>JAMJFZ010004223.1:0-532500 GCA_026225945.1 Cricetomys ansorgei
GCTACTGAAATCCAGTGGCAAGATCCTGCAATGACTGAGCCATATTTTCCTCCCACAAAGTAAAACCTGTTATACGTGGTGGTTCCTATCCTTCCCATTACAGTTGGAGTTTTCTCAGGAATGTATAGGAGGGAGAAGCAGCCCATCGCATGTACTTAAAAATGTTGTTGACCTGGTTTGTCAAAGTATATTACACCAACTATATTCTTATATGAATAGTTTGATTTAAAAAATTCACGTACCAAATAAATAACATCTTTCACAATTTGGATTTAAAAAATTTTTCTCTTCTATTTTAGATAAGCCCCTTGTGTAAAAAGTTTTATACATCAAAAGGCAAAAATATTTTCTTGCAGCGTATTCAAAATTATTTTACATTGTGCTGCTTGTTTCAAACTTTATTACTTCATTTAATTTTTAAATTGTCATGTAATTGTAGCCTTTCTTCCTGTCTTTCTTTCCTTTATTCCCTCCATACCTTCCTAAATAGTTGTTCTTCCCATCTTTGGAATTCATGGACTCTTTACAAAAATCACGGTTGCATAAACATAAGTGTGTGTGGACACGCGTAGTCCTAAATGCAACCACGCCAACTACATCTATGGATATTTTCAAGGCTGACAACTAGCTATTGGACCAATTGTTATGCTCTTCCCTATGGAAAACTATTTCTCTGACTCTTGGCAGTCCTGAATAGCCTGTCACATTTTGTGAAGAATTATGCATGTTTAGAACATCTGGCTATTTTAAATACATTCATAAAAATCAACTTAACCTATATCTGGAGAACAGAATTAAAATTCATTGTATTTAAAGAATGTGAAATATTCTTTCAATTTATTTCTATCTACTTTTCTCTATTATTAACTACATATTTATCTACTCGAGTGTGTCAGGACTGTCCTTGATTCTGATCACCACTGGGTGCTAACTCAGAAAATCCAAAATTAATTTGCTTTTCTAGTGTCTCTCTTTAGGAGGGCAGCCCCAACTTAGGTATGCTTCTGTGATAACTCAGGACACCTTTCTCTTTCTTTGAAGCCATCTTCTTGCCATGTAGCTGATTGTCCAGCTGTGTCTGACTGCTGTTTATCCTTAACTCAAGCAGCTTAATCACAGCTTCTTACTTCTCAGGCCATTGTCCTCTTTAGGCATCTGCTATGGTTAAATCTTTGCCTGCCTTGGAATTTTTTGGTTTCTTTTTAATCTCTAATAATATTGTGCTCAAGCTTCAAAAATGTTTTATGATTGTATATGAAGTACTATTTTTTTAATGTACAATGTATTGTAGAAAAATACAGGGATCCAAGAAAAATGATCAAATTGGGTGACATAAGGTTCCCTCTCCCCATAATTACTTAGAGTTGAAAGAATTTAGGATCTACTGCTGATTGTTTCATGGAAAATGTAACAAGAATCATGACTAAAATGTATTCAAAAGACCTTGTATACATATATGAATTCTTAAACATCATTATATATATATATTTTTTTCATTTAAATCTATATTATCTAAAGGATAAAAAATATATTTATTTTTCTTAGTTAACATAATTAAACACTTTTGTGACCTAATCCATTTCACTATATATGATTCACTTATTTATGATTTTCGAAGTTCAGATATCTTTCATATGTTTTCAAATATTTTTATCAATTATAAATTTATATGCTGTGTGTATTTATTATCTTCTCTCCTCCATGATCTCTCTCTGCAAGCAATGCTCCTCATCAACATTTGTTTTAGCCAGAATTTGAAATTCCTTCATCTCTCCCCTAAGGACCCTGTAGTCGTTACTCAATTATTCTTGTGACTGGAACCTCCTGGAGTGTGGGAAACCCACCAGGGGTCACATGGTGGATGATAACTGACTCTCGCACACTAGCTATCAAATATCAGAACTCCTCAGTTAGAGCTAGGAATTCACAGTAAACTCTCCCCTCCATGCGGGGATTATTTTTTTCTGTCTTGAGCTTATGCAGGTCTTGTCCACTCTGTCACAGACGCTGTGCAATCATATGCACAACTCCTCTGGACTCTGGAAAATGGGTTTCCAATAATTATCTACTTCCTCTGGCTTTACAATCTTTCTGCCTACTCTTCTTTAAGGACCAAAGAGATTTCTGGGGATGAATATTATGCATGTCCCTTTTAGATCTGAGCACAACAAAGTGCCTTATTCTCTCCAAAATGACCAACTGAAGGTCCCTGTCTTTGTACACCTACAGGAAGAAGTTTCCCTAATCAGTGTTGATAGGTGCTCTGATGTACAGTTTGAGCAATAAATTCTTAGGAAACATGTCGATGCTATGCCTATTTAACAGAATAATACAATTATACACCCACCTCTGGCTTAAACCTCACTAGTCACAGTTTCTCGATCCAGATCACATTGCAAGGTATGAGTTTCTTCTTACAGAGTGGGCCTGAGATGCAATCTGAGCATGATTTGAGTACTTGGGTAACATTTTTGTTGCTGTTATTAGATCAGTAGTTTTTGAAGCTGTCAGGGTTCACAGATGGATGTTATAGATTTCTCTTTGTTTTCATAAAAAGAACCACTCAGGACTGTCAAAACTATCCACTAGGGAAAAAGATTCCCTTCCAGTACCAACTTGCTTGGCATGTTTATGACTCAACTATAGAGTGTCTTTAGAAGGAGGGTCTTTGCATCAAGTTCTGGAACAACAAGGAACAATTTCCAAAATTCAATATATTAAAGAAAAGACCTTACATTCATACCCTAATGAACTTCAAGTAATACAGCTCAGTCATGTTAATACCCCAAACACCCAACCAAATCTGCAAAGTTCACCCCCATCAGCCTCTTCGCCTCGTCTTCTTTAGTTTGCAGAGGATGTGTTGCAGCATCTGTCCTGACGCTCGGGCTCAGAACCACCATCTTACTCCTTTTCCTCAAATACCCTGGTCTTTACATGTAGTGGTTGTGAATGTATTGATTGGGGAAAGAAACCCTGAGGCTTTTACCAGTCATGGCATAATGGTCTGTGTCTGCTGCACAAAGAATTTCTTTATACAGAGCAGAGCTGTACTGTTATGTGGATAGAAGTGTAAGGTTAGATTGCATTTCATAATGATATGGGTTTAGAAAACTGGCAGTAGTAGTCTTTCCTCTAGGGCCCATACCCTCATGATGGGGGCCTTTAGTAATTTCAGGTATTCACTCTCACATATCGTCTGAAGTGTGTGAAGTCTTCAGCAATAAGATCTTATCTTCTCTTTTTGAAAGATATCAAGGGCATTAGCAACATCCTATATAATTTTTATGGGGAGATTCTTTTTTACTTCCCTAAACATACCGCAGAACTAGGTTTCTAAAGCCTGGCACCTGATGCTTTGTTAGATTATGGCATTCCAATGGAACCTACTCTTGTAATTTCAGAATTGGACACTAAAATGAGGAATGTTTCAGAAAGTAAAGATGCTTCTGGTGCAATTGAGTTTACTGACTTCATATCACCAGAAAACGCATGAGTGCATATCTGCCATCCAGAAATTGTGTGAGGAAAGGAGGACGGATACACAAGAATCCCTGAGAGAGTTCAATAGAGATGCCAGGCAACGGGATGAGTAGACACCCTCTAGAAAAGAGAGGAAAGCCAACATTGCCAGTGGTGGTTTTCCTGCTGCTTACGCTGATAACATTTATATTTAAAACACACACAGACACACACAATCAATATGCATACACACAGAGAGAATAACATAAACTGCACAAAGAAATATTGTCAATAAATGAAAACTATTTATCTAGATATGTCAGATTAACTCAATACTATTCTTCGATTAAGAGATTATATTGGAAAGTAGAGTATCTTAATTAAGTACCTATGGATTTTTTTCTAACAGTACAAGTTAAAATATCAAAAATCCATCAGGAGATGTTATTATATAAGGAGCTGTATTTACATACATGGGCTGAAATTTTTCCTACTAAGTACAAAAAGAGTAAGTGAGCTCTCTTGGATTTGTCAATAATGAGAGTCACACCTACAGGACCTATCAGAACGCCACAACATAATCACTTCAATTTCAGGCATTGATGGATTTTAAGTATGGAATTTATATAAACACTACTTTCTGAATTAGAAAAATCCCTGCAGTAAACCTGCAGCTGTGAGTGATCTATAACTTCCCCCTGGTTTATTTTTCTTCCATTTATGCAGGTATAGATTTAAAAACTACCAGTTGATTCTGGCCCTGGTGTTTGCCATTGAAGAGATCAACAGGAACCCTCATCTTTTACCAAATGTATCTCTGGGATTTGATTTTTATAATGTCCCATACAGTGAGAAAAGTATTCTCATGAATGCCCATATTTGGCTCACAGGGCTGAGCAGTTTCTACTGTAATTACAACTGCAGAAAGAAGAGCAACTCTGCTGCTGCACTCACAGGACCGTCATGGGCTGCATCTGCCTACATCGGAACACTGCTGCACCTCTACAAATTCCCACAGGTGAGGAGTAGATTGGGGAAAAGAGCCAGGTCTACATTGATGACATTTCAGGTGTATGTAAAAGAGGAAAGCTTGGATTATTAAGCTATCAATGACAAGTGTACAGACAATTGGAGATGGGTCCACATTTCAGTCAGTTGGGAAGGAAAGGAAATGGAGAAAGGGTGAGATAAGAAAGAGTCATAAAAATGGAGGGCTAATCAGGAATTTTCTGGAAAATTCAGTGAGAAATTTGCATGTACAGTCAGCTTGAACTAATTCTCATGCTGACCACTCACACCTGGTACTTCAGTACAAAGACTGTCTTTGACGCCAATGTTTTTCTTCTTGTAACTAATACTGGTTTCTCTACAGCTCACTGTTGGTCCTTTTGATTCTATCCTGAGTGACCCAGGACAGTATAAGTCTCTCTACCAGATGGCCCCACGAAGCACATCTCTGTCCCTTGCCATGGTCTCATTGATGCTCCATTTTGGCTGGACCTGGGTTGGTGTGCTTCTCCCAGATGACCATAGAGGAATTCAGTTCCTCTCTGATTTAAGAGAAAACCTGGAGAACAATCAAGTTTGCCTAGCTTTTGTGGAAATGATTCCAGGCACCTGGACTTCATTCTCCAACAAACTCTGGAAAAAGTTTGGGAAAGTCCAGGAATCATTGGTGAATACCATCATCATTTTTGGTGACACTGATTCTCTGCAAGGTTTAATGCGAAACCTAGGGCAACTTCTCTTTACAGGGAAAGTCTGGGTCATGAACTCTCAGTGGGATACTATTAACCATGGTGATTACTTCTTGCTAGATTCATTCCACGGAAGTCTCATTTTTTCACACCAACATGAGCAGTTTATTGAATTTAAAGAATTTATCCAAACTGCTAATCCCTACAAATATCCAGAAGACATTTATCTTCCCAAGTTGTGGCATCTTTCTTCAAATGCCCATTTTCAGAGCTTGATTGTCAGCTCTTGGAGGGCTGCCAACCCAATGCTTCCTTGGAATTCCTGCCTAGAGATATTTTTGACACAGACATGAGTGAGGAGAGCTACAACATATACAATGCTGTGTATGCTGTGGCCCGCAGTCTACATGAGATGAGTCTGCAGCGAGGACAAATGCAACCAGATGGAAAGGGGGAAGAAATGATGTTATTCCCATGGCAGGTACTGTCCCTTCCATTGTATTGGAGCATCAGCAATATGAAATTCTGAGAGTGTTCAAGGGTAAAAAATTATATATTGCATATTTAAATATGTTAGGTTCAAATCTCAGGACACTCTTTACCCATTAGCTCACCTTACAGATAAGTGCAGATATGTGTGTGCCTATGGCTGAGGAATGGCTTCCAAGTGGCAATGGGCAAATGATTTTAGTGAAAATCAAGTTTGTGTCAAAAATAATGTCACAATCTTCTCACGGTGATAGCTTGAATTAGAAAACTCAGAGTTCTCCCGTGTACTTCATTAAACGGTAAGTGGAACAATGACAGTTCATTACCACAAGGCGTTAGGACCTGAACGACTTCTTTTAACTACAATGCAGTCTTCAGTACCCACATTGTACTCCCTGAACCCCTGAATATGCACGGAAATTAGGTGGGGCAGCTCTCTTTATAGAAATTGAGGTTTGCCTCAATCGATACTCTCTGATTCCCTTCCTGACTTTGGGTAGACCTCTTTCTTTACCTGACTTCCCATTACAGATACAATAACATAAAATTAACGCAGGCAACCAGTACCCACCCTCAGTCATACTTCTGACAGTGTTGTGTCTCCCAGCAGAGACTATCAGCAAGGAGAGTCATTCTATAATTTGTTTCTGGTCAACCTGTCAAACCTGCTATAAAAATGTTCTTGCGTCTCTTTCAGCTTCACCCTTTCCTGAGGAAGCTCAGTGTGGGAGACAACATGGCTTTAGGTTGGAAACAAAAGTTAGATGCTAAGTATGACATTCTCAATTTCTGGAATTTCCCAAAGGGTCTTGGACTACAGGTGAAAGTGGGATCCTTTTCTCCCAATGCTCCCCAGGGCCAACAGTTCTCTATATCTGAGAAGATGATACAATGGCCAAAGAGATTTTCAGAGGTGGGTTATGTATTATCTCAGTGCAGTAATTTATCATAGTAACACATGTATATTCCCCAGGACAATAACCCTTGGCTTCTCGCTCAAAGTCCATTACTATACACCTCCCAGTAAGGAAGGACAAATCATAACTATCAGTACAGGGTACTTTTTCATTCCCTGATATTTGGAAACGGAAGTTGTTAGGTTTAAATGTGTCAGTTACTTTTCAGTCATGCATGGGATAGTTTTGGTCAATGTGGAAAAATCAGATATATCTGAGTAACGGGAAGCTCTATCCCCATAATGTCTTACAACATATTCTTATATAGGATTCACATGCCAAAAGTATTTAATAGGTATGCTTTTTGTCTATGACCGAACACCATTACCAAAACTGACATGGCAAGAAAGATTTTAAATTCATGGTTCTGGAGATATGAAAGTCCATTATGGTTGGGACACATCTAACTATGTGGCAGCAGCAGAGAGATCAGCAGGCACATGACACCAAATGTCTCAGTCCACACACGGGAAGTAGAGAGCAAAATCTGGTATTGGGACGAGGCTTGTAATTGTTCAAAGCCCACTACCACAGGAATAATTCTGAAGTAAGTCTGCAACTGTTAAAGTTTCCATAAATCTTCAGACAGCACCACCATTGGGGAATAAGTAGTCAGAGGCCTGTGCCTAGAAGGGAGTCTTTGGATTCAAGCCAACATAGGGTGTCTCTATTAGAATCCTCCACTGTATGTAAATACCTGTCTTGCTCATTCTGACTCCATGCTTTTAAGGTCAGAACACAATTAGTTATCATTTTTCTTTTTCAGCCTCTTTGATGGTACAGTGGTTTGGAGCGCAGGTGTATTTGTTTTTGACCTGTTCAGCTGCTGGACATGAACGCATAACTAAAATGACTTAAGGAAGTGTTGTGGCTGAAAGTATGAGGGTGCAGCCATTACCTTTGGAATTTATGGTCACAGGAGTGTAAGTTTGTTGGCGATATCATGTCCTCATACATCAGAAAACCGTGGCTGCCGTAGCTCACTGCACTCTTCTTTACATTCATTCTGAGGGAATAACCAATGCAATGCTGACACGTTTGGAGTGAAGTCTTTAAACTTCGCTTTAGGATTCCTCACAGAAATTTCTAAACATTTGTTATGAGATTATAAGTCCTGTGAATTTGAAATCTAGATCATAGTCTTGATGGGAAAAAACCTTCTCAACTTAATAGTCAGTAAATACACAGCCAGGATCATTCTGGAGAGACTCCTTTCCCCTTTGGTTAACTCATCAATTACCTATATTGCTCAAACTTACCCTTACCTCTTTATGCTCCAAACTCTATAACACTGTGGTAATTCTGAGACCAACCTTGTTTAAAGCGCAGATTTTCAAAATCATTGTCTGCATTTAGAGAAATAAAACTTGCAAATTATCGATAAGCAAAAACAATATTTATTGAAGGTCAATAAACGCTGATCGTTTGATAGCCTCACTTTCAATCTTCTCAGATTCCTCACTCTGTGTGCAGTGAGAGATGTCAGCCTGGATTCAGGAAAGTTTCCTTGGAGGGTAAGGCTGTCTGCTGCTATGATTGCACTCCTTGTCCAGAAGATGAGATTTCCAATGAGACAGGTAAGCAGAAATCTTACAGAGATTTCACTCTCCAGAGGATTCGTTTGGCATTATCTTAGCAACTAAAATGTATCTGAGGAGAAGTCAGAGACAGTTTTATTTATTCTCATGTTTGGGATATGAAATATGCATTACCAACTCTTGAAAAAGTGGACAGCGGGCACAGAAACTCACAATTGACTTACATTTATGATCAGCTGCAGGTATTGTTTGCTGCAGAAAGGCCCTTTCCTCTGCACCGAGCAATGTGTTTTACTTCACCCTGTCATTTAACACATATAACACATATTTCACATTTAGTATCAAGTTTGGATGTTTGTCTAACTGTATTTCCATAGCAATTAGGGCCCACGTAAGTCTAGGATATGTTATGTTCATTATGATTCTTTCCAGCTAGCTTTTTCAGACAGAGCCAAAAACTAGAAAAATATGTTTGATTTCCTCAGTACCTAATTTTTGACTATTTGCCATAACTGAAATTTCAAATATGTGGAATAAGTAGGATTTTCTTCCTGTTATGCTCCATATAAGAGAAACAGTACATGAATTACCAGCCTCAGAGGAGTTTGAACAGTGTGCATTGTAGATATGCACCAAGACCTAAGATTTGCAATGGAATATGGAATCTCAATTTAACAGAATAGGTCATGACACATTCATGACACCTTCCATTGCCTAGACAATGCCTTGAAAGTCAACATTTCCATGCCTATTAATAAAGTTGCATTCTAAAATACATGTTTGACATTCCAAATTACATTATTTTTCACAATTTCATTCCACTGATTTTGATTGTATTCATGCCCTCTAAAATCTTCCAAACATTCTACCTACTTAACATTTTGTCTCCCTCTTTAAATAATTAGAGCGAAAACTCATTGAATCTAGGTGGTGCTATCCAAATACATTTTGATACGAGAGCCCTCCTGGAATATGGACTCCTTTCCATGGACCGCACTCATAAAAATTGACTCTTTTTCTTATAGCATATCTGAAGTTCAAATGGTTTCTCAAGTTAGGGATGTATTTATGCCAACATTCCATCCATGACAGCATTTGGTCTGGCCTGAGCTTACCCAGGTTCTGCTCATGTTGTCACACTGAGAATTTATATGTACAACTGCCTTACTGTGTCTGAATTATGCTCATCCCTTGAAGGATTTCATGGACTCTGGCTCTTCATGTTTTTCTGCAACATCTTCCATGGCTTTCCCATGTTGAAATAAAATAAAATAGACTGTCCTCTTGAACTGCCAAACAATAGAAAGGCTCCTTCAGTGAATATATTTATGAGCGGTCAAATAAGTGTGAAGGGCTTATTGTTGAGGTTACTGGCTGAATGGTAGGCAAAATTTAAGAGTATCTTGAGGTAGAAAACTTTATTTTATATAAACTAATTATTATTATATTCACATGTGCCATTAGGGTATGGATGGAGGTATATATGTGTAGCGTTTATTAGAGAGAAGCAAACCAAGAGAAACTGAACTCTGAAATAAAAGAGATGGAAGTAACAAAGTCTGAAAGACCATGTTAAGAGCATGTCCTGAGAACAGGTGCATCTTAAATGTGTCACAGGGCTTAAGGAAAAAAGCAAATCTTTAAAAGATAAACGGCAGTAAGTTTTATCCCACTAAAATGAATTCAATAAGTTGATATTAAAGTTCATCGACATAATAAAAATGAAACCTGGTGGTGACTTCATTTTTATTCAGAAAACAAAGACTGTGGAGATGTGAGATTTATAAATTTATAAATCTTGTGCATATATTTCAGACTTAGAACTAATTTTACAAACTTTAAAAAGTAGTATATTACAATGCTGTTTCATTTTATATCCTAAAACTGTTTTAAAACTTCTGAGATTGTTTTTTGGAATACTAATGAGCTCAGTTTGACTGATGACCTTCTCAAGCCTTTAACAAGGGAGTAATGCCTGGTCATTATGCTGTGACAGAGAATGAGCAGAATTAAAAACTACAAAGCATTTTATGCAGATGAGAATATTTAGAAAAGCATATTAAAGAAAACATTAATGTAAAAAATTTCAAAGAGTATTATTCTCCCTTTTTTTGCAGAACTCATATGTCCAATTCAGAATGAAGATATAACTTATGAGGTGATGTCAGAAGCCAAGGAGTTTAATGCATTGCAACTCAATATTGGAAATAGCAAAAAAGGCAGGGAAAGAACAAGAGATAAAAGGCATTAGGTGTGTTTGACTTATGTCTCTATTAAAATGGGTTTAATGAGAAGCTTCAGGCAGTTAACCTCTACTAAAAGACGGACATCTCTATTGTTTAAGGCTGTGGGCTCTGGAATGATCTCTGTATTCCAATAGAATCCAGTAGTAGACAACATCTGTACACTAGCATCACTAAGTATTCTCAGTGTACATTAAAGAGGAAAATGAAGAGATGTAGAGCACATGGGAGGTGAAAGTGAGAGAAGGAGAGGAGTGGAGGAGGAGGAGAGTGGGTGCTTTGATTCACACACATTGTATGTGCTTATAAATAAAATCTAAATGAAATGTCTATAAGAATGTGAGAAGAATAAACATGTAATAGTTCCCTACAGAATGCTTATTTTGTTGTACATGAGAGAAGGAAGGTAACTGAGGTAAACAATCCAATGAACAAGTACAGAGAAATGGTTTAGGATTAATGGGATCATATCAGCATGGACTCATGATCATCTTCATTTCTCACCAGACGTGGACCAGTGCATGAAGTGTCCAGAAAGTCATTATGCAAACACGGAGAAGAACCACTGCCTCCAGAAAGCTGTGAGTTTCCTGGACCATGAGGACCCCCTGGGGATGTCTCTTACAGCCACAGCCCTGTGCTTCTCTGTCATCACAGCCATGGTTCTTGGACTGTTTGTGAAGCACAGAGACACTCCCATTGTCAAGGCTAACAACAGGGCCCTCAGTTACACCCTGCTCATCACACTCACCATTTGTTTCCTCTGTTCGTTGCTCTTCATTGGCCGCCCCAGTGCTACCACCTGTGTCCTGCAGCAGACCGTCTTCGGAGTGGCATTCACCGTGGCTCTTGCCACTGTGCTGGCCAAAGCTATCACTGTGGTCATTGCCTTCAAGGTCACTTTTCCAAGGAGAGCAATGAGGTGGTTGATAACATCAAAGGCCCCAAACCTCATCATCCCCATCTGTACTCTGATTCACCTTGTCCTCTGTGGAATCTGGCTGGGAACCTCTCCTCCCTTCCTTGACCAAGATGCTCATGCCGAACATGGCCACATCATCATTGTGTGCAACAAGGGCTCAGCTTTGGCCTTCCACGGTGTCCTGGGATACCTCTGCTCCTTGGCACTTGGTAGTTATACAATGGCTTTCCTGTCCAGGAATCTGCCTGACACATTCAACGAAGCCAAGTTCCTGTCATTCAGCATGCTGGTGTTCTTCTGTGTCTGGGTCACCTTCCTCCCTGTCTACCACAGCACCAAGGGGAAGGTCATGGTGGCTATGGAAGTCTTCTCCATCTTGGCCTCTAGTGCAGCCCTCCTTGGCTTCATTTTTGCCCCTAAGTGCTACATTATCTTGATAAGACCAGATAGGAACTCCCTTGAGTATATCAGGAACAGACCACATTCTAGAAAAAATAATGCTCTCAAAACATAGTTCAAAAGAAAGCAAGGTCCCTATGTTAACAGTTGAATTAGAAAGATGGCATCCTGTCCGTCTCTATTTTAAAGGTGTGTTTCACACTTATTGTATGGATTTGATCCTTTGGGTTAATATTTCTTCCTCCATTTGTATTAGAGTCTCCTTGAACGAGAGCTATAGAAGTTTTCCATGTTTGAAATCCAGGTGGTGTTTTGTGAGTTCAGAACCTGTATGTTTCCAGGCTTTTTTGAAACCTGTGAAGAGCTGGATATTTTGAACTCATAGTGAACCGATTACAACTTCCTCCACTGTTCTGCGTCTAAAGATGTCTAGCACAACACCTGGTTCATGATGACAATTTACATCTTTCTCTCATATAGACTGTTAATATTCATGTTATTAACTTCCATAGCTTGAGAGATTCATGAAAATTCTCTCTTACACTGGCACTGATCTCCTATAGCTTACCTTTACCATTCAGGTTATTGTATACTTGTACACTGCTGTGGTGGCTCTTCAAGGAAGACATGGAGGCATATTCACATGTGTGATCTCTGCCAGACCTCCGCAGAGAGAACCAATATCCTACACAGCACCACTGGACAGTGGAACCCTGGGCATATGAACTCAGTTGTTCTTAATGACTCAGAATTTGTTTTCAGTAAATTGTTTTGTTGTTCTTCAATCAATTGTCGTTTTAAAAAATGTAAAACATATGTATTTAGAATGTAGTTTTGTTTTCATTCAGTGTTTAATTTTTCATTTGCGTTTGTGTAATTATATTGAGGATTATCAGATTTTCAAAAATTTAATGTATCTTTTTTGAACATAATATTATACCAATTATTACATAATATGTTGAATCCTAAGGTAAAATGTAGGCATAATAATAATTTGTTTTATTATGCAATGTCAAATTCAACTTTATTCAACCTTAATCACAGTGCGATGAAATATGTCACATGTCCATCTCTTTGACATCTAGCTGATTGCCTTCCCTTTTTTTAAATCTGCACACTTACACACCTTCAGTCTAAATGCTTCTTCTAACTCATTGCTTTTCCTTGCATTGCTATGTGTGCTACATGTAAGATCATGAATTGGTTACAGACGACAATTTTATTATTCCACATTAATCCATAATTCATTGTCATTTCATAAAAAGACATGCAATATATTAAGTAAAAGAAATTCATTTCATTTCCATCGTTCATGAAAACAGAAGTTTATAAAACTCAAATACCCTTACTACTGCGACTTTTCTCTTAGTTGTGGTGACTCTCTTGCTTTTGTGTCTGTACCATAGGCTCAGAGCTTTTCAATATTGTGTTATTAGCTGTAACTGGACATAGTTATTGCTCATTAAGCAGGAAATCATACCCAGTTCTGGAAACTAAACCAACTGTCAAGATCTACTTAAGACTTGTATCTTGGAGTAGAATCTACCACTGCCTCTGTATGAAAACAGCATAGTCCCTAAACATTCTTAATATCTATCCTTACACACACAATTATGTCTATTCATTGCACCCTGTCAGGGGGACTTCTCTATGTGATAGAAGCATTCAGTTGTAGAAGGCTACAAACAATCAAAATGATGACTTGTAGATAGCAGTCCCAACTGATACATTTACAATAAAATCTCCACACTTAAGGCTCAGAGTTCAGTGAAAAATATGGGACAAAGAACAGTAAGCGGCTGAGGGTCAGGGAATTTGTTGTGAGATTGTGTCTTTAGGAATGTCAAGAGTAGACCATAAAGCCTCATAAGATCAGCAACATGACTGTCTAAACATGAGCTGAACAAAAAGAGAAGTGCTAAAGTGAATAGGGAAGTCTCTTAAGACCTCGGTCATACCAGGAGACCTGCAGTCACAAAGAATGCTAACAGGAAGAAAAAGTCTTCCATGGGGCAGAACAAGCTGATTGGTTATCGAGGCCAAATGACCATCCATGACACCATATATACAATTAACATTATACACAATGAGCAGGTTGTGTTTATATATCATGTAGGAATCTGTATTCCTATATATTACTATGTATAATATTTCTAGATTTAATAATATATAGGTACGGAGATTCCTGAGGTCATGAGCTTGTAAGAGAGGAAGACGGGTTATGTCGGAGCCTGGGATGTGAGAAAAGAAAAGGAGAAAATGTTGTAATTGCATTATAATCTCAAACAACCAAGGCTCCACTATTAATTAGCACTTTAATTTAATGTATGTGCTCTATGATTTTAACTTTGGCCTTCAGCTTCACTCAGTAAGAAATTACACGTATTCAATAATTATCCTGAAATTCACATCCTCTTACTTTTAGAGTCTTGTCTTCTATTAAAACCAGGGTATAAATTAATCTATGACTGAAGAGGATGAATTCATGGAGACACACCTTCTTACTATTACGCCTAATAGTAAACACTGAGATCACAAGTGCTTGTAGTGTAGGCATTTTATGTTTTAGAATCACATTTAAGACAATAGTTGATTGGTTTACTACATAAAGATCAGGACAACACTGTGCTAACATCCTTTTCTGTCCACAATGAGTATCTGTTAAAAGAAGAACTTCAGTTCAGATACAAAGTGACTTAAAATAATAAAACCCAGGTTCTCCGAAGAAGATATAATAATTGTTTTTAAATGGGGTTGTTGCATTTTTTTATATTCAGGGGAAGACATACCCTATATCTAACCTTGTATGGTTGCAATAAGAGCCAGAGGCTCAATTCCAATAAACTTTACCCAGTGGATCCCAGGAATCCATTGGGCCTCCTTAGAGAAGACAGGTGAGGAGATTTAACAAGGATGTGGGAACTTCAGCCCCAACTGGCTGCACCTGGAAAGCCTAAAGCAGCAGGGATTAGGGATCTTCCTTTGCCACATTGTTGAACCCAACGCCCTCTGTAGCTCCTGTATACTCTTCTTACATCATCTGCCTATCTATCTATCTATCATTGACCTATCTGTCTGTCTGTCTGTCTGTCTGCCTACCATCTATCTATCATCTATCTACCATCTATCTATCTACCATCTATCTATCATCTATCTGTCTAGCTATCATCTATCTATTTCCATCCCTCCCTCTCATGCTTCATCCCTATTTTTTTGCCTGAAAAATACTATCCTGTGTAAAATGCTGCCACATCATAATCTTTCTTGTAGTCAGAAGTTAGCTGTTAATATGTATAAGTAAGGGAGTATGTAAGCGTGATCAGATGATGAATCACAAACAGGAGAACACAAGAGGAGAGAGAGTTGCTGAGAAAGGGGACAGGTGTGCCTAAAGTTCTATGTGGTACAGAAACAGAGAGCAGACTGTTGTGTATTCAATGAGCAAAGGGGAAAGTGTGATATTAGGAACAAGGCTGGCAGAGAAGCAGCATGCAGGATTTATTTTAAAATAACATAAGGGCTCTGGTTTATTAAAACAAGCTTTCAAACTGTGATCATGCGCCTGTGTGTATCAGGATATATGTTCTCTACATATATATGTGATCATGTGCTTATGCATAAGGCATTCATCATTCAGCACTCGATATTCCCACATATTGTCTGCAACACGTATAAGTTTGAAATGCTAATAAAAGCTGAATAAACATCAATATTTCTATTACAGTGTTAATAATTACATGAGTGATAAACTGCTTTAACATAAAACAAATTTACTTGAAGTTTTCTTGTTATATGTGGTGATAAACGTGTTAAATACAATTATTTTCATTTACTTTTAGGTTCATTTTCTTGAAAAATTCAATATACTCAGTCAAGCAAGATATGCTTTAAGTAACGACTGTGGGTTTTATATCATAATGTACTGAATATTTATGAACATATATCTCCATCTGTGCTTGCTCTATCTTTTTATGTTAATGTCTTCTTTAAAAGGTACTCTTGTAACGTTATGCTCCCCCTCGTTTTGTAGTTTTTTGTTTGTGTTTTTTCGAGACAGGGTTTCTCTGTAGTGACTCTTGGTGTCCTGGAATTCTCTTTGTAGACCATGCTGGCTTCAAACTCATAGAGATCCACCTGTCTCTGCCTCCCAAGGGCTGGTAATAAAGGTGTGAGCCACCAACGCTCAGCAAGTTCCTGTTTTTAAAAACATCAACCTTTATACATTTTTAATGGCTTATTTTCAAATGAGAAACATTATGACACTAGATTGCATTGTTTTCGTTTTCACTCAGACCTTTGAAATACTCATTTGTATATTTTGAACCAATCTGTATGTGGTGGTTTGAATGAGAATGGCCCCCATCGGCTCATATATTTTAATGCTTGGTTACCAGGGATTGCCGTTCCTTGGCAGGATTAGAAGTGTTGGATTCATTGTAGGATATGTGTCACTGGGTGTGGGCTTTGAGCTTTCATGAGACCATTCAAGGCCCAGAGTCTTTCTCTCCCTGCTGACTATGAATTTGGATGTAGAACTCTCAGTTACATTTCCAGCTCCATGTCTGCCTGCATGCCACCATGCTCTCTGCCATGGTGATAATGAGCTAAACCTCTGAAACTGCAAGCAAGAACCAACTGTTTGCTTTTATAAGAGTCTCAGTGGTTATGGTTTTTCTTCATAGCAATAGAACATGAGTTAGTCATGAATTTCTCAATGGCTTTTCAAAAATGGGACACACACACCAGGTTTCTCACACATGGAGACACATTGCTGTCAGTCTCAAAGGTGCCCCTCATGTCCTTGTAACCCTAGTAACCAAGTGTAGCTTCTATGAGGACATCACAGCACAGAGTGCCCTCACATTTTAACTCTACATTTATGAAAGAATTCAGCATGTAAAGCTGCATATTGACTCAAATTTTCATGTGCTTTTCAAACTTTGTGTATTTTCACATGACAGTAATGGGGATTTTCCAAAGTCACATGAGGTACTCAGTTTAAGGTTTGCTCTGTCGATGTGTGTGTGCAGTGAGTTGGGGAATATTCGGGATACTAAAAACCATTTTTGGTATTGGAAGTTTTGTCTCCAGTATGGTGATGCAGGGATGGTAAGAACCTGATGGTGTTTAGTTCAGGGGAGCAATTCTAGGTCTTGGGTCAATCACCTTCTCAGGAGCTCTGAGCTCATCCCATCCAGTGTGTTTCTGAAACAGGGGTTTTGTAAATCAGGGTCAAATGACTTAGATCCCTTTGTATACTGTCCAGTACAAGGTATTTTCTGAGTGCATTCAAGGCCACCATAATTCTCACAACACTCAAAAGAAAACATTTAGAAAAGAAAATGTTAACCATGGCTACTGACAGACTGAAGAACTTAGATCAGAGGGCTCATCATTCCAGAAAAAAAAATTTTTTGCTTCATTTTTGTTTTATGCCTGGACGAATGGTTGCAATAGAAACAAGAATTGGAAATAAAACCAACACAGTAAAGAGCTTTCAGGGAGGAAGTGGGACACAGAGCAAAGTGATAAAGCACAGACAGTGCTGTGCATAAGGAGTCCTCCCCGCTGGACACTCATATAGTATCTCCTTCTCCTTTATGGGATCTCAGATCCTCTTGAATGCTCCCATCTTGATGTGAAGCACAGAGGAAGGAGGGAATTCCAAACCTGAGAGTCAACACAATTATTTCTCATTGTGTTTAAAGTTTCTGTCTCTTTTCTAGTGCACGTGACTCAGAAAGAAATAGTAATGTTTATCAAGACTCGGGGAAGGCTCTGAAGGTTTTCGTTCACTCCACTCTTCCATCTTTCCTCTGGGACCTTGTCTATTGGTTCGAGCACTGAACCATTGCTACAGAATAAGCCACAGGCTCTTCACTGCCCTAACCTCATATGGACTAGGAAAAACAACTCTGTTCATCACTTCTTTATTCAGTGCCTTCAGTGACAGATACATTGAGATGCCTTTAAATTAGTAGATGTTACAGAGAAATGAGAAAGATTTCCCATACACCCTCATGATTTGAGAACAGAGAAAGTAGCTGCAAACCCACTGCCTCATGCAGTGTGTGTCAGAAGCTACGTATCATCTCACAATGATTAACTGAGGATGAACAAGTAGAGCAGAGTTGCAGAAACTCCAAGCTCACAATGTCATCAGGAAACTCATTTTATACAATGAAATTCAGTGCGCTTTTGGAAGTGAGTAATTCAGCAAGACCATTGCTTTTCTCAAACTGTGTTGGGTATGAATATCAGTCTTGATATGTAGGTGTGCAGAGAAGGTGATTCAGAAACTTCTAGCGACATTATGCAAGGTAGACTCTACTGTTTTCTGCTTTGGTTTGGTTTGGGTCTGGTTTGGGGAAGCATGAGGGCAAATAATTTCGGTTGTTTTGGTCTGGTATGGAATTTTCGACCCTTTCTCTTTTCACATTACGTCTACCGAGGCATCATCTGATGTGGCATGGTCCTACCAACCTCAATTGCTTTCATATGAAAAGTTTTGTCCTTCATACTTCTGCCCTAATTATCCAAAGAATAATTCATCCCTGAGCTCTTACTCCTGTCTGTTGTCTTGGCTGAAATTACGGTACCTGTTTCATTGGGAAAAGATCCACAAACATATTTTTCAGCTTGTTTTTTCCATGAATACCAGGCCACAGATGCAGAGCCTAAGGGAAGAAGTTCTAGAATTCTCAACGCAATGAATGAATCATCAGAAGAAAATCTCAGAATGATTAGTGTGACAGTCCCCCTTGTCAGCAAAGTTGGCAGCACAAATGATCACACGCATATGAGCTAAGTATACATAAACCTCCTAGACACTGGAAATGCATCCTTCAGACTTACAGCTTGGCAGACATGTGTGTTGGTAGGGTGTTTTCTTGGGTTTTTATTGTTGGGGTCTTACATTATCCCAGTCCTGTGTATGCCTATAACAGCTCTGTGTGTTACGCTACAATCAAGGAAGATTTTCACCATGAAGGAGATCTGATGATCGGTGCATTTTTTCCAGTTCATACGCTCTACACAGGCAAAAAAATTCCTCATGCACAATTTGTACACTATTATGTCGACTTTCACCTACAGTAAGTTTCATTACTCACGTGCCCTGTTTCATAATTCATGTTTACTATGACCTACGCGATGCATGGATTTTACCTTCCATGCTTCTTATTTGTGTCTTCATGCCAACCCCTTATCTGACCTCAAATCAGTATGTAATTTTATGTTCCCACTCACTTCTTTGCTTCTTTTAGAATAGAGGACAGAAGTTTGACTGTTTGGTATTGATTTTTGTTTTCAAGAGTGCTAACTGAAATCTTGTGATGTTACATTGCACTGTGTTTTCAGCCACAGTTTTGCAAGTTTCTCATGCCACGTCTTTAGAGGAAGAATGCTTTTATCAAAGGTTAACCTTGTCTTCGGGGCATTCTAGCAGTCTCTATGAACGCCTCTGAAAAGAGACGATGCCACAGAAAGCTGTGAGTCCTGAGAGTCAGAAGTGATGCTAGAGTCTCAAGTTTGTCTATGTTATACAACATGATTTAGAAGTAGGGGTGTGCAATGTAGAAGTTGGGAGCAATCATTTCTTGTCAAAATACCTCTGCCTGTCTTAGATGTTGATGATTTATAATAAATTGACTACCTGCTAACCTCTGAGTCTCAGACACTTTTCCAGTGTCTGTTTGCTCAATGTATTTCTCATAAGATTTCTTCTCGTGTTCATTGCTGTGTTCATACGACACATTGACTGTAACTGTGGCCGCATAGAGTTGTTTCTTATTAAGTTAGAAATAAAATCAAACTAAATTTACAAGAGGAAAGTATTTCTGTTGCCATAAAATATGAACATGTGTGTCTTTCCCCCTTTTCTTTCCGTCCTCAAAATCTTCCATTGTTCACAGCATTTCCTAACTTTTTCTTACAAAAAGAAACACATGAAGGTGTATGTATTTCATAGCTGACAGCATTCTCTCAGGCTTCTGAATGCATTCTTTATTACAGTGTGTGAAAGTGCATATGGGTTTTCTAAGAGGGAATGGGCTGTCTCTCCGAGTCTCTGTCTTTCTCTCTCTTCTTTCAAAATATTTTTAAAACACATTCATCTTTCTTTGTGTGGCATGCATACTCATACCACGGATCACATGAGCAGGTTAGAGAACATGGTTGGAAGGATATTCTTTCGTTGCACCATGTGTGTTTGGGATCAAACTTAGCTACTGAAATCCAGTGGCAGGATCCTGCAATGACTGAGCCATATTTTCATCCCACAAAGTAAAACCTGTTATACGTGGTGGATCCTATCCTTCCCATTACAGTTGGAGTTTTCTCAGGAAATGTATAGGAGGGAGAACCAGTCCATCGCATGTATTTAAAAATGTTGTTGAACTGGTTAGTCAAAGTAGATCACACCAATTATATTCTTATATGAATAGTTTGTTTAAAAAAATCACATACCAAATAAATAATATCTTTCACAATTTGGATTTAAAAAGTTTTTCTCTTCTATTTTACATAAGCCCCTTGTGTAAGAAGTTTTATACATCAAAATGCAAACACATTTTTTGCAGTGTATTCTAAATTTTTCTACAATGTGTTGCGTGTTTCAAAATTTATTACTTCGTTTAATTTTTAAATTGTCATGTAATTGTAGCCTTTCTTCCTGTCTTTCTTTCCTTTCTTCCCTCCATACCTTTCTATATAGCTGTTCTTCCCATCTTTAGAATTCAAGGACTCTTTACAATAATCATGGTTGCATATACATAAGTGTGTGTGGACACAGGTGGTCCTAAATGCAACCACGCCAACTACATCTATGGATATTTTCAAGGCTGACGAATAGCTATTGGACCAATTGTTATGCTCTTCCCTATGGAAAACTATTTCTCTGTCTCTTGGCAGTCCTGAATAGCCTGTCACGTTTTCTGAAGAATTATGCATGTTTAGAACATCTGGCCATTTTAAATACATTCATAAAAATCAACTTAATCTATATATGGACAACAGGATTAAAATTCATTGTATTTAAAGAATGTGAAATATTCTTTAAATTTATTTCTATCTACTTTTCTCTATTTTTAACTACAACATTTATCTACTCGAGTGTGTCAGGACTGTCCTTGATTCTGAGCACCACTGGGTGCTAACTCAGAAAATCCAAAATTAATTGGCTTTTCTAGTGTCTCTCTTTAGGAGGGCGGCCCCAACTTAGGTATGCTTCTGTGATAACTCAGGCCACCTTTATCTTTCTCTGAAGCCATCTTCTTGCCATGTGGCTGATTGTCCAGCTGTGTCTGACTGCTGTTTATCCTTAACTCAAGCAGCTTAATCACAGCTTCCTACTTCTCAGGCCATTGTCCTCTTTAGGCATCTGCTATGGTTTAATCTTTGCCTGCCTTGAAATTTTTTGGTTTTTTTTAACCTCTAATAATATTGTGCTCAAGCTTCAAAAATGTTTTATGATTGTATATGAAGTACTATATTTTAATGTACAATGTATTGTAGAAAAATACAGGGATCCAAGAAAAATGATCAAATTGGGTGACAATAGTTTCCCTCTCCCAATATTACTTAGGGTTGAAAGCATTTAGGGTCTACTGCTGATTGTTTCATGGTAAATGTAACAGGAATGATGACTAAAATGTATTCAAAAGACCTTGTATACATATATGAAATTCTTAAACATTATTCATTATATATATATATATATATATATATATATATATATATATATATATATATGCATTTAAATCTACGTTATCTACAGGATAAAAAATATATATTTTTTTTAGTTAACATAATTAAACACTTTTGTGACCTAATTCATTTCACTATACATGATTCACTTATTTATGATTTTCGAGTTCAGATTTGTTTCATATGTTTTCAAATATTTTTATCAATTATAAATTTATACACTGTGTGTCTTTCTTATCTTCTCTCCTCCATGATCTCTCTCTGCAAACAATGCTCCTCATCAAAATTTGTTTTAGCCCGAATTTGAAATTCCTTCATCTCTCCCCTAAGGGCCCTGTGGGTGTTACTCAATTATTCTTGTGACTGGAACCTCCTGGAGTGTGGAAAACCCACCAGGGGTCACATGGTGGATGATAACTGACTCTCTCACACTAGCTGTCAAATATCAGAACTCCTCAGTTAGAGCTAGGAATTCACAGTAAACTCTCCCCTCCGTGCGGGGATTAATTTTTTCTGTCTTGAGCTTATGCAGGTCTTGTCCACTCTGTCACAGACGCTGTGCAATCATATGCACAATTCCTCTGGACTCTGGAAAATGGGTTTCCAATAATTATCTACTTCCTCTGGCTTTACAATCTTTCTGCCTACTCTTCTTTAAGGACCAAAGAGATTTCTGGGGATGAATATTATGCATGTCCCCTTTAGATCTGAGCACAACAAAGTGCCTTATTCTCTCCAAAATGACCAATTGAAGGTCTCTGTTAATGTACACCTACAGGAAGAAGTTTCCCTAATCAGTGTTGATAGGTGCTCTGATGTACAGTTTGAGCAATAAATTCTTAGGAAACATGTCGATGCTATGCCTATTTAACAGAATAATACAATTATACACCCACCTCTGGCTTAAACCTCACTAGTCACAGTTTCTCGATCCAGATCACATTGCAAGGTTTCTTCTTACAGAGTGGGCCTGAGATGCAATCTGAGCATGATTTGAGTACTTGGGTAACATTTTTGTTGCTGTTATTAGATCAGTAGTTTTTGAAGCTGTCAGGGTTCACAGCTGGATGTTATAGATTTCTCTTTGTTTTCATAAAAAGAACCACTCAGGACTGTCAAAGCTATCCAGTAGGGAAAAAGATTCCCTTCCAGTACCAGCTTGCTTGGCATGTTTATGACTCAACTATAGAGTGTCTTTAGAAGGAGGGTCTTTGCATCAAGTTCTGGAACAACAAAGAACAATTTCCAAAATTCAATATATTAAAGAAAAAACATTACATTCATACCCTTATGAACTTCAAGTGATACAGCTCAGTCATGTTAATACCCCAAACACCCAACCAAATCTGCAAAGTTCACCCCCACCAACCTCTTCGCCTCGTCTTCTTTAGTTTGCAGAGGATGTGTTGCAGCATCTGTCCTGACGCTCGGGCTCAAACCATCATCTTACTCCTTTTCCTCAAATATCCTGGTCTTTACATGTAGTGGTTGTGAATGTATTAATTCGGAAAGAAACCCTGAGGCTTTTACCAGTCATGGCATCCTGTAATGGTCTGTGTCTGCTGCACAAAGAATTTCTTTATACAGATCAGAACTGTACTGTTATGTGGATAGAAGGGTAAGGTTAGATTGCATTTCATAATGATATGGGTTCAGAAAACTGGCAGTAGTAGTCTTTCCTCTAGGGTCCATGCCCACATGATGGGGGCTTTCAGTAAATTCAGGTATTGACTCCCACATCTCATCTGAAGTGTGTAAAGTCTTCACCAATAAGGTCTTATCTTCTCTTTTTGGAAGATATCAAGGGCATTAGCAACATCCTATATAATTTTTATGGGGAGATTCTTTTTTACTTCCCTAAAAATACCGCAGAACTAGGTTTCTAAAGCCTGGCACCTGATGCTTTGTTAGATCATGGCATTCCAATGGAACCTACTCTTATAATTTCAGAATTGGACACTAAAATGAGGAATGTTTCAGAAAGTAAAGATGCTTCTGGTGCAATTGAGTTTACTGACTTCATATCCCCAGAAAACGCATGAGTGCATATCTGCCATCCAGAAATTGTGTGAGGAAAGGAGGACGGATACACAAGAATCCCTGAGAGAGTTCAATAGAGATGCCAGGCAACGGGACGAGTAGACACCCTCTAGAAAAGAGAGGAAAGCCAACATTGCCAGTGGTGGTTTTCCTGCTGCTTGCGCGGATAACATTTATATTTAAACACACACACACACACACAATCAATATGCATACACACAGAGAGAATAACATAAACTGCACAAAGATAATATTGTCAAAGAATGAAACCTATTTATCTAGATATGTCAGATTAACTCAATACTATTCTTCGATTAAGAGATTATACTGGAAAGTAAGTATCTTAATTAAGTAACTGGATTTTTTTCTAACAGTACAAGTTAAGATATTAAAAAAAGCATCAGGAGATGTTATTATGTAAGGAGCTGCATTCACATACATGGGCCGAATTTTTACCTACTAAATACAAAAAGAGTAAGTGAGCTCTCTTGGATTTGTCAATAATGAGAGTCATACCTACAGGACTTGTCAGAATGCCACAACATAATGACTTCAATTTTAGGCATTTCTGGGATTTTAAGTATGGAATTTATATAAACACTAATATTTGAATTAGAAAAATCCCTGTGGTAAACCTGCAGCTGTGAGTGATTATAACTTCCCCCTGGTTTATTTTCCTTCTGTTTATGCAGATATAGATTTAAAAACTACCAGTTGGTTCTGGCTCTGGTGTTTGCCATTGAAGAGATCAACAGGAACCCTCATCTTTTACCAAATGTATCTCTGGGATTTGATTTTTATAATGTCCCATATAGTGAGAAAAATATTCTCATGAATGCCCATATTTGGCTCACAGGGATGAGCAATGTATACTGTAATTACAACTGCAGAAAGAAGAGCAACTCTGCTGCTGCACTCACAGGACCATCATGGGCCACATCTGCCGGCATGGGGACACTGCTGCACCTCTACAAATTCCCACAGGTGAGAACTGGAGCGGGAAATAGAGCCATGTCTACATTGGTGACATTTCAGGTGTATGTAAAAGAGGGAAGCTTGAATTATTAAGGTACCAATGACAAGTGTACAGACAATTGGAGAAGGGTCCACATTTCCTTCAGTTGGAAAGGTAAGGAAATGGAGGAAGGGTGAGATAAGAAAGATTCATAAAAATGAAGGGCTGATCAGGAATTTTCTGAAAATTTCAGTGAGAAATTTGCCTGTACAGTCTCACACCTCTACTTCAGTACAGAGACTGTCTTTGACGCCACTGTTTTTCCTGTTGTAACTAATTCTGGTTTCTCTCCAGCTTACTGTTGGTCCTTTTGATTCTATCCTGAGTGACCCAGGACAGTACAATTCTCTCTACCAGATGGCCCCACGAAGCACATCTCTGTCCTTTGCCATGGTCTCATTGATGCTCCATTTTGGCTGGACCTGGGTTGGTGTGCTTCTCCCAGATGACCATAGAGGAATTCAGTTCCTCTCTGATTTAAGAGAAAACCTGGAGAACAATCAAGTTTGCCTAGCTTTTGTGGAAATGATCCCAGGCACCTGGACTTCATTCTCCAACAAACTCTGGAAAACATTTGGGAAAGTCCAGGAATCATTGGCGAATACCATCATCATTTTTGGTGACACTGATTCTCTACAAGGTTTAATGCGAAACCTAGGGCAACTTCTTTTTACAGGGAAAGTCTGGGTCATGAACTCTAAGTGGGATACTACTAACCATGGTGATTATTTCTTGCTAGATTCATTCCATGGAAGTCTCATTTTTTCACACCAACATGAGCAGTTTATTGAATTTAAAAAATTTATCCAAACAGTTAATCCTTACAAATACCCAGAAGACATTTATCTTCCCAAGTTGTGGCATCTTTTCTTCAAATGCCCATTTTCAGAGCTTGATTGTCAGTTCTTGGAGGGCTGCCAACCTAATGCTTCCTTGGAATTCCTGCCTAGAGATATTTTTGACATAGACATGAGTGAAGAGAGCTACAACATCTACAATGCTGTGTATGCTGTGGCCCACAGTCTACATGAGATGAGTCTGCAGCGAGTACAAATGCAACCAAATGGAAATGGAGAAGAATCGATGTTATTCCCATGGCAGGTACTGTCCCTTCCACAGTATTGGAGCATCAGCAATATGAAATTCTCGGAGTATCCAAAGTCACCAAATTAGATGTTACATAATGAAATTTATTAGTTTAATCTCAGGAGAGTTCACTGGTTAGCTCGCCTTACAGATTGTGCAGATATGTGTGTGCCTATGGCTGAGGAATGGCTTCCAAGTGGCAATGGGCAAATGATTTTAGTGAAAATCAAGTTTGTGTCAAAAATAACCTCACATCTTCTCATGGTAAGAGTTTGAATTAGAAAATCTCAGAGTTCCCTCGTGTACTTCATAAAATGGTGAGTGGAATAATGACAGTTAATTAACACAGAGTATCAGGACCTGAATGATTTGTTTTAACAACAACTCAGTCTTCAGTTCCCACATTGCACCCACTGAACTCAGGAATACACACTGAAAGTAAGTGGGGGAGCTTTCTTTTAGAGAAATTGAGGCTTGGCTCATTCAATACTCACTGATTCCTGTCCTGCCTTTGGGTAGAGCTCTTTCTTTAGCTGATTGTCCAGTCAGAGGTAGAATGACATCCCACTAACCCAGGCAACCATTACTCAACCTCAGTCATACCTCTGTGAGTATGGTGTCTCACAGCAGAGACTATAAACCATGAGAATCTCTCTATAATTTGTTTCTGGTCAACCTCTCAAGCCTAATCTACAATATGTTCTTATGTCTCTCTCAGCTTCACCCTTTCCTGAGGAAACTCAGTGTGGGAGACAACATGGATTTACGTTGGAAAAGGAAGTTAGATGCTAAGTATGACATTCTCAACTTCTGGAATTTCCCAAAGGGTCTTGGACTACAGGTGAAAGTGGGATCCTTTTCTCCCAATGCTCCCCAGGGTCAACAGTTGTCTATATCTGAGAAGATGATACAATGGCCAAAGGGATTTTCAGAGGTGGGTTATGTATCATCTCAGCGCAGTAATTTATCATAGTAACACATGTATATTCCCCAGTACAATACCCTTGGCTTCTCGCTCAAAGTCCATTACTGTACACCTCCCAGTAAGGAAGGAATAAAACATAACTATCAGTATAGCTTATTGTATCACTCCCCAATTCTTAAAAATAGATGTTTGAGAGTTTAAAGGAGTCTGTTAGTTTTCAATCATCCAGGGGTTAAGTTTTGTCAACGTTACATAATTCGACATCTGAGAAGCTGGAAGCCCAATCTCCATCATGTCTCACAGCATATTCTGATGTAGAAAACACAGTGACTTGGGATTCACAGTGCAAAACTGTATAATAGCTAAGTTTTGTTGCTGTAACCTATCACCATGACTAAAAGTGACTTTTGGAAGAAAGTTTTTCTTTAAGTTATGGTTCTAGAGGTACAAAAGTCCAATGTGGTCAGGACACATCTCAATTCATGCAACAGAAACTAAGGCAGGAACTTGAAACCAAGCATCTCAGTCCACAGTCTGCAAGTAGAGAGCAAAAGCTGGAACTGGACTGGGGCTTGTAATTGTTCAAAGCCCACTACCACTGGAATAATTCTGGAGTAAGTCTGCAACGCTTAACGTTTCAACAAGTCTTCAGATAGCTCCAACATTGGGAAATAAGTAGTCAAAGCCTGTGCCTATTAGGGACACTTTAGCTTCAAACCAACACAGAGTGTCCTATTAGGATTCCTCCAATGTGTGTAAATACCTGTCTTGTTTGTTCATTCAGACTCCGTGCTTTACAAGGTCAGACACAATTGGTTATCAGTTTTCACTTCAGCTTCTTTGATGGTGTAAGGGTTTGGTGCTCACATGTGTATGTTTTTTACTTGTCGGCTGCTGCACATGAACAAATAACTAAAAGGACTTAAAGTGTACCTGTGACTTAAAGTATGAGGATGCAGCCATTACCTTTGGAAATTTATGGTTTTAGGACTCTGAGGTTCCAGGAGACATCATATCCTATGTTACCTGAAAACAGCAAATACCATAGCTCACTGCATTCTTCTTTACATTCATTCGGAGAGAACAGACCATGGAATGTTGACAGTTTTAGACTGGAGTCTTTAAACTCCTCCTTATGTTTTCTTGCAGAAATATTCCAAAATTTCTTTTTATGAAGATTCTAAGTCTTGTAAAGTTGAAATCAAGATTCATAATCTTGGTAGGAAAAAACGCTTCTCAGCGTAATAGTAAGTGCACAGCCAGGAAGATTCAGTAGAGACTACTTTCCCTTCTGGGTCATGTAATTAATTACCTACCTTGCTCAAACTTGACCCTGCCTCATTATGCTCCAAACTAACACTCTGGAAATTCTCACAGCAACCTTGTGTAAAGCACAGACATTCAAACACATTTTCTGCCTTTATAGAAATAAAATTTCAGAATTAATTATAATCCCAAACAATATCTATTGAGAACAAAAAACCCTGAGCATTTGATAGCCTCACTTTCAATCTTCTCAGATTCCTCACTCTGTGTGCAATAAGAGATGTCGTCCTGGATTCAGGAAAATTTCCTTGGAGGGGAAGGCTGTCTGCTGCTATGATTGCACTCCTTGTCCAGAAGACGAGATTTCCAATGAGACAGGTAAGCAGAAATCTTACAAAGAATGGTTTCACCTCTCCAGTAGGGTTTGGCATTATCTTAGCAACTAAAATCTATCTGAAGAGATATCAGAGACAATTGTATTTATTCTCTTATTTAGGATATGAAATATGCATTGCAATCTCTTGAAAAAGTGCACAGCAGCCACAGAAATTTATAATTGATTTACATTTAGGATCAGCTGTAGATACAGTTTGCTGAGAAAATGCCCATTCTTCTGTACTGAGCAATGAGTTTTATTTCAAGATGTAATTTAACATACATAACACATACTTATAATTAAGTATCCAAAGTTTGATGTTTTTCTAACTGTATTTCGATAACAATTGAAACCCACATGAGTCTAGGACATCTTAACTTCATAATGATTCTTCCCAGCTAGCTTTTTCATACAGGGCAAGAGACTAGAAAAATGTGTTTGATTTCCTCAATAAATAATTTTTCACTGTCCGGAGTAACTAAAACTTCTAATTTCTGTAATAATAGGATTCTCTTTGTTATGCTCCATGTGAGAGAAACAGTACATGAAGTAACAGCCTCAGAGGAGTTGAACAGTGTGTAATGTAGAGGTGTGCCAAGATCTAAGATTTGCAATGGAATCTGGAATCTCTATTTAGCAGGACATGTCATAAACACACACATGACACTTTCTACTGCATGGAAAATTTCTTACAAATCAGGATTTCCATACCTATTAATAAAGTTGAACTATGGTTATATATAATTTGACATTTTTAACTGTAATATTTTTGATTATTTCATTCCATTTATTTTGATCATATGCATGTCCCCAGAAATCTGCCAAACTTTCTACCTACTTCACTTAGAAAATACAAAGCATTCTGTGAAGATGAGAAAATTTAGAAGCAATATTAATGAAAACATTAATGAAAAGAATTTCAAATATTATTATTCTCCCTCTTTTGTAGAACTCATATATCTAATTCATAGTGAAATTATAAATTATGAGGCCATGTCAAAAGCCAAGTAGTTTAATGCATTGCAATCAGCATTGGAAATAGCACAAAAGGCAGGGAAAGAACATGAGATAAAAGGCATTAGGTGTGTTTGACTTATGTCTCTATAAAGATGGGTTTAAAGAGAAGCTTCAGGCAGTTAACCTCTACTGGAAGACAAACATCTCTGTTGTTTAAGGATGTGGGTTCTGGAATGATCTCCATGTTCCAGTAGATTCCCCAACAACATCTGTACCCTGGCATCACTAAGTATGCTCAGTGGGCGTTAAAGAGGAAAATGAAGAGATGTAGAGCACATGGGAGGTGAAAGTGAGAGAAGGAGAGGAGTGGAGGAGGAGGAGAGTGGGTGCTTGGATTCGCACACATTGTATGTGCTTATAAATAAAAACTAAATGAAATGTCTATGAGAATGTGAGAAGTATAAACCTGTAATAGTTCCCTACAGAATGCTTATTTTGTTGTACATGAGAGAAGGAAGGTAACTAAGGTAAACAATCCAATGAACAAGTACAGAGAAATGGTTTAGGATTAATGGGATCATATCAGCATGGACTCATGATCATCTTCATTTCTCACCAGACGTGGACCAGTGCATGAAGTGTCCAGAAAGTCATTATGCAAACACGGAGAAGAACCACTGCCTCCAGAAAGCTGTGAGTTTCCTGGACCATGAGGACCCCCTGGGGATGTCTCTTACAGCCACAGCCCTGTGCTTCTCTGTCATCACAGCCATGGTTCTTGGACTGTTTGTGAAGCACAGAGACACTCCCATTGTCAAGGCTAACAACAGGGCCCTCAGTTACACCCTGCTCATCACACTCACCATTTGTTTCCTCTGTTCGTTGCTCTTCATTGGCATTCCCAGTGCTGCCACCTGTGTCCTGCAGCAGACCGTCTTCGGAGTGGCATTCACCGTGGCTCTTGCCACTGTGCTGGCCAAAGCTATCACTGTGGTCATTGCCTTCCAGGTCACTTTTCCAAGGAGAGCAATGAGGTGGTTGATAACATCAAAGGCCCCAAACCTCATCATCCCCATCTGTACTCTGATTCACCTTGTCCTCTGTGGAATCTGGCTGGGAACCTCTCCTCCCTTCCTTGACCAAGATGCTCATGCTGAACATGGCCACATCATCATTGTGTGCAACAAGGGCTCAGCTTTGGCCTTCCACGGTGTCCTGGGATACCTCTGCCTCTTGGCACTTGGTAGTTATACAATGGCTTTCCTGTCCAGGAATCTGCCTGACACATTCAACGAAGCCAAGTTCCTGTCATTCAGCATGCTGGTGTTCTTCTGTGTCTGGGTCACCTTCCTCCCTGTCTACCACAGCACCAAGGGGAAGGTCATGGTGGCCATGGAAGTCTTCTCTATCCTGGCCTCTAGTGCAGCCCTCCTTGGCTTCATTTTTGCCCCTAAGTGCTACATTATCTTGATAAGACCAGATAGGAACTCCCTTGAGTATATCAGGAACAGACCACATCCTAGAATAAGTAATGCTCTCAAAACCTAGTTCAGAACAAAGCATAGACCCTATGTTAACAGTTAGTTACAAAGATGAATGTCCTGTCTATCTCTATTCTAAAGGTGCATTACACACTTATAGAATTGATTTGATTCTTTGGGTTAATATTTCTTCCTCCATTTGTATTAGAGTCTCCTTGAACTAGAGCTATCCAAGTTTTTCATGCTTGAAATCCAGCTGGTGTTTTCTGAGTTCAGAACTTGTATGTTTCCAGGCTTTTCTGAAACCTGAAGAGCTGGATATTTTGAACTCATAGTGAACTGATTACAAATTCCTCCGCTGTTCTTGGTTTAAAGATGTCTAGCACAACACCTGGTTCATGATGAAAATTTACATTCTTCTCCCATATAGACTGTTAAGATTCATGTTATATTTTCAGTTGAGAGTCATGAATATTCTCTCTTAGACTCACACTGATCTCATATCTTTAACATTTGGATCAAGGTTGAGTTGTACGCTGCTGTGGTGGCTCAGCAAGGAAGACAGAGGCATATTCACACGTGTAATCTCTGCCAGACCTCCGCAGAGAGAACCAATATCCTGTCCAGCACCATACTGGACAGAAGAACCCTGAGCACCTGAACTCAGATGTTTTTATTGATTCAGAATTCCTCAGGTGTTCTACTGATAGCATGTGATCATAAGCAATCAAACATTCTCCACATAAACCCGACACCAGCAGCCATTACAAAATGCCAAGGCTAGGCAGCCCCTGACCCAGCAATGCAGAAACAATATTTTAAACACAATAAAAAATAAATTTCTAAAACAATTCCCCTATCTGTATGAATGAATCCAAAGATGCTCTTTCTTACAACACCGTTTAACTCTACACCAGCAAAACTACCTACAAGAGGAACAACCATGGGGTTGCTGCGGCACAGGACCACACCACACCATACATGTATCAACTTTTCAACTTGCCCTGGGACAGAAGAAAACAATTATTGATGTCCAATTATCTGGAACTCATTCACAATCTTCTGGGATCCTCTACAAGTTTGGGTAACTTCTCTGGCTCTGCCCTCTGCAGAACACAATGCTTGTATTCCAGGTTCTGGCTAGCTCCACTCAGGTGGACTGCTGTCCTTGACGGTCATCGCATGGCACTGGCATCTCCAAAACTGATGGAGGCCCATACTGCAGTTGGGCTGCACCTTCACCATTAGCCCCCCATGGGCTCTCTTCTCCTGTGTTTCAAGCCTCAGCATCTCATCATGACCCTTTCAATCTGGGCCTTCAACTGTACTGAGGCTGTAATTTTACCAGTGGCCTCTTCTGGCCTCTCATACTGTCAAGCCTCAGCTGCTCTCCAAAGACCCCTTCATGCCTTCAAAAAAAGTACTACCTGGGTGACCCTTACTCTACTAAGTTCAGTTTACTGCCCAAGATACAACCTCAGCCTGTTCAGGAATAGCTTGTGTGCTGTATTTGAGGAAACACTTTCCAGATTTAAGATAGAGTCTGGTTTGCAGGAAAAACAGCTGGGAACCTTTTCTGCAGGATGGTTCCCTTGGGGGATGGATTTGTCATCTCCATAGCACATGTGTCTTGTCAACACTCCCTCAGCTCCACCACTATCTGGACAGGGTTCCAGAAAACCAAACAAAACAGATTCTGTGTGGTCCGGAGTTTGTTTTTCTTCTTCCATGTCTCCATGTTGGATTGCTGGCCTGATGTCATGCCCCACATTGCAGGCATCAGTTATTGTACTAGTCTGTTGTGTGGGATCACCAAAGATGACAAGGAGGCATTTTCATAGATGTAATCCCAGCCAGATCTCAGCACAGGGAACCACCGTCATGGCAAATGCCATACTGGGCAGTGGACCCTGAGCATCTGAGCTCAGGTGTTTGTATTGATTCATGAATCCTCAGGTGTTCTATGGACAGCACATGCACACCATGACCAATCAGACATTCCACAGCCCCTCAACCAAGAAGGCAGAACATTATTTTACACACGACTAAAAATAAATTTCTACAATAATGTGTTTCAGTGAATTGTTTTATTGTCCGCAAACAATTTTGGAAAAAAAATTCAAAATGTGTATATGTAGATTGTTGTTCTATTTTAATTCAGTGTATAACATTTCATTTGTGTTTGTGTGATTATAGAAAGCATATCAGATTTTCAAAAATGTAATGTAATCTTTTATGAACATAATCTTATACCAATTGCTACATAATAGGTTGTGTCCTAAGTTAAAATGTAGACATAATAATGATTTGTTTTAATATGCAATGTCAAATGTCCATCAATCAGAAGGACTGACTAAGGATAACTATATGCAACCCTTGACCACAATGTGATGAAATATGTCACATGTCCATCTCTTTGACGTCTAGCTGATTATGCACACTCCTCTTTAAATCTGCACATTTACACGTCTTTAATCTAAATGCTTCCTCCAATTCGTTGCTTTTTCTTGCATTGCTATGTGCTCCACATTTAAAATCATGATTTGGTTAAAATCTGCAATCTTATTATCATCCGTTAATGCAGAATTCATTTGCATTTTATATAAAGACATGAAATATATTAAGTAAAAGAGATTGTTTCCATTTCCATCCTTAAGTGAAAACAAGAGTTTATAAAATGCTGAGACCATTGCTCCTGTTGCTTTTCCCTTAGGTGGGCTACTCTTTTTATCTTATGTCTACACCACAGAAAATTATCCTGAAATTCACATCCTCTTAACTTTTTAGAGACTTGTCTTGTATAAAACCAGGGTATAAATAAACCTATATTGAATGATTATGAATTCATGGAGACACAGCTTCTTATTATTAAGGTGAACAGTAAACACTGAGATTACAAGTGCTAGCACTGCAGACATTTTTTGTTTTAGAAACACATTGAAGACAACAGTTGATTGGTTTAACATAAAGTTCAGGTCAGCATTGTGCTAACATCCTTTTCTTTGCACAATGAGAATCTATTAAAAGAAGAACTTCAGTTCAGATAAAAAGTGACTCATAATAATAAAACCAAGATTCTCAAAAGAAAGAACCATTATTGTTTTTAAATGGGCTTGTTACAAATTTTTATATCCAGAAGAAGACAAAGCCTATGTCTAACCTTGTAAGGTTGTAATAACAACCAGAGGCTCAATTCCAATACATTTTACCCTGTGGACCCCAGGGATTCAGTGGCCTCCTAGAGAACACAGGTGAGGAGATTTAACAAGGATTTGGGAACTTCATCCCCCACTGGCTGCACCTGGAAAGCCTAAAGCAGCAGGGATTAGGGATCTTCCTTAGCCACATTGTTGAAGCCCAGCGCCCTCTGTAGCTCCTGTATACTCTTCTTACATTATCTGCCTATCTATCTATCTATTCATCTATCTATCTATCTATCATCATCTACTTATCTATCTATCTATCTATCTATCTATCTATCTATCTATGTATCTTTCATCTGCCTATCTACCATCTGTCTATCTGTCTGTCTGTCTATCTATCTATCATCTATCTATGTTCTATCTATCTATCATATGTCTATCTATAATTAATCTATTTCCATCCCTCCCTCATGCCCTTCATCCCTACTTTTTGCCTGAAAAATATAATCCTCTGGAAAATTCTGCCACATCATAATCGTTCTTGTAGTCAGACAGTAGCTGTTAATGTTTATAGTAAGGGCGTGTGCAAGTGTGATCAGATGATGAATCCCATACAGGAGAACACAAGAGGAGAGAGAATTGCCGAGAAAGAGGACAGGTGTGCCTAAAGTTCTATGTGGTACAGAAACAGAGAGCAGACTGTCGTGTATTCCATGGGCAAAGGGGAGAGTGTGATATTAGGAACAAGGCTGGCAGAGAAGCAGCATGCAGGATTTATTTTAAAATAACATAAGGACTCTGGTTTATTAAAACAAGCTTTCACACTGTGACCATGCGCCTTTGTGTATCAGGATATATGTTCTCTACATATATATGTGATCATGTGCTTATGCATAAGGCATTCATCATCCATCACTCAATATTCCCACATATTGTCTGCAACACTTATAAGTTTGAAATGTTAAATAAAAGCTGAATAAAACATAAATATTTCTATTACAGTATTAATAATTACAAGAGTGATAAACTGCTTAAACATAAAAGAAATTTATTTTACGTTTACTTGTTATATGTGGTGATAAACGTGTTAAATACAATTATTTTCATTTACTTTTAGGTTCATTTCTTGAAAAATTCAATATACTCAGTCAAGCAAGATGTGCTTTAAGTAACGACTATGGGTTTTATATCATAATGTACTGAGTATTTACTAACATATGTCTCCATCTGTGTGTTGCTCTTTCTTTTTATGTTAATGTCTCCTTAAAAGTTATTTTCCTAATGTTGTGCTCCCCTCTCGTTGTGTTGGTTTTTGTTTTTTGTATTTCGTTTTTGCGAGACAGGTTTCTCTGTAGTGACTCTGGCTGTCCTAGAACTCATGCTGTAACCATGCTGCCCTCAAACTCACAGTGATCCACCTGTCTCTGCCTCCCGAGTGCTGGTATCAATGGTGTGCACCACCACCATTTGGCATGCACCCGTTTTGAAAAACAAAAACATTTATACTACTTAATGGTTTATTTTCAAATGAGAGACTGTAAAACATTAGAATGTACTGTGTTTGTTTTCACTCAGACCTTTGAAATTCTGATATGTATATTTTGAACCATTCTGTATGTGGTGGTTTGTGTGAGAATGGCCCCCATCAGCTCATGTATTTTAATGCTTGGTTACCAGGGATTGGTGCTACTTGACAGGATTAGAAGGGTTGGATTCATTGTAGGATATGTGTCACTGGGTGTGGGCTTTGAGATTTCAAAAGCCCATTAAAGCCCCAGAGTCTTTCTCTCCCTGCTGCCTACGAATTTGGATGTAGAACTCTCAGTTACTTTTCCAGCTCCATGTCTGCCTGCATGCCACCATGCTCTCTGCCATGGTGATAATGAACTAAACCTCTGAAACTGCAAGCAAGACCCAACGTTTTGCTTTTATAAGAGTCTCAGTGGTTATGGTTTTTCTTTATAGCAATAGAACATGAGTTAGTCATGAATTTCTCAATGGCTTTTCAAAAATTGGACACACACACCAGGTTTCTCACACATGGAGACACATTGCTGTCAGTCTCAAAGGTGCCCCTCATGTCCTTGTAACCCTAGTAACCAAGTGTAGCTTCTATGAGGACATCACAGCACAGATTGCCCTCACATTTTAACTCTACATTTATGAAAGAATTCAGCATGTAAAGCTGTATATTGACTCAAATTTTCATGTGCTTTTCAAACTTTGTGTATTTTCACATGACAGTAATGGGGATTTTCCAAAGTCACATGAGGTACTCAGTTTAAGGTTTGCTCTGTTGATGTGTGTGTGCAGTGAGTTGGAGAATATTTGGGATACTAAAAACCATTTTTGATATTGGAAGCCTTGTCTGCAGTATGGTGATGCAGGGATGATGAAAACCTGATGGTGTTTAGTTCAGGGGAGCAATTCTAGGTCTTGGGTCAATCACCTTCTCAGGAGCTCTGAGCTCGTCTCATGCAGTGTGCTTTTTCTCAATGGACATGGGTTTTGTAAAGCAGGGTCAAATGACTTAGCTCCCTCTGTATACTGTCCAGTACAAGGTATTTTCTGAGTGCATTCAAGGACACCTTGATTCTCCCAGCACTCAAAAGAAAATATTTACAAAAGAAAAAGTTAACCATGTCTAGTGACAGAGTGAAGACATGAGATCAGAGGGCTCATCATTGCAGAAAAAAAATTTTGCTTCTTTTTTCCTTTACTCCTGGATGAATCGTTGTAGTAGAAACAAGAATTGGAAATGAAACCAACACAGAAAGAAACAGTAATGTTTACCAAGACTTAGGGAAGGCTCTGAAGGTTTTCATTCACTCCACTCTTCCATCTTTCCTCTGGGAGCTTGTCTATTTGTTAGAGCATTGAACCATTGCTACAGAATAAGCCACAGTCTCCTCACTGCCCTAACCTTCTGCTATGGACTAGGAAATAGAAGTCTGTTCGTCACTTCTATATTCAGTGCATTCGGTGACAGATACATTGAGAAGTCTTTTAATTATTATGCTTTACAGAGAAAAGAGAAAGATTTCCCATACACCCTCATGATTTGAGAACAGAGAAAGTAGCTGTAAACCCACTGCCTCATGCAGCTGTGTGTCAGAAGCTACGAATCACCTTCTCGATGATTAACTGAGGATGAACAAGTAGAGCAGAGTTGCAGAAACTCCAAGCTCACAATGTCATCAGGAAACTCATTTTATACAATGAAATTCAATGCGCTTTTGGAAGTGAGGAATTCAGCAAGACCATTAGTTTTCTCAAACTGTGTTGGGTATGAATATCAGTCTTGATATGTAGATGTGCAGAGAAGGTGATTCAGAAACTTCTAGCGACATTATGCAAGGTAGACTCTACTGTTTTCTGTTTTGGTTTGGTTTGGGTCTGGTTTGGGGAAGCATGAGGGCAAATAATTTCGGTTGTTTTGGTCTGGTATGGAATTTTCGACCCTTTCTCTTTTCACATTACGTCTACCGTGGCATCCTCTGATGTGGCATGGTCCTGCCAACCTCAATTGCTTTCATATGAGAAGTTTTGTCCTTCGTACTTCTGCCCTAATTATCCAAAGAATAATTCATCCCTGAGCTCTTACTCCTATCTGTTGTCTTGGCTGAAATTACGGTACCTGTTGCATTGGGAAAAGATCCACAAACATATTTTTCAGCTTGTTTTTTCCATGAATACCGGGCCACAGATGCAGAGCCTAAGGGAAGAAGTTCTAGAATTCTCAACGCAATGAATGAATCGTCAGAAAAACGTCTCAGAATGATTAGTGTGACAGCCCCCCTTGTCAGCAAAGTTGGCAGCAAAAATGATCACACGCATATGAGCTAAGTATACATAAACCTCCTAGACACTGGATCTGCATCCTTCAGACTTACAGCTTGGCAGACATGTGTGTTGGTGGGGTGTTTTCTTGGGTTTTTATTGTTGGGGTCTTGCATTTTCCCAGTCCTGTGTATGCCTATAACAGCTCTGTGTGTTACTTTACAATCAAAGAAGATTTTCACCGTGAAGGAGATCTGATGATCGGTGCATTTTTTCCAGTTCATACTTACTACACAGGCATAAAAGTTCCTCATGCACAATTTGTACACTATTATGGCGACATTCACCTACAGTAAGTTTCATTACTCATGTGCCCTGTTTCATAATTCATGTTTACTATGACCTAGGTGATATATGGATTCTGCCTTCCATACTTCTTATTTGTGTCTCCATGCCAACCCTTCCTCTGACCTGAAATCAGTATGTAATTTTATGTTCCCACTCACTTCTTTGCTTCTTTTAGAGCAGAGGACAGAAGTTTGACTGTTTGGTATTGATTTTTGTTTTCAAGTGTGCTAAATGAAATCTTGTGATCTTACATTGCAATGTGTTTTCAGCCACAGTTTTGCAAGTTTCTCATGCCACATCTTTAGAGGAAGAATGCTTTTATCAAAGGTTAACCTTGTCTTCGGGGCATTCTAGCAGTCTCTATGAACGCCTCTGAAAAGAGACGATGCCGCAGAAAGCTGTGAGTCCTGAGAGTCAGATGTGATGCTAGAGTCTCAAGTTAGTCTGTGTTATACAACATGATTTAGAAGTAGGGGTGTGCAATGTAGAAGTTGGGAGCAATCATTTCTTGTCAAAATACCTCTGCCTGTCTTAGATGTTGAAGTTTTATAATAAATTGACTACCTGCTAAACTCTGAGTCTCAGACACTTTTCCAGTGTCTGTTTGCTCAATGCATTTCTCATAAGATTTCTTCTCGTGTTCATTGCTGTGTTCATAAGACACATTGACTGTAATTGTGGCCGCATAGAGTTGTTTCTTATTAAGTTAGAAATAAAGTCAAATTAAATTTACAAGAGGAAAGTATTTCTGTTGCCGTAAAATATGAACATGTGTGTCTTTCCCCCTTTTCTTTCCTTCCTCAAAATCTTCCATTGTTCACAGCATTTCCTAACTTTTTCTTACAGGGTGAAACACATGAAGGTGTATGTATTTCATAGCTGACAGCATTCTCTCAGGCTTCTGAATGCATTCTTTACTACAATGTGTGAAAGTGCATGTGTGTTTTCAAAGAGGGAATGTGCTGTCTCTCCGAGTCTCTGTCTTTCTCTCTCTTTCAAAATATTTTTAAAACACATTCATCTTTCTTTGTGTGGCATGCATACTCATGCCACGGATCACATGAGCAGGTTAGAGAACATGGTTGGAAGGATATTCTTTCGTTGCACCATGTGTGTTTGGGATCAAACTCAGCTACTGAAATCCAGTGGCAAGATCCTGCAATGACTGAGCCATATTTTCCTCCCACAAAGTAAAACCTGTTATACGTGGTGGTTCCTATCCTTCCCATTACAGTTGGAGTTTTCTCAGGAATGTATAGGAGGTAGAAGCAGTCCATCGCATGTACTTAAAAATGTTGTTGACCTGGTTTGTCAAAGTATATTACACCAACTATATTCTTATATGAATAGTTTGATTTAAAAAATTCACATACCGAATAAATAACATCTTTCACAATTTGGATTTTAAAAATTTTTCTCTTCTATTTTAGATATGTCCCTTGTGTAAAAAGTTTTATACATCAAAAGGCAAAAATATTTTCTTGCAGCGTATTCAAAATTATTTTACATTGTGCTGCTTGTTTCAAACTTTATTACTTCATTTAATTTTTAAATTGACATGTAATTGTAGCCTTTCTTCCTGTCTTTCTTTCCTTTCTTCCCTCCATACCTTCCTAAATAGCTGTTCTTCCTATCTTTGGAATTCATGGACTCTTTACAAAAATCATGGTTGCATAAACATAAGTGTGTGTGGACACGTGTGGTCCTAAATGCAACCACGCCAACTACATCTATGGATACTTTCAAGGCTGACAACTAGCTATTGGACCAATTGTTATGCTCTTCCTTATGGAAAACTATTTCTCTGATTCTTGGCAGTCCTGAATAGCCTGTCACATTTTGTGAAGAATTATGCATGTTTAGAACATCTGGCTATTTTAAATACATTCATAAAAATCAACTTAACCTATATCTGGAGAACAGAATTAAAATTCATTGTATTTAAAGAATGTGAAATATTCTTTAAATTTATTTCTATCTACTTTTCTCTATTTTTAACTACATATTTATCTACTCGAGTGTGTCAGGACTGTCCTTGATTCTGATCACCACTGGGTGCTAACTCAGAAAATCTAAAATTAATTTGCTTTTCTAGTGTCTCTCTTTAGGAGGGCAGCCCCAACTTAGGTATGCTTTTGTGATAACTCAGGACACCTTTCTCTTTCTCTGAAGCCATCTTCTTGCCATGTGGCTGATTGTCCAGCTGTGTCTGACTGCTGTTTATCCTTAACTCAAGCAGCTTAATCACAACTTTCTACTTCTCAGGCCATTGTCCTCTTTCGGCATCTGCTATGCTTTAATCTTTGCCTGCCTTGGAATTTTTTGGTTTCTTTTTAATCTCTAATAATATTGTGCTCAAGCTTCAAAAATGTTTTATGATTGTATATGAAGTACTATGTTTTTAATGTATGATGTATTGTAGAAAAATACAGGGATCCAAGAAAAATGATCAAATTGGGTGACAATAGTTTCCCTCTCCCCATAATTACTTAGAGTTGAAAGCATTTAGGGTCTACTTCTGATTGTTTCATGGAAAATGTAACAAGAATTATGACTAAAATGTATTCAAAAGACCTTGTATACATATATGAATTCTTAAACATCATTATATATATATATATATATATATATATATATATATATATATTTTCATTTAAATCTATATTATCTAAAGGATAAAAAAATATATATTTTTCTTAGTTAACATAATTAAACACTTTTGTGACCTAATTCATTTCATTATACATGATTCCCTTACTTATGATTTTCGAAGTTCAGATATCTTTCATATGTTTTCAAATATTTTTATCAATTATAAATTTATATGCTGTGTGTCTTTATTATCTTCTCCCCTCCATGACCTCTCTCTGCAAGCAATGGTCCTCATCAACATTTGTTTTAGCCCGAATTTGAAATTCCTTCATCTCTCCCCTAAGGACCCTGTAGGCGTTACTCAATTATTCTTGTGACTGGAACCTCCTGGAGTGTGGGAAACCCACCAGGGGTCACATGGTGGATGATAACTGACTCTCTCACACTAGCTGTCAAATATCAGAACTCCTCAGTTGGAGCTAGGAATTCACAGTAAACTCTCCCCTCCATGCTGGGATTATTTTTTTCTGTCTTGAGCTTATGCAGGTCTTGTCCACTCTGTCACAGACGCTGTGCAATCATATGCACAACTCCTCTGGACTCTGGAAAATGGGTTTCCAATAATTATCTACTTCCTCTGGCTTTACAATCTTTCTGCCTACTCTTCTTTAAGGACCAAAGAGATTTCTGGGGATGAATATTATGCATGTCCCTTTTAGATCTGAGCACAACAAAGTGCCTTATTTTCTCCAAAATGACCAATTGAAGGTCCCTGTCTTTGTACACCTACAGGAAGAAGTTTCCCTAATCAGTGTTGATAGATGCTCTGATGTACAGTTTGAGCAATAAATTCTTAGGAAACATGTCGATGCTATGCCTATTTAACAGAATAATACAATTATACACCCACCTCTGGCTTAAACCTCACTAGTCAGAGTTTCTCGATCCAGATCACATTGCAAGGTTTCTTCTTACAGAGTGGGCCTGAGATGCAATCTGAGCATGATTTGAGTACTTGGGTAACATTTTTGTTGCTGTTATTAGATCAGTAGTTTTTGAAGCTGTCAGGGTTCACAGCTGGATGTTATAGATTTCTCTTTGTTTTCATAAAAAGAACCACTCAGGACTCTCAATGCTATCCAGTAGGGAAAAAGATTCCCTTCCAGTACCAGCTTGCTTGGCATGTTTATGACTCAACTATAGAGTGTCTTTAGAAGGAGGGTCTTTGCATCAAGTTCTGGAACAACAAAGAACAATTTCCAAAATTCAATATATCAAAGAACAAACATTACATTCATACCCTTATGAACTTCAAGTAATACAGCTCAGTCATGTTAATACCCCAAACACCCAACCAAATCTGCAAAGTTCACCCCCACCAGCCTCTTCGCCTCGTCTTCTTTAGTTTGCAGAGGACGTGTTGCAGCATCTTTCCTGACGCTCGGGCTCAGAACCATCATCTTACTCCTTTTCCTCAAATATCCTGGTCTTTACATGTAGTGGTTGTGTATTGATTGGGGAAAGAAACCCTGAGGCTTTTACCAGTCATGGCATAATGGTCTGTGTCTGCTGCACAAAGAATTTTTCTTTATACAGATCAGAACTGTACTGTTATGTGGATAGAAGGGTAAGGTTAGATTGCATTTCATAATGATATGGGTTTAGAAAACTGGCAGTAGTAGTCTTTCCTCTAGGGCCCATGCCCACATGATGGGGGCTTTCAGTAAATTCAGGTATTGACTCCCACATCTCATCTGAAGTGTGTAAAGTCTTCAGCAATAAGGTCTTATCTTCTCTTTTTGGAAGATATCAAGGGCATTAGCAACATCCTATATAATTTTTATGGGGAGATTCTTTTTTACTTCCCTAAAAATACCGCAGAACTAGGTTTCTAAAGCCTGGCACCTGATGCTTTGTTAGATTATGGCATTCCAATGGAACCTACTCTTGTAATTTCAGAATTGGACACTAAAATGAGGAATGTTTCAGAAAGTAAAGATGCTTCTGGTGCAATTGAGTTTACTGACTTCATATCCCCAGAAAACGCATGAGTGCATATCTGCCATCCAGAAATTGTGTGAGGAAAGGAGGACGGATACACAAGAACCCCTGAGAGAGTTCAATAGAGATGCCAGGCAACGGGACGAGTAGACACCCTCTAGAAAAGAGAGGAAAGCCAACATTGCCAGTGGTGGTTTTCCTGCTGCTTGCGCTGATAACATTTATATTTAAACACACACACACACACAATCAATACGCATACACACAGAGAGAATAACATAAACTGCACAAAGATAATATTGTCAAAGAATGAAACCTATTTATCTAGACATGTCAGATTAACTCAATACTATTCTTCGATTAAGAGATTATACTGGAAAGTAGAGTATCTTAATTAAGTAACTATGGATTTTTTTCTAACAGTACAAGTTAAAATACTAAAAAAAAAGCATCAGGAGATGATACTATGAAAGGAGGTGTATTTACATACATGGGCCGAATTTTTACCTACTATATACAAAAAGAGTAAGTGAACTCACGAGGATTTGTCAATAATGAGAGTCATACCTACAGGACTTGTCAGAATGCCACAACATAATCACTTCAGTTTCAGGCATTTCTGGGATTTTAAGTATGGAATTTATATAAACACTAATATTTGAATTAGAAAAATCCCTGTAGTAAACCTGCAGCTGTGAGTGATCTATAACTTCCCCCTGGTTTATTTTCCTTCCATTTATGCAGATATAGATTTAAAAACTACCAGTTGGTTCTGGCTCTGGTGTTTGCCATTGAAGAGATCAACAGGAACCCTCATCTTTTACCAAATGTATCTCTGGGATTTGATTTTTATAATGTCCCATATAGTGAGAAAAATATTCTCATGAATGCCCATGTTTGGCTCACAGGGATGAGAAATTTCTACTGTAATTACAACTGCAGAAAGAAGAGCAACTCTGCTGCTGCATTCACAGGACCATCATGGGCCACATCTGCCGGCATGGAGACACTGCTGCACCTCTACAAATTCCCACAGGTGAGAACTGGAGCGGGAAATAGAGCCATGTCTACATTGGTGACATTTCAGTTGTATGTAAAAGAGGGAAGCTTGAATTATTAAGGTACCAATGACAAGTGTACAGACAATTGGAGAAGGGTCCACATTTCTTTCAGTTGGAAAGGTAAGGAAATGGAGGAAGGGTGAGATAAGAAAGACTCATAAAAATGAAGGGCTGTTTAGGAATTTTCTAGAAATTTCAGTGAGAAATTTGCCTTTACAGTCAGCTTGAATTAATTCTCATGCTGACAACTCACACCTGGTACTTCAATACAGAGACTGTCTTGGACGCCACTTTTTTCCTCTTGTAACTCATTCTGGTTTCTCTCCAGCTTACTGTTGGTCCTTTTGATTCTATCCTGAGTGACCCAGGACAGTATAATTCTCTCTACCAGATGGCCCCACGAAGCACATCTCTGTCCCTTGCCATGGTCTCATTGATGCTCCATTTTGGCTGGACCTGGGTTGGTGTGCTTCTCCCAGATGACCATAGAGGAATTCAGTTCCTCTCTGATTTAAGAGAAAACCTGGAGAACAATCACGTTTGCCTAGCTTTTGTGGAAATGATCCCAGGCACCTGGACTTCATTCTCCAACAAACTCTGGAAAAAGTTTGGGAAAGTCCAGGAATCATTGGTGAATACAATCATCATTTTTGGTGACACTGATTCTCTGCAAGGTTTAATGCGAAACCTAGGGCAACATCTTTTTACAGGGAAAGTCTGGGTCATGAACTCTCAGTGGGATACTATTAACCATGGTGATTACTTCTTGCTAGATTCATTCCATGGAAGTCTCATTTTTTCACACCAACATGAGCAGTTTATTGAATTTAAAGAATTTATCCAAACTGCTAATCCCTACAAATATCCAGAAGACATTTATCTTCCCAAGTTGTGGCATCTTTTCTTCAAATGCCCATTTTCAGAGCTTGATTGTCAGCTCTTGGAGGGCTGCCAACCCAATGCTTCCTTGGAATTCCTGCCTAGACATATTTTTGACACGGACATGAGTGAAGAGAGCTACAACATCTACAATGCTGTGTATGCTGTGGCCCACAGTCTACATGAGATGAGTCTGCAGCGAGTACACATGCAACCAAATGGAAATGGAGAAGAACTGACATTCTTCCCCTGGCAGGTACTGTCCCCAGTGTATTGGAGCATCAGCAATATGAAATTCTGAGAGTATCCAAAGTCACCAAATTAGATGTTACATATTGAAATTTATTAGGTTAAAATGTCAGGAGAGTTCACTGGTTAGCTCGCCTTACAGATAGTGCAGATATGTGTGTGCTTATGGCTGAGGAATGTGTTCCAAGTGGCAATGGGCAAATGATTTTAGTAAAAATCAAGATTGTGTCAAAAATAACCTCACATCTTCTCATGGTAAGAGTTTGAATTAGAAAATCTCAGAGTTCCCTCGTGTACATCATAAAATGGTGAGTGGAATAATGACAGTTAATTAACACAAAGTATCAGGACCTGAATGATTTGTTTTAACAACAACTCAGTCTTCAGTTCCCACATTGCACCCACTGAACTCAGGAACACACACTGAAAGTAAGTGGGGGAACTTTCTTTTAGAGAAATTGAGGCTTTGCTCATTCAATACTCACTGATTCCTGTCCTGCCTTTGGGTAGAGCTCTTTCTTTAGCTGATTGTCCAGTCAGAGGTAGAATGACATCCCAGTCACCCAGGCAACCATTACTCAACCTCAGTCATATCTCTGTGAGTATTGTGTCTCACAGCAGAGACTATAAACCATGAGAATCTCTCTATAATTTGTTTCTGGTCAACCTCTCAAGCCTAATCTACAATATGTTCTTATGTCTCTCTCAGCTTCACCCTTTCCTAAGGAAACTCGGTGTGGGAGACAACATGGATTTACGTTGGAAAAGGAAGTTAGATGCTAAGTATGACATTCTCAACTTCTGGAATTTCCCAAAGGGTCTTGGACTACAGGTGAAAGTGGGATCCTTTTCTCCCAATGCTCTCCAGGGTCAACAGTTGTCTATATCTGAGAAGATGATACAATGGCCAAAGAGATTTTCAGAGGTGGGTTATGTATTATCTCAGTGCAGTAATTTATCATAGTAACACGTGTATATTCCCCAGTACAATAACCCTTGGCTTCTCACTCAAAGTCCATTACTGTACACCTCCCAGTAAGAAAGGACAAAACATAACTATCAGTATAGCTTATTGTATCACTCCCCAATTCTTAAAAATAGATGTTTGTAAGTTTAAAGGAGTCTGTTAGTTTTCAATCATCCAGGGGTTAAGTTTTGTCAACATTACATAATTCGACATCTGAGAAGCTGGAAGCCCAATCTCCATCATGTCTCACAGCATATTCTGATGTAGAAAACACAGTGACTCAGGATTCACATCGCAAAACTGTTTAATAGCTGTTTTGTTGCTAAAATCTATCACCATGACTAAAAGTGACTTTTGGAAGAAAGTTTTTCTTTAAGTTATGATTCTAGAGGTACAAAAGTCCAATGTGGTCAGGACACATCTCAATTCATGCAACATAAACTAAGGCAGGAACTTGAAACCAAGCATCTCAGTCCACAGTCTGCAAGTAGAGAGCAAAAGCAGAACTGGACTGAGGCTTGTAATTGTTCAAAGCCCACTACCACTGGAATAATTCTGGAGTAAGTCTGCAACGCTTAACGTTTCAACAAGTCTTCAGATAGCTCCAACATTGGGAAATAAGTAGTCAAAGGCCTGTGCCTATTAGGGACACTTTAGCTTCAAACCAACACAGAGTGTCTCTATTAGGATTCCTCCAATGTGTGTAAATACCTGTCTTGTTTGTTCATTCAGACTCCGTGCTTTACAAGGTCAGACACAATTAGTTATCAGTTTTCACTTCAGCTTCTTTGATGGTGTAAGGGTTTGGTGCTCACATGTGTATGTTTTTTACTTGTCCAGCTGCTGCACATGAACAAATAACTAAAAGGACTTAAAGTGTACCTGCGACTTAAAGTATGAGGATGCAGCCATTACCTTTGGAAATGTATGGTTTTAGGACTCTGAGGTTCCAGGAGACATCATATCCTATGTTACCTGAAAACAGCAAATACCATAGCTCACTGCATTCTTCTTTACATTCATTCGGAGAGAACAGACCATGGAATGTTGACAGTTTTAGAGTGGAGTCTTTATACTCCTCTTTATGTTTTCTTGCAGAAATATTCCAAAATTCATTTTTATGAAGACTCTAAGTCTTGTAAAGTTGAAATCAAGATTCATAATCTTGGTAGGAAAAAACGCTTCTCAGCGTAATAGTAAGTGCACAGCCAGGAAGATTCAGTAGAGACTACTTTCCCTTCTGGGTCATGTAATTAATTACCTACCTTGCTCAAACTTGACCCTGCCTCATTATGCTCCAAACTAACACTCTGGAAATTCTCACAGCAACCTTGTGTAAAGAGCAGACCTTCAAAAAATTTTCTGCATTTATAGAAATAAAACTTGACAATTAATTATAATCCCAAACAATATCTATTGAGAAAAAATAATCCCTGAGCATTTGATAGCCTCACTTTCAATCTTCACAGATTCCTCACTCTGTGTGCAATAAGAGATGTCATCCTGGATTCAGGAAAATTTCCATGGAGGGTAAGGCTGTCTGCTGCTATGATTGCACTCCTTGTTCAGAAGACGAGATTTCCAATGAGACAGGTAAGCAGAAATCTTACAGAGAATGGTTTCACCTCTCCAGTAGGGTTTGCCATTATCTTAGCAACTAAAATCTATCTGAAGAGATATCAGAGACAATTGTTTTTTTTCTCTTATTTAGGATATGAAATATGCGTTCCAATCTCTTGAAAAAGTGCACAGCAGCCACAGAAATTTATAATTGATTGACATTTAGGATCAGCTGTAGATACAGTTTGCTGCAGAAATGCCCATTCTTCTGTACTGAGCAATGAGTTTTATTTCAAGATGTAATTTAACATACATAACACATACTTATAATTAAGTATCAAAACTTGATTTTTTCTAACTGTATTTCGATAACAATTGAAACCCACATGAGTCTAGGACATACTAACTTCATAATGATTCTTCCCAGCTAGCTATTTCAAAGAGGACAAGAGACTAGAAAAATGTGTTTGATTTCCTCAATAAATAAGTTTTCACTGTCAGGAGTTACTAAAACTTCAAATTTCTGTAATAATAGGATTCTCTTCCTCTTTGTTATGCTCCATGTGAGCGAAACAGTACATGATGTAACAGCCTCAGAGGAGTTTGAACAGTATATACCATAGAGGTGTGCCAAGATCTAAGATTTGCAATGGAATCTGGAATCTCTATTTAGCAGGACATGTCATAAACACACACATGACACTTTCTATTGCATGGAAAATTTCTTACAAATCAGCATTTCCATGCCTATTAACAAAGTTGCAACTATGGTTATCTCATATTTGACATTTTAAACTGTAATATTTTTGACTATTTCATTCCATTTATTTTGATCATATGCATATCCCCAGAAATCTGCCAAACTTTCTACCTACTTCACTTAGAAAATACAAAGCATTCTGTGAAGATGAGAAAATTTAGAAGCAATATTAATGAAAACATTAATGAAAATAATTTCAAATATTATTATTCTCCCTCTTTTGTAGAACTCATATATCTAATTCATAGTGAAATTATAAATTATGAGGCCATGTCTAAAGCCAAGTAGTTTAATGCATTGCAATCAGCATTGGAAATAGCACAAAAGGCAGGGAAAGAACATGAGATGAAAGGCATTAGGTGTGTTTGACTTATGTCTCTATAAAGATGGCTTTAAAGAGAAGCTTCAGGCAGTTAACCTCTACTGGAAGACAAACATCTCTGTTCTTTAAGGATGTGGGTTCTGTAATGATCTCCATATTCCAGTAGATTCCCCCACAACATCTGTACCCTGGCATCACTAAGTATGCTCAGTGGGCGTTAAAGAGGAAAATGAAGAGATGTAGAGCACATGGGAGGTGAAAGTGAGAGAAGGAGAGGAGTGGAGGAGGAGGAGAGTGGGTGGTTGGATTCGCACACATTGTATGTGCTTATAAATAAAATCTAAATGAAATGTCTATAAGAATGTGAGAAGTATAAACATGTAATAGTTCCCTACAGAATGCTTATCTTGTTGTACATGAGAGAAGGAAGGTAACTGAGGTAAACAATCCAATGAGCATGTACAGAGAAATGTTTTAGGATTAATGGGATCATATCAGCATGGACTCTTGATCATCTTCATTTCTCACCAGACGTGGACCAGTGCATGAAGTGTCCAGAAAGTCATTATGCAAACACGGAGAAGAACCACTGCCTCCAGAAAGCTGTGAGTTTCCTGGACCATGAGGACCTCCTGGGGATGTCTCTTACAGCCACAGCCCTGTGCTTCTCTGTCATCACAGCCATGGTTCTTGGACTGTTTGTGAAGCACAGAGACACTCCCATTGTCAAGGCTAACAACAGGGCCCTCAGTTACACCCTGCTCATCACACTCACCATTTGTTTCCTCTGTTCCTTGCTCTTCATTGGCCGCCCCAGTGCTGCCACCTGTGTCCTGCAGCAGACCGTCTTCGGAGTGGCATTCACCGTGGCTCTTGCCACTGTGCTGGCCAAAGCTATCACTGTGGTCATTGCCTTCAAGGTCACTTTTCCCAGGAGAGTAATGAGGTGGTTGATAACATCAAAGGCCCCAAACCTCATCATCCCCATCTGTACTCTGATTCACCTTGTCCTCTGTGGAATCTGGCTGGGAACCTCTCCTCCCTTCCTTGACCAAGATGCTCATGCCGAACATGGCCACATCATCATTGTGTGCAACAAGGGCTCAGCTTTGGCCTTCCACGGTGTCCTGGGATACCTCTGCTCCTTGGCACTTGGTAGTTATACCATGTCTTTCCTGTCCAGGAATCTGCCTGACACATTCAACGAAGCCAAGTTCCTGTCATTTAGCATGCTGGTGTTCTTCTGTGTCTGGGTCACCTTCCTCCCTGTCTACCACAGCACCAAGGGGAAGGCCATAGTGGCTATGGAAGCCTTCTCTATCCTGGCCTCTAGTGCAGCCCTCCTTGGCTTCATTTTTGCCCCTAAGTGCTACGTTATCTTGATAAGGCCAGATAAGAACTCCCTTCAGTATATCAGGAACAGACCACCTCCTAGAATAAATAATACTCTCAAAACATAGTTCAAAACAAAGCATAGGCCCTACGTTAACAGTGTATTTACAAAATGGAGTCCTGTCCATCTATCTCTATTCTAATGGAGCACTATACCCTTATAGAATGGATTGGATTCTTTGAGTTAATATTTCTTCATCCAACTGTATTAGAGTCTCGTTGAACTAGAGCTAATGAAATTTTTAACGTTTCAAATCCAGGTAGTGTTTGTGATTTCAGGACCTACATGTATCCAGGCTTTGCTGAAACCTGTGAAGAGCTGGATATTTTGAAATCATAGAGACTTGACTACTACTTCCTCCATTGTTCTGGTTTTAAAGATGTCTAGCATAATACCTGGTTCATGTTGAAATTTTACATCCTTCTCTCATACAGACTGTCAATATTCATGTTATCAATTTCTATTGCTTGAGAGATTCATGAAAATTCTCTTAGACTGGCACAAATTGTACATTGTTTAAAATTTGAATGCAGTTTGTTTGTATGCTGCTGTGGTGGCTCACCCAGGAGGACATGTGTAATCTCTGCCAGACCTCAGCAGGGAGAACCAGTATCCCGGCCAGCACCACTGGACAATAGAACCCTGAGATATGAACTCAGTTGTTTTCATTGATTCAGAATATTTTTCAGTAAATTGCTTAATTGTCCTTCAATGAATTGTGGTAAAAAAATCAAAACATATATATTAAGACTGTGGTTTTATTTTAATTCAATGTTTTATATTTCATTTGTGTTTCTGTGATCATACTAAAGCATATGAGATTGTCCAAAAAATCAATGTAATCTTTTATGAACATATTATACCAATTATTACATATATGTAGAATCCTAACTTAAAATGTAGATATAAAAATAACTCCTTTTATTATGCAGTGTTAAATATCAGTCAATCAGAAGAATAGACTAAAGATAATTATATGCAACCCTTAGTCACAATGTGATGAAATATGTCACATGTCCATCACTTTGAAGTCTAGCTGATCACCCTCACTACTCTTTAAATCTGCACATTTCCACAGCTTTTATCTAAATGCTTCCTCCCACTCATTGCTTTTCCTTGCATCGTTATGGATCCCACATTTAAAATCATGAATTGGTTACAATCTGCAATTTTATTATTACACATCGATCCAGAATTCATTGCCATTTCATAAGAAGACATGCAATGAATTAAGTAAAAGAAATTCGTTCCATTTTCATCATTCATGAAAACAAAATTTTTTAAAATTCCAAGACCTTTACTCCTGGGACTTTTCTCTTAGCTGTGGTGACTCTTTTGCTCTTATGTCTGTCTATGCCCTAGGCTAGGAGGCCTCAATATTGGGTTGTTAGCTGTAATTGGACATAGTTACTACTCAATAAGCAGGAAATCATACCTAGTTCTGGAAACTAATAACTACCATCAGTTACTTCAATCTTGTATATGGGAGTTGAATCTACGACTGCCTCTTTACTAAGACAGCATGGTCCCCAAACATTATTAATATCTATCCTGACACATATAATTGTGTCTTTTCATTATACCTTGTTAGGGGAAATATGGGACAAAAGACAGAAAAAGCCTGAGGATCAGGGAGTTTGCTGTGAGATTGTGTCTTCAGGAATGTCTAGAGTAGACCATAATTTCTCATAAGATCTCACCAACATGACTGTCTAAACTTGAACTGAACAAGAACAACAATAGGTGTGTTAAAGTGAATGGGGAAATCTCATAAGACCTCAGGCACACCAGGAGAAGCACAGTCACCTAAGGAAAAAAACTCTTCCAAGGGACACAACAAACTAAATGGTTACTGAGGCCAAATGACCATCCCTGAAAACATACATACAAATAGCAGCATACACAATGAACAGGTCCTGTTTATATGTCATGTAGGAATGTGTATTCCTATATATTCCTATGTATATTTTTCCTTTTTATAGTTACATATACATGCATAGATTCCTAAGTTATGCATAGAAAGATTCCTGGTGCCTATAGACATGTACATTTTATATGTCCTGATAATATATATACACTATATAAATATAAATATTAATATATATATATATAAATTGATAAGTATAAATATCAAAACAGGTCATGAGCTTATAAGAGAGGAGTTGGAGCATATCGGAGCCTGTGATGTGAGAAAAGAAAAGCAGAAAATGTTGTACTTGCATTATAATCTCAAACAACCAAGGCTCCACTAGTAATTAGCGTTTGAATTTAGTGTATGTGCTCTACGTTTTTAACTTTTGCTTTCAACTACCTAGGTAATTATATGGATTCCAAAATTATCCTAAATCACATCACTCTTACTTTTCAGAGACCTGTCTCTTATTAAATCCAGTGTATAAATTAATCTATAACCAAATGAGAATGAGTTCGTGGAGATATACCTTCTTACTATTACCTCTAATAGTAAACACTGAATTACAACTGCTTGCACAGTGGACATTTTATATTTCAGAGACACTTTAAGACAATAATTGATTGCATTTACTACATAAAGATCAGGTTAACATTGTGCTAACATGCTTTTCTTTCCACAATGAGTATCTATCTTAAAAAGAACTTCAGTTCAGGTACAAAGTACTTAAATAACAAAGCCCAGTTTCTCAAAAGGAAGATCCAGAATTGTTTTAAATGGGATTGTTGCAAGAATTTATATCTAGGGGAAATCAAAATCTCTGTCTAAACTTCTAAGGTTGCAATAATAACCAGAGGCTCAATTCCAATAAACCATACCCTGTGGATCGCAGGAATTTATTGGGCTCCTCACAGAACACAGGTGAGGAGATTTAACTAGGATGTGGGAACTTCAGCCCCAACTGGCTGCACCTGGAAAGCCTAAACAGCAGGGATCAGGAATCTTCCCTAGCCACACAGCGGAAGCCCAGTGTGCTTTGTAGTTCCTCGGTACACCTCTTTCATTATCTGTCTGTCTATCTTCTATCTATCTATATATCTATCTATCATCTATCTATCTATCTACCGACCTACCTATCATTGAATCATTTCTACAGAATAAGCATCAGTCTCTTCACTGCTGTAAACTTCTCCTTTGTATTTGGAAATAGAACTCTGTTCATCACTTCTTTATTCAGTGCATTAGGTGACAGACACATTGAGATGCCTTTACGTTATTATGGTTGATACAGAAAAGAGAAAGATTTCTCATAAAGCCTCATGTTTTAAGAACAGGGAAGGAGCTGGCAAACCCTCTGCTCCACATGCAGCTGTGTGTCAGAAGAAAACATCTTCTCCATGATTCACTGAGGACGAGTGAACAAGTGGAGCAGAGTTCCCGAAACTCACAGCTCAGAATGTCATCAGAAACTCGTTTTATCCGAGTAAATTAAGTGGCACATTTGGAACAGAGCAATTCAGCAGGACCATTGGTTTTCTCAACCTGAAAAATAAGCTGATTGTGTTGGGTGTGAAGGTTGATGTCAGATGTAGATGTGTCATAGCAGGGACTCAGCAACTCCTACAGATTCTGTGCACGGTAGACTCCACTGTTTTTTATTTTGTTTGATTTGGTGGGTTCTGGTTTAGGGAAGCATGAGGGGCACTAATTTTGGTTTTTCAGGGTCTGACACGGGATGTTTGCCCCTTTCTCTTTCCACATTACATCTAGAGTGGCGTCCTCTGATGTGGCATGGACCTACAACCTCAATTGTTTTCATATGAAAAGTTTCGTCCTTCATACTTGTGGCCAAATTATCCAAAGTGGAGTTCATCCCTGGGCTCTTACTGTCTGTTGTCTCGGCTGAAATTACGGCACCTGTTGCAAGAGGAAAAGATCTACAAACATATTTTCCATTTTGTTTTTTCATGAATACAGGGCCACAGATGCAGAGCCCAAGGGGAGGAAGAGTTCCAGAATTCTCAATGGCAATGAGAGAAGCATGAGAAAATCATTCAGAAGCATTAGTGTGACAGCCCCCCTCATCAACAAAGTTAGCAGCAAAAATGTCACAGACACACGAGCTAAGTGTACATATACCTCCTGGACATAGGTCTGTATCACCCAAACTTCCTGGTCAGACATGTGTGTCAGTAGGGTGTTTGCTTCGGTTTTTATGGTTGGGATCTTGAATTATCCCAGTCCTGTGTATGCCTATGACAGCTCTGTGTGTTACGTTACAATCAAAGAAGACTTTCATCATGAAGGAGATGTGATGATCGGTGCATTTTTTCCAGTTCATACTTTCTACACAATCAACAAACGTCCTCACCCAAAATACGTACACTTCTTTAACGACTTTCACCTACAGTAAGTTTCATAACTCATTTGTCCTGTTTCAGAATTCATATTTCTTGTGACCGGTAATAATATTAACCTCTAATAATATTGTGCTCAAGCTTCAAACAGTTTTTATTATTATATATGAATTGTACTATTTTTTTATGTATGATGTATTGTAAAAAGAAAACAAGGTTCCAAAGAAATGATGAAATTTGGTGACAAAAGGTTCCAACTCCCCATGATGACTTAGGATTGAAAGCATTAAGGGTCTACTGCTACTTTTTCATGGAAAATGTAACAAGTATTATGAATAAAATGGACTCAAAATGGACTTGTTTGAAATTCTTAAACATTGTGCCCTTTGTGTATATACATTTAAATCTACATTATCTATAGGATAAAAAGTATTTATGTTCTTAGTTACCTTTGTTAAGCACTTTTGTCAACCTAATTCATATCACTATATATAAGTGACTTATGATTTGGAGGACCAGGCTTCTTTCATACTCTTTCAAATACTTATATCAATTACGAACTTAAATGCTGTGTGTCTTTATTATCTTCTCCCCTCCATGAACTCTCTCTCTCTCTAAGCAATGCTCCATCTTAACATTCGTTTTCATGCGAGTTTGACATTCCTTCATCTCTCCCCGAATAGCCCTGTAGGAGTTACTCAATTATTCTTGTGACTGGAACGCACAACTTCTCTGTTCTCTGGAATTAGTTTTCATATAATTACCTACTTCCTCTGGCTTTACAATCTTTCTGATTCCTCTTTCTTGAAGATCAATGAGATTTCTGGCGAGGACTGTAATATGTATGTCCCTTAAGGAGCTGAGCACAGCAAAGTGCCTGATTCTCTCCAAAATACACAATTGAAGGTCTCTGTTATATTAAACCAGAAGAAGAGGTTTCCTATATGCATGTTGATAGGTGCTCTGATGTACAGTTTGAGCAGTAAATTATTAGGAGGCATGTTAATAATGTTAATGCTATGTCCATTTAACAGAATAATATAATTATATGCTCACCTCTGGCTTACCCTTCACTAGTCACACTATCTTGGTCCTGATAACACTGCCAGGTAGAGTTTCCCCTCATGGAGTGACCCTGACATTCTATCTCAGCACGCTTTGAGTACCAAGGCAACATTTCTGTTCCTATTTTAGATCAGTTGTTTTGCTGCTGGCAAAGCTCACAGCTGGAGATTATTGACTACTCTTTCCTTTTTATTTCATCCAAAGATCCATTCAGGAGTTTGATAGCTGTCCAGTAGGGATGGAGTGTCCCATCCAGTACTAGCTTGATAGCTCATGTTCTATATGTCAACCACAGAGCATTCTAGCAAGAGGGACTTTTCATCAAGTTCTTGAACAACAAGGAACAATTTTCAAAATTAATATATTAAAGATAGGACATTTTTATTCATACTCTATGAATTTCAAATAATATATTTAAGCCTTATTGATACCGAACCATCCTCCTAAATCCTCAAAATTCACCCAATGATACACTGTTCATGTCATCTTCAACTTGAAGAGAATATCTTGCAGCATTTTTCCTGAGGCTCTGGCTCATAATCATAATCATTTTCTTTTTCCACAGTATTTCCTGATCTTTAAATTTAGTGGCTGTGAATGTATTGATTGGGGAAAATTCCCTGAGTTTTTATCAGTCATGGCATCCTGTAATGGTCTGTGTCTGCTGCACAAAGTAATTTCTTTATACAGAAAAGAACTGTACTGATCTGTGGATAGAAGGTTAAGGTTAGGTTACATTAGAAGTTATACAAGTTTAGAAAACTGGCAGTAGAAGTCTTTCTCCCAGGGTCCATGGTTTCAGCCACAGGTGTTTGTCTAAATGCACAGATACAGTGTCAGGCAGGCATATCTTCTTATACAACATCCCTCAATCCAATGAGGTAACTGTGTGTTATCCAAAGCTATCCATGTCAGTATTACACCTACCAGAATATCTTGCTCTGCTTATTAATATTGTGGTTTCATTGGCCTTGCAGCTGGATGTAACTGGTTTCTTTTCTCCATGGTGAGCCTGTGTGACTCCTGTCATTATGAGAGCCTGCCCTCATGATGGAGGCTTTCTCAAAAATTCAGATAGCTACTCGCACATACTGTCTGAGTTGTGTCAAGTCTTCAGCAATATGGTCTTACCTTATCTTTTTTAATATGCCAAGGGATTAGCAGCAGTCTTTATATTTTGTCAGGATGGAGTCTTTGGACTTCTCCAAAACCAGCTCAGAACAATGTTTCTAATGCCTGGCACCAGGCGTGTTAATTCATGATATTGAAAAAAAAAAAAACCGCATTTTTTAAATTGTGGAGTTTGATATCGAAATGATGAATGTCTCAGAAAGTGAAAATGCTTCAGGTGCAATTGATTTCCTGTACCTAGAAAATGTATGACTGCACATCTTTAACCCAGAAGCTGTGTGGCGAAATGAATATGGATACACAAGAATCCCTGCAGGTATTTGATATTCATATCCAGGCATATGCAAAGGGAAGAGTAGAGACACTGTTGAAAATAAAAGCCAATACTCCCTATGGAGGGTTTCCTCCTTCTTCCACTCATAACAGTTAAATTTAAGCAATTTGATACATTACACGTAAACACAGAGAGAGAGGGAGTGAGAAAGAGAGAGAGAGAGAGAGAGAGAGAGAGAGAGAGAGTACACAAACACACACACACACATACATACAACAGACACAGAATAACGTAAACCCACAAAAGTAATAATGTCAAAGAATAACAATGGTGTGTACAGACAAGATAAATTAACTTAGTGTTGTTATTATATTACGATAACGTATAGGAAACCAGAATATCTTAATCATGAAATACTGGCTTTTGTCTGAGAGTAGCAGCTAAACAAACAAGAAAAATGCCTCAGGAGATGTGATTATTGAAGAGCCTGCATTCATAATCATAAGCTGAATTTTTGCATGTTCAATACACAAAGTGTAAGTGAGCTATCTTGGAATTGTCAATAATGAGACTCATGCGTATAGCATCTTCTCATAAAAACCGCAAAATAATAAGTTCAATTTCAGGCACTTACAAGATTGGAATTATTGATTTCATACAAACACTAATATTTGAATATAAAAATAACCATTGCACTTAACCTGCAGCTGGGTGCGCTCTACAACATGCCCTGATTATTTACTTCCCTTTCTGCAGATACAAATTTAAAAACTACCAGTTGGTTCTCGCGTTGTTATTTACCATTGAAGAGATCAACAGGAACCCTCTTCTTTTACCAAACATATCTCTGGGATTTGATTTTTATAATGTCCCGTACAGTGAGAAAAATATTCTCTTCAATGCCCATATTTGGCTCACAGGGCTGAGCAATTTCTACTGTAATTACAACTGCAGAAAGAAGAGCAATTCTGTTGTTGCACTCACAGGACCAGCATGGGCCATATCTACCAACGTGGGATCACTGCTGCACCTCTACAAATTCCCACAGGTGAGGAGTATGTTGGGGAGAAGAGTCAGATCTATGTTTGTGACATTTCAGGGTGTGTAAAAGAGGGAAGACTGGATTACTACTCTATCAATGATAAGTGTACAGACAATTGGAGATGGGTCCACACTTCAGACAGTTGCAAAGGAAAGGAAAAGGGGGCCTGGATGAAACAACAAAGACTAATACAAAATAGAGGATTTGTCTTAATTTTCTCTAACACTCATTTACAAATTTGCCTTTAGAACCAGGATGAAGCTATTCTCATGAGATGATGTACACCTGTTACTTCAGTACAGTGATTGTGCTTTTTGTCATTGGTTTTACTCCTCTTTGTAATTCTGGTTTCTCCTCAGTTTGCTGTTGGTCCTTTTGATTCTATCCTGAGTGACCCAGGACAGTACAATTCTCTCTACCAGATGGCACCACAAAGCACATCTCTGTCCCTTGCCATGGTCTCTTTGATGCTCCATTTTGGCTGGACCTGGGTTGGTGTGCTTCTCTCAGATGACCATAGAGGAACTCAGTTTCTCTCTGATTTAAGAGAAAACATGGAGAGTAATGATGTTTGCGTAGCTTTTGTGGAAATGATCCCAAGTACCTGGACTTCATTCTCTAACAAATTGTGGAAAAATTTCAGGAATGTCCAGGAATCATTGGTGAATACCATCATCATTTTTGGTGACACTGATTCTCTGCAAGATTTAATGCGAAACCTAGGGCACCAGTATTTGACTTGGAAAGTCTGGGTCATGAACTCTCAGTGGGATGCTCATAACCATGGTGATTACTTCTTGCTAGATTCATTCCATGGAAGTCTCATTTTCTCACACCAACATGAGCAGTTTGTTGAATTTAAAAATTTCATCCAAACAGTTAATCCTTACAAATACCCAAAAGACATTTATCTTCCCAAGTTCTGGCATATTTATTTCAAATGCCCATTTTCACAGCTTGATTGTCAGCTCTTGGAGGGCTCCCAACCCAATGCTTCCTTGGAATTCCTGCCTAGACATATTTTTGACACGGACATGAGTGAGGAGAGCCACAACATATACAATGCTGTGTATGCTGTGGCCCACAGTCTACATGAGATGAGTCTGCAGTGAGGACAAATGCAACCAGATGGAAAGGGGGAAGAAATGATGTTATTCCCATGGCAGGTACTGTCCCTTCCATTGTATTGGAGCATCAGCAATATGAAATTCTGAGAGTGTTCAAGGGCAAAAAATTATATATTGCATATTTAAATATGTTAGGTTCAAATCTCAGGACACTCTTTACCCGTTAGCTCACCTTACAGATAAGTTCATATACGTGTGTGCCTATAGCTGAGGAGTGGCTTCCAAGTGGCAATGGGCAAATGATTTTAGTGAAAATCAAGTTTGTGTCAAAAATTATGTCACAATCTTCTCACGGTGATAGCTTGAATTAGAAAACTCAGAGTTCTCTCGTGTACTTCATAAAACGGTAAGTGGAAAAATGACAGCTCATTACCACAAGGCGTTAGGACCTGAACGACTTCTTTTAACTACAATGCAGTCTTCAGTACCCACATTGTACTCCATGAACTCCTGAATATGCACGGAAATTAAGTGGGGCAGCTCTCTTTATAAAAATTGAGGTTTGCCTCAATCGATACTCTCTGATACCCTTCCTGACTTTGGGTAGACCTCTTTCTTTACCTGACTTCCCATTAGAGATACAATAACATAAAATTAACGCAGGCAACCAGTACCCACCCTCAGTCATGCTTCTGACAGTGTTGTGTCTCCCAGCAGAGACTATCAGCAAGGAGAGTCATTCTATAATTTGTTTCTCTTCAAACTCTCAAACCTGCTATAAAAATGTTCTTGCGTCTCTCTCAGCTTCACCCTTTCCTGAGGAAGCTCAGTGTGGGAGACAACATGGCTTTAGGTTGGAAACAGAAGTTAGATGCTAAGTATGACATTCTCAATTTCTGGAATTTCCCAAAGGGTCTTGGACTACAGGTGAAAGTAGGAACCTTTTCTCCCAATGCTCCCCAGGGTCAACAGTTGTCTATATCTGAGAAGATGATACAATGGCCAAAGAGATTTTCAGAGGTGGGTTATGTATCATCTCAGCGCAGTAATTTATCATAGTAACACATGTATATTCCCCAGTACAATAACCCTTGGCTTCTCGCTCAAAGTCCATTACTATACCCCTCCCAGTAAGGAAGGACAAAGCATAACTATCAGTACAGGGTACTTTTTCATTCCCTGCTATTTGGAAATGGAAGTTGTTAGGTTTAAATGTGTCAGTTACTTTTCAGTCATGCATTGGATAGTTTTGGTCAATGTGGAAAAATCAGGTATATCTGAGTAACGGGAAGTTCTATCCCCATGATGTCTTACAACATATTCTTATATAGGATTCACATGCCAAAAGTATTTAATAGTTATGCTTTTTGTCTATGACCGAACACCATTACCAAAACTGACATGGCAAGAAAGATTTTAAATTCATGGTTCTGGAGATATGAAAGTCCATTATGGTTGGGACACATCTAACTATGTGGCAGCAGCAGAGAGATCAGCAGGCACATGACACCAAATGTCTCAGTCCACACACGGGAAGTAGAGAGCAAAACCTGGAATTGGGATGAGGCTTGTAATTGTTCAAAGCCCACTACCACAGGAATAATTCTGAAGTAAGAGTATGACTGTTAAAGTTTCCATAAATCTTCAGACAGCACCACCGTTGGGGAATAAGTAGTCAGAGGCCTGTGCCTAGAAGGGACTCTTTGGATTCAAGCCAACATAGGGCGTCTCTATTCGAATCCTCCACTGTATGTAAATTCCTGTCTTGCTCATTCTGACTCCATGCTTTTAAGGTCAGAACACAATTAGTCATCACTTGTCTTTCTCAGCCTCTTTGATGGCACAGGGGTTTGGAGCTCAGGTGTGTTTGTTTTTGACCTGTTCCGCTGCTGGACATGAACGCATAACTAAAGTGACTTAAGGAAGTGTTGTGGCTGAAAGTATGAGGGTGCAGCCATTACCTTTGGAATTTATGGTCACAGGAGTGTAAGTTTGTTGGCGATATCATGTCCTCATACATCAGAAAACCATGGCTGCCGTAGCTCACTGCACTCTTCTTTACATTCATTCTGAGGGAATAACCAATGCAATGCTGACACGTTTAGAGTGAAGTCTCTAAACTTCACTTTAGAATTCCTCACAGAAGTTTCTAAACATTTGTTATGAGATTATAAGTCCTGTGAATTTGAAATCTAGATCATAGTCTTGATGGGAAAAAACCTTCTCAACTTAATAGTCAGTAAATACACAGCCAGGATCATTCTGGAGAGACTCCTTTCCCCTTTGGTTAACTCATCAATTACCTATATTGCTCAAACTTACCCTTACCTCTTTATGCTCCAAACTCTATAACAGTGTGGTAATTCTGAGACCAACCTTGTTTAAAGCACAGATTTTCAAAATCATTGTCTGCATTTAGAGAAATAGAACTTGCAAATTAACGATAAGCAAAAACAATATTTATTGAAGTTCAATAAACGCTGATCGTTTGATAGCCTCACTTTCAATCTTCTCAGATTCCTCACTCTGTGTGCAGTGAGAGATGTCAGCCTGGATTCAGGAAAGTTTCCTTGGAGGGTAAGGCTGTCTGCTGCTATGATTGCACTCCTTGTCCAGAAGACGAGATTTCCAATGAGACAGGTAAGCAGAAAACTTAGAGAGATTTCACTTCTCCAGAGGATTCGTTTGGCATTATCTTAGCAACTAAAATGTATCTGAGGAGAAGTCAGAGACAGTTTTATTTATTCTTTTTCTTATAGCATATCTGAAGTTCAAATAGTTTCTCAAGTTAGGGAAGCATTTATGCCAACATTCCATCCATGACAGCATTTGTTCTGGCCTGAGCTTACCCAGGTTCTGCTCATGTTGTCACACTGAGAATTTATATGTACGACTGCCTTACTGTGTCTGATTATGCTCATCCCTTGAAGGATTTCATGGACTCTGGCTCTTCATGTTTTTCTGCAACATCTTTCATGGTTTTCCCATGTTGAAATAAAATAAAATAGACTGTGCTCTTGAACTGTCAAACAATAGAAAGGCTCCTTTAGTGAATATATTTATGAGTGCTTGAATAAGTGTTAAGGGCTTATTGTCGAGGTTACTGACTGAATGTTATGCAAAATTTAAGAGCATCTTGAGATAGAAATCTTTATTTTATATAGACTAATTATTATTATATTCACATGTGCCATTAGGGTATGGATGGAGTTATATATGTGAAGTGTTCATTAGAGAAGCAAACCAAGAGAAACTGAACTCTGAAATAAAAGAGATGGAAGTAACAAAGTCTGAAAGACCATGTTAAGAGCATGTCCTGAGAACAGGTGCATCTTAAATGTGTCACAGGGCTTAAGGAAAAAAAGCAAATCTTTAAAAGATAAACAGCAGTAAGTTTTATCCCACCAACATAAATTCAACAAGCTGATATTAAATATCATCAACATAATAAAATTGAAATCTGGTGGTGACTTCATTTTTATTCAGAAACAATGACTGTGGAGATGTGAGATTTATAAATTTATAAATCTTGTGCATATATTTCAAACTTAGAACTACTTTTACAAACTTTAAAAAGTAGTATATTACAATGCTGTTTTATTTTAAATCCTAAAACTGTTTTAAAACTTCTGTGATTTTTTTTGGAATACTAATGAGCTCCGTTTGACTGATGACCTTCTCAAGCCTTTAACAAGGGAGTAATGCCTGATCATTAAAGCTGTGACAGAGAATGAGCAGAATTAAAAACTACAAAGCATTTTATACAGATGAGAAAATTTAGAAAAGCATATTAAAGAAAACATTAATGTAAAGAATTTCAAAGAGTATTGTTCTCCCTCTTTTGCAGAACTCATATGTCCAATTCAGAATGAAGATATAACTTATGAGGCGATGTCAGAAGCCAAGTAGTTTAATGCATTGCAACTCAATATTGGAAATAGCACAAAAGGCAGGAAAGAACAAGAGATAAAAGGCATTAGGTGTGTTTGACTTATGTCTCTATAAAGATGGGTTTAAAGAGAAGCTTCAGGCAATTAACCTCTACTGGAAGACAAACATCTCTGTTGTTTAAGGATGTGGGTTCTGGAATGATCTCCATATTCCAGTAGATTCTTCCACAACATTTGTACCCTGGCGTCACTAAGTATGCTCAGTGGGTGTTAAAGTGGAAAATGAAGAGATGTAGAGCACATGGGAGGTGAAACTGAGAGAAGGAGAGGAGTGGAGGAGGAGAAGAGTGGGTGCTTGGATTCACACACATTATATGTGCTTATAAATAAAAACCAAAGGGAATATCTATAAGAATATGAGAAGAATAAACATGTAATAGTTCCCTACAGAATGCTTATTTTGTTGTACATGACAGAAGGAAGGTAACTAAGGTAAACAATCCAATGAACAAGTACAGAGAAATGGTTTAGGATTAATGGGATCATATCAGCATGGACTCATGATCATCTTCATTTCTCACCAGACGTGGACCAGTGCATGAAGTGTCCAGAAAGTCATTATGCAAACAGGGAGAAGAACTACTGCCTCCAGAAAGCTGTGAGTTTCCTGGACCATGAGGACCCCCTGGGGATGTCTCTCACAACCACAGCCCTGTGCTTCTCTGTCATCACAGCCATGGTTCTTGGACTGTTTGTGAAGCACAGAGACACTCCCACTGTCAAGGCTAACAACAGGGCCCTCAGTTACACCCTGCTCATCACACTCACCATTTGTTTCCTCTGTTCCTTGCTCTTCATTGGCCGCCCCAGTGCTACCACCTGTGTCCTGCAGCAGACCGTCTTCGGAGTGGCATTCACCGTGGCTCTTGCCACTGTGCTGGCCAAAGCTATCACTGTGGTCATTGCCTTCCAGGTCACTTTTCCAAAGAGAGCAATGAGGTGGTTGATAACATCAAAGGCCCCAAACCTCATCATCCCCATCTGTACTCTGATTCACCTTGTCCTCTGTGGAATCTGGCTGGGAACCTCTCCTCCCTTCCTTGACCAAGATGCTCATGCCGAACATGGCCACATCATCATTGTGTGCAACAAGGGCTCAGCTTTGGCCTTCCACGGTGTCCTGGGATACCTCTGCTCCTTGACACTTGGTAGTTATACAATGGCTTTCCTGTCCAGGAATCTGCCTGACACATTCAACGAAGCCAAGTTCCTGTCATTCAGCATGCTGGTGTTCTTCTGTGTCTGGGTCACCTTCCTCCCTGTCTACCACAGCACCAAGGGGAAGGTCATGGTGGCTATGGAAGTCTTCTCCATCTTGGCCTCTAGTGCAGCCCTCCTTGGCTTCATTTTTGCCCCTAAGTGCTACATAGTCTTGATAAGGCCAGATAAGAACTCCTTTCAGTATATCAGGCACAGACCACATCCTAGAAAAAATAATGCTCTCAAAATATAGTTCTAAACAAAACGTAGGCCCTATGTTAACAGTGTATTTACAAAATGGAATCCTGTCCATCTATCTCTATTCTAATGGAGCACTACACCTTTATAGAATGGATTTGATTCTTTGGATTAATATTTCTTCATGCAACTGTATTAGAGTCTCCTTGAACTACAGGTAATGAAATTTTTCACGTTTGAAATTCACATCAGATAGTGTTTTGTGATTTCAGGACCTACATGTATCCAGGCTTTGCTGAAACCTGTGAGGAGCTGGATATTTTGAACTCATAGAGAAAAGACTACTATTTCCTCCAGTGTTCTGGATGTAAAGATATCTAGCATCTGGTTCATGTTGAAAATTTACATCCTTCTCTCATATAGACTGTCAATATTCATGTTATCAATTTCTATTGCCTGAATAATTCAGGAAAATTCTCTCTTAGACTGGCACAAATTACATATTGTTTAAAATGAATGCAGTTTATTTGTATGCTGCTGTGGTGGCTCTCTCAGAAACATGTGTGTAATCTCTGCCAAACCTCAGCAGGGAGAACCAATATCCTGGCCAGCACCACTGGACAATAGAACCCTGAGATATGAACTCAGTTGTGTTATTGATTCAGAATATTTTTCAATAAATTACTTTATTGTCTTTCAGTCAATTGTGGTTAAAAATATCAAAACGTATATATTTAGACTATAGTTTTATTTTAATCAATGATTAATATTTCATTTGTGTTTGTGTGATCATACTAAAGCATATGATATAGTCAAAAAATCAATGTAATCTTTTATGAACATATTATACCCATTATTACATAATATGTTGAATCCTAAGTTAAAATGCAGACATAAAAATAACTTCTTTTATTATGCAGTGTTAAATGTCCGTCAATCAGAAGGATTGACTAAGGATAACTATATGCAACCTGTAATCACAATGTGATGAAGTATGTCACATGTCCATCACTTTGAAGTCTAGCTGATTATCCTCACTGCTCTTTAAATCTGCACATTTCCATGTCTTTTATCTAAATGCTTCCTCCAATTCGTTGCTTCTCCTTGCATTGTTATGTATTCCACATTTAAAATCATGAATTGGTTACAATCTGCAATTTTATTATTACACATCAATCCAGAATTCATTGCCATTTCATGAGAAGACATGCAATGTATTAAGTAAAAGAAATTTGTTCCATTTTCATCATTCATGAAAACAAATGTTTATAAAATTCCAAGACCTTTACTCCTGGGACTTTTCCCTTAGCTCTGGTGACTGTTTTGCTCTTACGTCTAAAGCCCAGGCTAGGAGCTTCTCACTATTGTGTTATTAGCTGAAATTGGTCATAGTTCCTGCTCAATAAATGGGAAACTAAATCAACAACCAAGAGTTACCTAAGTCTTGAATCTTAGAGTAGAACCTACTACTGCCACTTTACTAAGACAGCATAGTCCCTAAACATTATTAATATCTATCCTGACACATATAATTGTGTCTATTCATTATATCTTGTCAGGGGAACTTCTATATGCAATAGTTGCAGGCAATTATAGAAGACCATAACCAATCAAAATGAAGAATTGTAGATAACAGTCCCCATGAATACATTTACATTAAATTCCCACACTTAAGGTTCAGAGTTCAGCGAAAAATATGGGACAAAAAACAGTAGGAGCCTGAGGATCAGGAGTTTGCTGTGAGATTGTGTCTTCAGGAATGTCTAGAGTAGACCATAATTTCTATAAGATCTCACCAACATGACTGTCTAAACTTGAACTGAACAAGAACAACAATAGGTGTGTTAAAGTGAATGGGGAAATCTCATAAGACCTCAGGCACACCAGGAGAAGCACAGTCACCTAAGAAAAAACTCTTCCAAGGGACACAACAAACTAAATGGTTACGGAGGCCAAATGACCATCCCTGAAAACATACATACAAAGAGCAGCATACACAATGAGCAGGTCCTATTTATATGTCATGTAGGAATGTGTATTCCTATATAGTCCAAGTATATTACTCCTTTTTATAGTTACGTATATATGCATAGATTCCTAAGTTATGCATAGAAAGATTCCTGGTGCCTATAGACATGTACATTTTATATGTCCTGATAATATATATACACTATATAAATATAAATATGAATATATATATAAATTGATAAGTATAAATATCAAAAGAGTTCATGAGCTTATAAGAGAGGAGTTGGAGCATATCGGAGCCTGTGATGTGAGAAGAGAAAAGCAGAAAATGTTGTACTTGCATTATAATCTCAAACAACCACGGCTCCACGAGTAATTAGCGTTTGAATTTAGTGTATGTGCTCTACGTTTTTAACTTTGGCTTTCAGCTACACTGGGTAATTATATGGATTCCAAAGTTATCCTGAAATCACATCACTCTTACTTTTTAGAGACCTGTCTTCTATTAAATCCAGTGTATAAATTAATCTATAACCAAATGAGAATGAGTTCATGGAGATATACCTTCTTACTATTACATCTAATAGTAAAAATTGAATTACAACTGCTTGCACAGTGGACATTCTATGTTTCAGAGACACTTTAAGACAATAATTGATTGCATTTACTACATAAAGATCAGGTTAACTTTGTACTAACATTCTTTTCTTTCCACAATGAGTATCTATCTTAAAAAGAACTTCAGTTCAGGTACAAAGTACTTAAATAACAAAACCCAAGGTCTCAAAAGGAAGAACCAGAATTGTTTTAAATGGGATTGTTGCAAGAATTAGTATATAGCGGAACTCAAAACCTATGTCTAACCTTCAATGGTTGCAATAACAACCAGAGGCTCAATTCCAATAAACTATACCCTGTGGATTGCAGGAATTTATTGGGCTCCTTACAAAAGACAGGTGAGGAAATTTAACAAGGATGTGAGAACCTCAGCCCCAACTGGCTGCACCTGGAAAGCCTAAACAGCAGGGATCCGGAATCTTCCCTAGCCACACAGCGGAAGCCCAGTGTGCTTTGTAGTTCCTCGGTACACCTCTTTCACTATCTGTCTGTCTATCATCTATCTATCTAACTATCTATCTATTTATCTATCTACCTACCTACCTACCATTGAACCATTTCTACAGAATAAGCAGCAGTCTCTTCACTGCTGTAAACTTCTCCTTTGTATTTGGAAATAGAACTCTGTTCATCACTTCTTTATTCAGTGCATTAGGTGACAGACACATTGAGATGCCTTTACGTTATTATGCTTGATACAGGAAAGAGAAAGATTTCTCATAAAGCCTCATGTTTTAAGAACAGGGAAGGAGCTGGCAAACCCTCTGCTCCACATGCAGCTGTGTGTCAGAAGAAAACATCTTCTCCATGATTCACTGAGGCGGAGTGAACAAGTGGAGCAGAGTTCCCGAAACTCACAGCTCAGAATGTCATCAGAAACTCGCTTTATCCGAGTAAATTAGGTGGCACATTTGGAACAGAGCAATTCAGCAGGACCACTGGTTTTCTCAACCTGAAAAATAAGCTGATTGTGTTGGGTGTGAAGGTTGATGTCAGATGTAGATGTGTCATAGCAGGGACTCAGAAACTCCTACAGATTCTGTGCACGGTAGACTCCACTGTTTTTTATTTTGTTTGATTTGGTGGGTTCTGGTTTAGGGAAGCATGAGGGGCACTAATATTGGTTGTTTAGGGTCTGACATGGGATGTTTGCCCCTTTCTCTTTCCACATTACATCTAGAGTGGCGTCCTCTGATGTGGCATGGACCTACAACCTCAATTGTTTTCTTACGAAAAGTTTCATCCTTCATACTTGTGGCCAAATTATCCAAAGTGGAGTTCATCCCTGGGCTCTTACTGTCTGTTGTCTCGGCTGAAATTACGGCACCTGTTGCAAGAGGAAAAGATCTACAAACATATTTTCCATCTTGTTTTTTCACGAATACAGGGCCACAGATGCAGAGCCCAAGGGGAGGAAGAGTTCCAGAATTCTCAATGGCAATGAGAGAAGCATGAGAAAATCATTCAGAAGCATTAGTGTGACAGCCCCCCTCATCAACAAAGTTAGCAGCAGAAATGTCACAGACACATGAGCTAAGTGTACATATACCTCCTGGACATAGGTCTGTATCACCCAAACTTCCTGGTCAGACATGTGTGTCAGTAGGGTGTTTGCTTGGGTTTTTATGGTTGGGATCTTGAATTATCCCAGTCCTGTGTATGCCTATGACAGCTCTGTGTGTTACGTTACAATCAAAGAAGATTTTCATCATGAAGGAGATGTGATGATCGGTGCATTTTTTCCAGTTCATACTTTCTACACAATCAACAAAGAACCTCACCCAAAATACGTACACTTCTTTAACGACTTTCACCTACAGTAAGTTTCATAACTCATTTGTCCTGTTTCAGAATTCATATTTCTTGTGACCGGTAATAATATTAACCTCTAATAATATTGTGCTCAAGCTTCAAAAGTTTTTATTATTATATATCAAGTGTACTATTTTTTTTATATATGATGTATTGTAAAAAGAAAACAAGGTTCCAAAAAAAAATGATGTAATTTGGTGACAAAAGGTTCCATCTCCCCATGATGACTTAGGATTGAAAGCATTAAGGGTCTACTGCTACTTTTTCTTGGAAAATGTAACAAGTATTATGAGTAAAATGTACTCAAAATGGACTTGTTTGAAATTCTTAAACATTGTGCATTTTGTGTATATTCATTTAAATCTACATTATCTATAGGATAAAAAATATTTATTTTCTTAGTTACCTTTGTTAAGCACTTTTTGGGAACCTAATTCATTTCAATATATATAACTGACTTATTTATGATTTGGAGGATCAGGCTACTTTCATATTTTCTCAAGTCATTCTATCAATTATAAACTTAAATGCTGTGTGTCTTTATTATCTTCTCCCCTCCATGAACTCTCTCTCTCTAAGCAATGCTCCACCTTAACATTTGTTTTCACGCGAATTTGAAATTCCTTCTTCTCTCCCCTAAGGGCCCTGTAGGTGTTACTCAATTATTCTTGTGACTGGAACCTGCTGGAGTGTGGGAAACTCACCAGGGGTCACATCGTGGATGATGACTGACTCTCTCACACTAGCTGTCAAATATCAGAACTCCACAGTTAGTGTAGGAATTCACACTAAACTCTCCCATCCATGCTGGGATTTTTTTCTTACTGGAGCTTAAGCAGCTTTTGTGCATGCTGTCACAGACACTGTGCAATCGTACGCACAACTCCTCTGGTCTCTGGAAAATAGTTTTCCTTTAATTACCTACTTCTCCTGGCTTTACAATCTTTCTGCCTTCTCTTTCTTGAACATCAGAGAGATTTCTGGGGAGGACTGTAATATGTATGTCCCTTAAGGAGCTGAGCACAGCAAAGTGCCTGATTCTCTCAAAAATACACAATTGAAGGTCTCTGTTATATTACAACCTGTAGAAGAAGTTTCCTTAATGCATGTTGATAGGTGCTCTGATGTACAGTTTGAACAGTCAATTATTAGGAGGCATGTTAATAATGTTAATACTATGTCAATTTAACAAAATAATATAATTATATGCTCACCTCTGGCTTACCCTTCACTAGTCACACTATCTTGGTCCTGATAACACTGCCAGGTAGAGTTTCCCCTCATGGAGTGACCTTGACATGCTATCCGAGCACGCTTTGAGTACCAAGGCAACATTTCTGTTCCTATTTTAGGTCAGTTGTTTTTGCTGCTGGCAAAGCTCACAGCTGGAGATTATTGACTACTCTTTCCTTCTGATTTCATACAAAGATCCACTCAGGACTTCCACAGCTGTCCAGTAGGGATGGAGTTTCCCATCCAGTGCTAGCTTGATAGCTCCTGTTCTATATGTCAACCACAGAGCATTCTAGCAAGAGGGTCTTTTCATCAAGTTCTTGAACAACAAGAAACAATTTTCAAAATTAAATATATTAAAGACAGGACATTTTTATTCATACTCTATGAATTTCAAATAATATATTTTAGCCATATTGATACCAAAACATCCTCCTAAATCCTCAAAATTCACCCACTGACACACTGATCCTGTCATCTTCAACTTGAAGAGAATATCTTGCAGCATTTTTCCTGAGGCTTTGGCTCAGAACCATCATCATTTTCTTTTTCCACAGTGTTTCCTGATCTTTAAATTTAGTGGTTGTGATTGTATTGATTGGGGAAAAATCCCTGAGTTTTTATCAGTCATGGCATCCTGTAATGGTCTGTGTCTGCTGCACAAAGTAATTTCTTTATACAGAAAAGAACTGTACTGATCTGTGGGTAGAAGGTTAAGGTTAGGTTACATTAGAAGTTATACAAGTTTAGAAAACTGGCAGTAGAAGTCTTTCTCCCAGGGTCCATGGTTTCAGCCACAGGTGTTTGTCTAAATGCACAGATACAGTGTCAGGCAGGCATATCTTCTTATATAGCATCCCTCAATCCAATGAGGTAACTGTGTGTTATCCAAAGCTATCCATGTCAGTATTTCACCTACCAGAATATCTTGCTCTGCTTATTAATATTGTGGTTTCATTGGCCTTGCAGCTGGATGTAACTGGTTTCTTTTCACCATGGTGAGCCTGTGTGACTCCTGTCATTATGAGAGCCTGCCCTCATGATGGAGGCTTTCACAAAAATTCATATAGCTACTCGCACATACTGTCTGAGTTGTGTCAAGTCTTCAGCAATATGGTCTTACCTTATCTTTTTTAACACGCCAAGGGATTAGCAACAGTCTTTATATTTTGTCAGGAGGGAGTCTTTGGACTTCCCTAAAACACAATCAGAACAATGTTTCTAATGCCTGGCACGAGGCGTGTTGATTCATGATATTGCACAAAAAAAATGCATTTTTTAAATTGTGGAGTTTGATATCGAAATGATGAATGTCTCAGAAAGTGAAAATGCTTCAGGTGCAATTGATTTCCTGTATCTAGAAAATGTATGCCTGCACATCTTTAACCCAGAAGCTATGTGGAGAAAGGAAGATGGATACACAAAATCCCTGCAGGTATTTGATATTCATATCCAGGCATATGCAAAGGGAAGAGTAGAGACACTGTTGAAAAGAAAAGCCAAAACTCCCTATGGAGGGTTTCCTCCTTCTGCCAATCTTAACAGTTAAATTTAAGCATTTTGATACATTACAATCACACACACACAAACACACACAGACACAGAGTAAGAGAGAGAGAGAGAGAGAGAAAAGGTACAAAAACACACACACACACACACATACACACAACAGACACAGAATAATATAAACCCACAAAAGTAATAATGTCAAAGAATAACAATGTTGTATATAGGCAAGATAATTTAACTTAGTGTTATTATTTTATTAAGATATTGTATTGGAAACCAGAATATCTTAATCATGTAATATTGGCTTTTGTCTAACAGTAGCAGCTAAACAATCAAGAAAAATGCCTCAGGTGTTATGATTATTGAAGAGCCTGTATTCATAATCAAATGCTGAATTTTTGCATATTCAATACACAAAGTGTAAGTGAGCTATCTTGGAATTGTCAATAATGAGAATCATATGTATAGCATATTCTCATAAAAACCACAAAATAATAAGTTCAATTTCAGGCACTTACAAGATTGGAATTATTGATTTCATACAAACACTAATATCTGAATATAAAAATAACCATTGCACTAAGCCTGCAGCTGTGTGCGATCCACAACATCCCCTGATTATTTACTTCCCTTTCTGCAGATACAAATTTAAAAACTACCAGTTGGTTCTAGCATTGTTATTTACCATTGAAGAGATCAACAGAAACCCTCGTCTTTTACCAAACATATCTTTGGGATTTGATTTTTATAATGTCCCGTACAGTGAGAAAAATATTCTCTTCAATGCCCATATTTGGCTCACAGGGCTGAGCAATTTCTACTGTAATTACAACTGCAGAAAGAAGAGCAATTCTGTTGTTGCACTCACAGGACCAGCATGGGCCATATCTACCAACGTGGGATCACTGCTGCACCTCTACAAATTCCCACAGGTGAGGAGTAGGTTGGGGAGAAGAGTCAGATCTATGTTTGTGACATTTCAGGGTGTTTAAAGAGGGAAGACTGGATTACTACTCTATCAATGATAAGTGTACAGTCAATTGGAGATGGGTCCACATTTTAGACAGTTGGAAAGGAAAGGAAAAGGGGGGCTGGATGAGACAGTACAGACTAATAAAATAGAGGACTTGTCACTAATTTTCTCTAACATTCATTCACAGATTTGCCTTTAGAACCAGGATGAAGCTATTCTCATGAGATGATGTACACCTGTTACTTCAGTACAGTGATTGTGCTTTTTGTCATTGGTTTTACTCCTCTTTGTAATTCTGGTTTCTCCTCAGTTTGCTGTTGGTCCTTTTGATTCAATCCTGAGTGACCGAGGACAGTACAATTCTCTCTACCAGATGGCACCACGAAGCACATCTCTGTCCCTTGCCATGGTTTCTTTGATGCTCCATTTTGGCTGGACCTGGGTTGGTGTGCTTCTCTCAGATGACCATAGAGGAACTCAGTTTCTCTCTGATTTAATAAAAAACATGGAGAGTAATGATGTTTGCATAGCTTTTGTGGAAATGATCCCAGGCACCTGGACTTCATTCTCCAACAAACTCTGGAAAAATTTCAGGAATGTCCAGGAATCATTGGCGAATACCATCATCATTTTTGGTGACACTGATTCTCTACAAGGTTTAATGCGAAACCTAGGGCAACAGTATTTGACTTGGAAAGTCTGGATCATGAGCTCTCAGTGGGATGCTCATAACCATGGTGATTACTTCTTGCTAGATTCATTCCATGGAAGTCTCATTTTCTCACACCAACATGAGCAGTTTATTGAATTTAAGAATTTCATCCAAACAGTTAATCCTTACAAATACCCAAAAGACATTTATCTTCCCAAGTTGTGGCATATTTATTTTAAATGCCCATTTTCAGAGCTTGATTGTCAGCTCTTGGAGGGCTGCCATCCCAATGCTTCCTTGGAATTCCTGCCTAGACATATTTTTGACATGGACATGAGTGAGGAGAGCTACAACATCTACAATGCTGTGTATGCTGTGGCCCACAGTCTACATGAGATGAGTCTGCAGCAAGCACAAATGCAGCCGAATGGAAATGGGGAAGAAATGACGTTCTTCCCATGGCAGGTACTGTCCCATTGTATTGGAGCATCAGCAATATGAAATTCTGACAGTGTTCAAGGGCAAAAAATTATATATTGCATATTTAAATATGTTTGGTTCAAATCATAGGACAGTCTTCACCCGTTAGCTCACCTTACAGATAAGTGCAGATACGTGTGTGCCTATGGCTGAGGAATGGCTTCCAAGTGGCAATGGGCAAATGGTTTTAGTGAAAATCAAGTTTGTGTCAAAAATTATGTCACAGTCTTCTCATGGTTTTAGTTTGAATTAGAAAACTCAGAGTTCTCTCGTGTACTTCATAAAATGGTAAGTGGAACAATGACAGTTCATTACCACAAGGCATTAGGACCCGAACGACTTCTTTTAACTACAATTCAGTCTTCAGTACCCACATTGTACTCCACGAACCCCTGAATACGCACACAAATTAAGTGGGGCAGCTCTCTTTATTGAAATTGAGGTTTACCTCAATCGATACTCTCTGACTCCTTTCCTGACTTTGGGTAGACCTCTTTCTTTACCTGACTGTCCCATTAGAGATACAATAACATAAAATTAACGCAGGCAACCAGTACCCACCCTCAGTCATACTTCTGACAGTGTTGTGTCTCCCAGCAGAGACTATCAGCAAGGAGAGTCATTCTATAATTTGTTTCTCGTCAAACTCTCAAACCTGCTATAAAAATGTTCTTGCGTCTCTTTCAGCTTCACCCTTTCCTGAGGAAGCTCAGTGTGGGAGACAACATGGCTTTAGGTTGGAAACAGAAGTTAGATGTTAAGTATGACATTCTCAACTTTTGGAATTTCCCAAAGGGTCTTGGACTAAAGGTGAAAGTAGGATCCTTTTCTCCCAATGCTCCCCAGGGTCAACAGTTGTCTATATCTGAGAAGATGATACAATGGCCAAAGAGATTTTCAGAGGTGGGTTATGTATTATCTCAGTGCAGTAATTTATCATAGTAACACATGTATATTCCCCAGTACAATAACCCTTGGCTTCTTGCTCAAAGTCCATTACTATACAACTCCCAGTAAGGAAGGACAAATCATAACTATCAGTACAGGGTACTTTTTCATTCCCTGATATTTGGAAATGGAAGTTGTTAGGTTTAAATGTGTCAGTTAAGTTTCAGTCATGCATGGGATAGTTTTGGTCAATGTGGAAAAATCAGATATATCTGGGTAACGGGAAGCTCTATCCCCATAATGTCTTACAACATATTCTAATTTAGTATTCGCATCCCAAAACTGTATAATAGGTATGCTTTGTTGCTATGACCGAACACCATTACTAAAAATGACATAGCAAGAAAGATTTTAAATTCATGGTTCTGGAGGAATGAAAGTCCATTATGGTTGGGTCACATGTTAGTATGTGGCAGCGGCAGAGAGATCAGCAGGCACATGAAACCAAATGTCTCAGTCCACACACGGGAAGTACAGAGCAAAACCTGGAATTGGGATGAGGCTTGTAATTGTTCAAAGCTCACTACCACAGGAATAATTCTGAAGTAAGAGTGTGACTGTTAAAGTTTCCATAAATCTTCAGACAGCACCACCATTGGGGAATAAGTAGTCAGAGGCCTGTGCCTAGAAGGGACTCTTTAGATTCAAGCCAACATAGGGTGTCTCTATTAGAATCCCTCCACTGTATGTAAATACCTGTCTTGCTCATTCTGACTCCATGCTTTTAAGGTCAGAACACAATTAGTTATCATTTTTCTTTTTTAGCCTCTTTGATGGTACAGTGGTTTGGAGCTCATGTGTTTTGTTTTTTATCTGTTCAGCTGCTGAACATGAATGCGTAACTAAAATGACTTAAGGAAGTGTTGTGGCTGAAAGTATGAGGGTGAAGCCATTACCTTTGGAATTTATGGTCACAGGAGTGTAAGTTTGTTGGCGATATCATGTCCTCATACATCAGAAAACCATGGCTGCCGTAGCTCACTGAACTCTTCTTTACATTCATTCTGAGGGAATAACCAATGCAATGCTGACACGTTTAGAGTGAAGTCTTTAAACTTTGCTTTAGGATTCCTCACAGAAATTTCTAAACATTTGTTATGAGATTATAAGTCCTGTGAATTTGAAATCTAGATCATAGTCTTGGTGGGAAAAAACTTTCTCAACTTAATAGTCAGTAAATACACAGCCAGGATCATTCAGGCGAGACTTCTTTCCCCTTTGGTTAACTCATCAATTACCTATATTGCTCAAACTTACCCTTACCTCTTTATGCTCCAAACTCTATAACAGTGTGGTAATTCTGAGACCAACCTTGTTTAAAGCGCAGATTTTCAAAATCATTGTCTTCATTTAGAGAAATAAAACATGCAAATTAACGGTAAGCAAAAACAATATTTATTGAAGGTCAATAAACGCTGATCGTTTGATAGCCTCACTTTCAATCTTCTCAGATTCCTCACTCTGTGTGCAGTGAGAGATGTCAGCCTGGATTCAGGAAAGTTTCCTTGGAGGGAAAGGCTGTCTGCTGCTATGATTGCACTCCTTGTCCAGAAGACGAGATTTCCAATGAGACAGGTAAGCAGAAACCTTACAGAGATTTCACTCTCCAGAGGACTCGTTTGGCATTATCTTAGCAACTAAAATGTATCTGAGGAGAAGTCAGAGACAGTTTTATTTATTCTCATGTTTGGGATATAAAATATGCATTACCACCTCTTGAAAAACTGGACAGCGGGCACAGACACTTACAACTGATTTACATTTATGATCGGCTGCAGATACTGTTTGCTGAAGAAATGCTCTTTCCTCTGTACCGCGCAATGTGTTTTACTTCACCCTGTCATTTAACACATATAACACATATTTCACATTTAGTATCAAGTTTGGATGTTTGTCTAACTGCATTTCCATAGCAATTAGGGCCCACGTAAGTCTAGGATATGTTATGTTCATTATGATTCTTTCCAGCTAGCTTTTTCAGACAGAGCCGAAAACTAGAAAAATATGTTTGATTTCCTCAGTACCTAATTTTTGACTATTCGCCATAACTGAAATTTCAAATATGTGGAACAAGTAGGATTTTCTTCCTGTTATGCTCCATATAAGAGAAACAGTACATGAATTACCAGCCTCAGAGGAGTTTGAACAGTGTGCATTGTAGGTATGCAGCAAGACCTAAGATTTGCAATGGAATATGGAATCTCAATTTAGCAGAATAGGTCATGACACATTCATGACACCTTCCATTGCCTAGACAATGCCTTAAAAGTCAACATTTCCATGCCTATTAATAAAGTTGCATTCTAAAATACATGTTTGACATTCCAAATTACATTATTTTTCACAATTTCATTCCACTGATTTTGATTGTATTCATGCCCTCTAAAATCTTCCAAACATTCTCCCTACTTAACATTTTGTCTCCCTCTTTAAATAATTAGGACGAAAACTCATTGAATCTAGGTGGTGCTATCCAAATACATTTTGATACGAGAGCCCTCCTGGAATATGGACTCCTTTCCATGGACCACACTTGTAAAAATTGACTCTTTTTCTTATAGCATATCTGAAGTTCAAATGGTTTCTCAAGTTAGGGAAGCATTTATGCCAACATTCCATCCATGACAGCATTTGGTCTGGCCTGAGCTTACCCAGGTTCTGCTCATGTTGTCACACTGAGAATTTATATGTACAACTGCCTTACTGTGTCTGAATTATGCTCATCCCTTGAAGGATTTCATGGACTCTGGCTCTTCATGTTTTTCTGCAACATCTTCCATGGCTTTCCCATGTTGAAATAAAATAAAATAGACTGTCCTCTTGAACTGCCAAACAATAGAAAGGCTCCTTTAGTGAATATATTTATGAGCAGTCAAATAAGTGTGAAGGGCTTATTGTTGAGGTTACTGGCTGAATGGTAGGCAAAATTTAAGAGTATCTTGAGGTAGAAAACTTTATTTTATATAAACTAATAATTATTATATTAATATGTGCCATTAGGGTATGGATGGAGATATATATGTGAAGCGTTTATTAGAGAGAAGCAAACCAAGAGAAACTGAACTCTGAAATAAAAGAGATGGAAGTAACAAAGTCTGAAAGACCATGTTAAGAGCATGTCCTGAGAACAGGTGCATCTTAAATGTGTCACAGGGCTTAAGGAAAAAAAGCAAATCTCTAAATGATAAACAGCAGTAAGTTTTATCCCACCAAAATGAATTCAATAAGCTGATATTAAAGTTCATCAACATAATAAAAATGAAATCTGGTGGTGACTTCATTTTAATTCAGAAAACAATGACTGTGGAAATGTGAGATTTAAAAATTTATAAATCTTGTGCATATATTTCAGACTTAGAACTAATTTTACAAACTTTAAAAAGTAGTATATTACAATGCTGTTTCATTTTATATCCTAAAACTGTTTTAAAATTTCTGAGATTGTTTTTTGGAATACTAATGAGCTCAGTTTGACTGATGACCTTCTCAAGCCTTTTAAAAGACAGTCATGCCTGGTCATTAAAGCTGTGACAGAGAATGAGCAGAATTAAAAACTACAAAGCATTTTATGCAGATGAGAATATTTAGAAAAGCATATTAAAGAAAACATTAATGTAAAGAATTTCAAAGAGTATTGTTCTCCCTTTTTTTGCAGAATTCATATGTCCAATTCAGAATGAAGATATAACTTATGAGGTGATGTCAGAAGCCAAGGAGTTTAATGCATTGCAACTCAATATTGGAAATAGCACAAAAGGCAGGGAAAGAACATGAGATAAAGGGCATTAAGTGTGTTTGACTTATAACTCTATTAAAATGGGTTTAATGAGAAGCTACAGGCAGTTAACCTCTACTAAAAGATGGACATCTCTATCGTTTAAGGCTGTGGGCTCTGGAATGATCTCTGTATTCCAGTAGATTCCAGTAGTACACAACATCTGTACCCTGGCATCACTAAGTATGCTCAGTGTGCATTAAAGAGGAAAATGAAGAGATGTAGAGCACATGAAAGTGAGAGAAGGAGAGGAGTGGAGAAGGAGGAGAATGGGTGATTGGATACGCACACATTGTATGTGCTTATAAATAAAAACTAAATGAAATGTCTATAAGAATGTGAGAAGAATAAACATGTAATAGTTCCCTACAGAATGCTTATTTTGGCCTACATGAGCGAAGGAAGGTAACTAAGGTAAACAATCCAATGAACAAGTACAGAGAAATGGATTAGGATTAATGGGATCATATCAGCATGGACTCATGATCATCTTCATTTCTCACCAGACGTGGACCAGTGCATGAAGTGTCCAGAAAGTCATTATGCAAACACGGAGAAGAACCACTGCCTCCAAAAAGCTGTGAGTTTCCTGGGCCATGAGGACTCCCTGGGGATGTCTGTCACAACCACAGCCCTGTGCTTCTCTGTCATCACAGCCATGGTTCTTGGACTGTTTGTGAAGCACAGAGACACTCCCATTGTCAAGGCTAACAACAGGGCCCTCAGTTACACCCTGCTCATCACACTCAACATTTGTTTCCTCTGTTCGTTGCTCTTCATTGGCCGCCCCAGTGCTACCACCTGTGTCCTGCAGCAGACCATCTTGGAGTGGCATTCACCGTGGCTCTTGCCACTGTGCTGGCCAAAGCTATCACTGTGGTCATTGCCTTCAAGGTCACTTTTCCAAGGAGAGCAATGAGGTGGTTGATAACATCAAATGCCCCAAACCTCATCATCCCCATCTGTACTCTGATTCACCTTGTCCTCTGTGGAATCTGGCTGGGAACCTCTCCTCCCTTCCTTGACCAAGATGCTCATGCCGAACATGGCCACATCATCATTGTGTGCAACAAGGGCTCAGCTTTGGCCTTCCACAGTGTCCTGGGATACCTCTGCTCCTTGGCACTTGGTAGTTATACAATGGCTTTCCTGTCCAGGAATCTGCCTGACACATTCAACGAAGCCAAGTTCCTGTCATTCAGCATGCTGGTGTTCTTCTGTGTCTGGGTCACCTTCCTCCCTGTCTACCATAGCACCAAGGGGAAGGTCATGGTGGCTATGGAAGTCTTCTCCATCTTGGCCTCTAGTGCAGCCCTCCTTGGCTTCATTTTTGCCCCTAAGTGCTACATTATCTTGATAAGACCAGATAGGAACTCCCTTCATCATATCAGGAACAGACCACATTCTAGAAAAAATAATGCTCTCAAAACATAGTTGAAAACAAAGCATAGTCCCTATGTTAACAGTTAGTTACAAAGATGGCATCCTGTCCGTCTCTATTCTAAAGGTGCGTTTCACACTTATTGTATGGATTTGATTCTTTGCGTTAATATTTCTTCCTCCATTTGTATTAGAGTCTCTTTAAACTAGAGCTATAGAAGTTTTTCATGCTTGAAATCCAGATGGTGTTTTCTGAGTTCACAACCTGTATGTTTCCAGGCTTTTCTGAAACCTGTGAAGAGCTGGATATTTTGAACTCATAGTGAACCAATTACAACCTCCTCCACTGTTCTGCGTCTAAAGATGTCTAGCACAACACCTGGTTCATGATGACAATTTACATCCTTCTCTCATATAGACTGTTAATATTCATGTTATTAACTTCCATAGCTTGAGAGATTCATGAAAATTCTCTCTTACACTGGCACTGATCTCCTATAGCTTACCTTTACCATTCAGGTTATTGTATACTTGTACACTGCTGTGGTGGCTCTTCAAGGAAGACATGGAGGCATATTCACATGTGTGATCTCTGCCAGACCTCCGCAGAGAGAACCAATATCCTAGACAGCACCACTGGACAGTGGAACCCTGGGCATATGAACTCAGTTGTTCTTAATGACTCAGAATTTGTTTTCAGTAAATTGTTTTGTTGTTCTTCAATCAATTGTCGTTTTAAAAAATGTAAAACGTATGTATTTAGATTGTAGTTTGTTTTCATTCAATGTTTAATTTTTCATTTGCGTTTGTGTAATTATATTGAGGATTATCAGATTTTCAAAAATTTCATGTATCTTTTTTGAACATAATATTATACCAATTATTGCATAATATGTTGAATCCTAAGGTAAAATGTAGGCATAATAATAATTTGTTTTATTATGCAATGTCAAATTCAACTTTATTCAACCTTAATCACAGTGCGATGAAATATGTCACATGTCCATCTCTTTGACATCCAGCTGATTGCCCTCACTTTTATTTAAATCTGCACACTTACACACCTTCAATCTAAATGCTTCTTCCAACTCATTGCTTTTCCTTGCATTGCTATGTGTGAGACATTTAAGATCATGAATTGGTTACAGACGACAATTTTATTATTCCACATTAATCCAGAATTCATTGCCATTTCATAAAAAGACATGCAATATATTAAGTAAAAGAAATTCATTTCATTTCCATCGTTCATGAAAACAGAAGTTTATAAAACTCAAATGCCCTTACTACTGCGACTTTTCTCTTAGTTGTGGTGACTCTCTTGCTTCTATGTCTGTACCATAGGCTAGGAGCTTTTCAATATTGTGTTATTAGCTGTAACTGGACATAGTTATTGCTCATTAAGCAGGAAATCATACCCAGTTCTGGAAACTAAACCAACTGTCAAGACCTACTTAAGGCTTGCATCTTGGAGTAGAATCTACCACTGCCTCTTTATGAAAACAGCATAGTCCCTAAACATTCTTAATATCTATCCTTACACACACAATTATGTCTATTCATTGCACCCTGTCAGGGGGACTTCTCTATGTGATAGAAGCATTCAGTTGTAGAAGGCTACAAACAATCAAAATGATGACTTGTAGATAGCAGTCCCAACTGATACATTTACAATAAAATCTCCACACTTAAGGTTCAGAGTTCAGTGAAAAATATGGGACAAAGAACAGTAAGCGGCTGAGGTTCAAGGAATTTGTTGTGAGATTGTGTCTTTAGGAATGTCAAGAGTAGACCATAAAGCCTCATAAGATCTCACCAACATGACTGTCTAAACATGAGCTGAACAAACAAGAGAAGTGCTAAAGTGAATAGGGAAGTCTCTTAAGACCTCGGTCATACCAGGAGACCTGCAGTCACAAAGAATGCTAACAGGAAGAAAAAGTCTTCCATGGGGCAGAACAAGCTGATTGGTTATCGAGGCCAAATGACCATCCATGAAACCATATATACAATTAACATTATACACAATGAGCAGGTTGTATTTATATATCATGTAGGAATCTGTATTCCTATATATTACTATGTATAATATTTCTAGATTTAATAATATATAGGTACGGAGATTCCTGAGGTAATGAGCTTGTAAGAGAGGAAGACGGGTTATGTCAGAGCCTGGGAAGTGAGAAAAGAAAAGGAGAAAATGTTGTAATTGCATTATAATCTCAACCAAGGCTCCACTATTAATTAGCATTTTAATTTAATGTATGTGCTCTATGATTTTAACTATGGCCTTCAGCTTCACTCAGTAAGTAATTACATGTATTCAAAAATTATCCTGAAATTCACATCCTCTTACTTTTAGAGTCTTGTCTTCTATTAAAACCAGGGTATAAATTAATCTATGACTGAATGAGGATGAATTCATGGAGACACGCCTTCTTACTATTAAGTCTAATAGTAAACACAGAGATTACAAGTGCTTGTAGTGTAGGCATTTTATGTTTTAGAATCACATTTAAGACAATAATTGATTGGTTTACTACATAAAGATCAGGACAACACTGTGCTAACATCCTTTTCTGTCCACAATGAGTATCTGTTAAAAGAAGAACTTCAGTTCAGATACAAAGTGACTTAAAACAATAAAACCCAGGTTCTCTGAAGAAGATATAATAATTGTTTTTAAATGGGGTTGTTGCATTTTTTTATATTCAGGGGAAGACATACCCTATATCTAACCTTGTATGGTTGCAATAAGAACCAGAGGCTCAATTCCAATAAACTTTACCCAGTGGATCACAGGAATTCATTGGGCCTCCTTAGAGAAGACAGGTGAGGAAATTTAACAAGGATGTGGGAACTTCAGCCCCAACTGGCTGCACCTGGAAAGCCTAAAGCAGCAGGGATTAGGGATCTTCCTTAGCCACATTGTTGAACCCAGCGCCCTCTGTAGCTCCTGTGTACTCTTCTTACATTATCTGCCTATCTATCTATCTATCATCGACCTATCTGTCTGTCTGTCTGTCTGTCTACCATCTATCTGTCATCTGTCTACCATCTATCTATCTACCATCTGTCTACCATCTATCTGTCATCTATCTACCATCTATCTATCTACCATCTGTCTATCATCTATCTGTCTAGCTATCATCTATCTATTTCCATCCCTCCCTCTCACCCTTCATCCCTATTTTTTTGCCTGAAAAATACTATCCTGTGTAAAATGCTGCCATGTCATAATCTTTCTTGTAGTCAGACGTTAGCTGTTAATATGTATAAGTAAGGGAGTATGTAAGCGTGATCAGATGATGAATCACAAACAGGAGAACACAAGAGGAGAGAGAGTTGCCCAGAAAGGGGACAGGTGTGCCTAAAGTTCTATGTGGTACAGAAACTGAAACCACACTGTCGTGTATTCCATGAGCAAAAGGGAGAATGTGATATTAGGAACAAGGCTGGCAGAGAAGCAGCATGCAGGATTTATTTTAAAATAACATAAGGGCTCTGGTTTATTAAAACAAGCTTTCAAACTGTGATCATGCGCCTGTGTGTATCAGGATATATGTTCTCCATATACATATGTGATCATGTACTTATGCATAAGGCATTCATTATCCAGCACTCAATATTCCCACATATTGTCTGCAACACGTATAAGTTTGAATGCTAATAAAAGCTGAATAAAACATCAATATTTCTATTACAGTGTTAATAATTACAAAAGTGATAAACTGCTTTAACATAAAACAAATTTACTTGAAGTTTTCTTGTTATATGTGGTGATAAACGTGTTAAATACAATTATTTTCATTTACTTTTAGGTTCATTTTCTTGAAAAATTCAAAATACTCAGTCAAGCAAGATGTGCTTTAAGTAACGACTGTGGGTTTTATATCATAATGTACTGAATATTTATGAACATATATCTCCATCTGTGCTTGCTCTATCTTTTTATGTTAATGTCTTCTTTTAAAAGGTACTTTTGTAATGTTGTGCTCCCCCTCGTTTTGTAGTTTTTTGTTTGTGTTTTTTTCGAGACAGGGTTTCTCTGTAGTGACTCTGGCTGTCCTGGAATTCTCTTTGTAGACCATGCTGGCTTCAAACTCATAGAGATCCACCTGTCTCTGCCTCCCAAGTGCTGGTAATAAAGGTGTGAGCCACCAACGCTCAGCAAGTTCCTGTTTTTAAAAACATCAACCTTTATACATTTTTAATGGCTTATTTTCAAATGAGAAACATTATGACACTAGATTGCATTGTTTTCGTTTTCACTCAGACCTTTGAAATACTCATTTGTATATTTTGAACCAATCTGTATGTGGTGGTTTGAATGAGAATGGCCCCCATCGGCTCATATATTTTAATGCTTGGTTACCAGGGATTGGCGTTCCTTGGCAGGATTAGAAGTGTTGGATTCATTGTAGGATATGTGTCACTGGGGGTGGGCTTTGAGCTTTCATAAGACCATTCAAGGCCCAGAGTCTTTCTCTCCCTGCTGACTATGAATTTGGATGTAGAACTCTCAGTTACATTTCCAGCTCCATGTCTGCCTGCATGCCACCATGCTCTCTGCCATGGTGATAATGAACTAAACCTCTGAAACTGCAAGCAAGACCCAACTAACTGTTTGCTTTTATAAGAGTCTCAGTGGTTATGGTTTTTCTTTAGAGCAATAGAACATGAGTTAGTCATGAATTTCTCAATGGCTTTTCAAAAATGGGAAACACACACCAGGTTTCTCACACATGGAGACACATTGCTGTCAGTCTCAAAGGTGCCCCTCACGTCCTTGTAACCCTACCAAGTGTAGCTTCTATGAGGACATCACAGCACAGAGTGCCCTCACATTTTAACTCTACATTTATGAAAGAATTCAGCATGTAAAGCTGTATATTGACTCAAATTTTCATGTGCTTTTCAAATTTTGTGTATTTTCACATGACGGTATTAGAGATTTTGCAAAGTCACATGAGGTACTCAGATTAAGGTTTGCTCTGTTGATGTGTGTGTGCAGTGAGTTGGAGAATATTTGGGATACTAAAAACCATTTTTGGTATTGGAAGCCTTGTCTGCAGTATGGTGATGCAGGGATGGTGAGAACCTGATGGTGTTTAGTTCAGGGGAGCAATTCTAGGTCTTGGGTCAATCACCTTCTCAGGAGCTCTGAGCTCGTCCCATGCAGTGTGTTTCTGAAAGGACATGGGTTTTGTAAAGCAGGGTCAAATGACTTAGCTCCCTTTGTATACTGTCCAGTACTAGGTATTTTCTGAGTGCATTCAAGGCCACCATAATTCTCCCAACACTCAAAAGAAAATATTTAGAAAAGAAAAAGTTAACCATGGCTACTGACAGACTGAAGACCTGAGATCAGAGGGCTCATCATTCCAGAAAAAAAAAATTGCTTCATTTTTGTTTTACCCTTGGACAAATGGTTGCATTAGAAACAAGAATTGGAAATGAAACCAACATAGTAAAGAGCTTTGAGGGAGGAAGTGGGACACGGATCTAAGTGATAAAGCACAGACAGTGCTGTGCATAAGGAGTCCTCCACGCTGGACACTCACACAGTATCTCCTTCTCCTTTATGAGATCTCAGATCCTCTTGAATGCTCCAATCTTGATGTGAAGCACAGAGGAGGGAGGGAATTCCAAACCTGAGAGTCAACACAATTATTTCCCATTGTGTTTAAAGTTTCTGTCTGTTTTCTAGTGCACGTGACTCAGAAAAAAATAGTAATGTTTATCAAGACTCGGGGAGGCTCTGAAGGTTTTCGTTCACTCCACTCTTCCATCTTTCCTCTGGGAGCTTGTCTATTGGTTCTAGCACTGAACCATTGCTACAGAATAAGCCACAGTCTCCTCACTGCCCTAACCTTCTCCTATGAATTAGGAAATAGAACTCTGTTCACCACTTCTTTATTCAGTGCATTCAGTGACAGATACATTGAGATGCCTTTAAATTCTTATGCTTTACAGAGAAATGAGAAAGATTTCCCATACACCCTCATGATTTGAGAACAGAGAAAGTAGCTGCAAACCCACTGCCTCATGCAGCTGTGTGTCAGAAGCTACGTATCATCTTCTCAATGATTAACTGAGGATGAACAAGTAGAGCAGAGTTGCAGAAACTCCAAGCTCACAATGTCATCAGGAAACTCATTTTATACAATGAAATTCAGTGCGCTTTCGGAAGTGAGTAATTCAGCAAGGCCATTGCTTTTCTCAAACTGTGCTGGGTATGAATATCAGTCTTGATATGTAGATGTGCAGAGAAGGTGATTCAGGAACTTCTAGCGACATTATGCAAGGTAGACTCTGCTGTTTTCTGTTTTGGTTTGGTTTGGTTCTGGTTTGGGGAAGCATGAGGGCGAAAACTTTTGGTTGTTTTGGTCTGGTATGGAATTTTTGGCCCTTTCTCTTTTCACATTACGTCTACCGTGGCATCCTCTGATGTGGCATGGTCCTACCAACCTCAATTGCTTTCATATGAAAAGTTTTGCACTTCATACTTCTGCCCTAATTATCCAAAGAATAATTCATCCCTGAGCTCTTACTCCTGTCTGTTGTCTTGGCTGAAATTACGGTACCTGTTGCATTGGGAAAAGATCCACAAACATATTTTTCAGCTTGTTTTTTCCATGAATACCGGGCCACAGATGCAGAGCCTAAGGGAAGAAGTTCTAGAATTCTCAACGCAAAGAATGAATCATCAGAAGAAAATCTCAGAATGATTAGTGTGACAGTCCCCCTTGTCAGCAAAGTTGGCAGCACAAATGATCACACGCATATGAGATAAGTATACATAAACCTCCTAGACACTGGATCTGCATCCTTCAGACTTACAGCTTGGCAGACATGTGTGTTGGTGGGGTGTTTTCTTGGGTTTTTATTGTTGGGGTCTTGCATTTTCCCAGTCCTGTGTATGCCTATAACAGCTCTGAGTGTTACTTTACAATCAAAGAAGATTTTCACCATGAAGGAGATCTGATGATCGGTGCATTTTTTCCAGTTCATACTTACTACACAGGCAAAAAAGTTCCTCATGCACAATTTGTACACTATTATGGCGACATTCACCTACAGTAAGTTTCATTACTCATGTGCCCTGTTTCATAATTCATGTTTACTATGACCTAGGCGATGCATGGATTCTACCTTCCATGCTTCTTATTTGTGTCTTCATGCCAACCCTTTCTCTGACCTCAAATCAGTATGTAATTTTATGTTCCCACTCACTTCTATTCTTCTTTTAGAACAGAGGACAGAAGTTTGACTGTTCGTTATTGATTTTTGTTTTCAAGTGTGCTAACTGAAATCTTGTGATCTTACATTGCAATGTGTTTTCAGCCACAGTTTTGCAAGTTTCTCATGCCACGTCTTTAGAGGAAGAATGCTTTTATCAAAGGTTAACCTTGTCTTCGGGGCATTCTAGCAGTCTCTATGAACGCCTCTGAAAAGAGACGATGCCACAGAAAGCTGTGAGTCCTGAGAGTCAGAAGTGATGCTAGAGTCTCAAGTTTGCCTGTGTTATACAACATGATTTAGAAGTAGGGGTGTGCAATGTAGAAGTTGGGAGCAATCATTTCCTGTCAAAATACCTCTGCCTGTCTTAGATGTTGATGTTTATAATAAATTGACTACCTGCTAAACTCTGAGTCTCAGACACTTTTCCAGTGTCTGTTTGCTCAATGCATTTCTCATAAGATTTCTTCTCGTGTTCATTGCTGTGTTCATAAGACACATTGACTCTATCTGTGGCCGCATAGAGTTGTTTCTTATTAAGTTAGAAATAAAATCAAACTAAATTTACAAGAGGAAAGTATTTCTGTTGCCATAAAATATGAACATTTGTGTCTTTCCCACTTTTCTTTCCTTCCTCAAAATCTTCCATTGTTCACAACATTTCCTAACTTTTTCTTACAGGGTGAAACACATGAAGGTGTATGTATTTCATAGCTGACAGCATTCTCTCAGGCTTCTGAATGCATTCTTTACTACAATGTGTGAAAGTGCATGTGTGTTTTCAAAGAGGGAATGTGCTGTCTCTCCGAGTCTCTGTCTTTCTCTCTCTTCTTTCAAAATATTTTTAAAACACATTCATCTTTCTTTGTGTGGCATGCATACTCATGCCATGGATCACATGAGCAGGTTAGAGAACATGGTTGGAAGGATATTCTTTCGTTGTACCATGTGTGTTTGGGATCAAACTCAGCTACTGAAATCCAGTGGCAGGATCCTGCAATGACTGAGCCATATTTTCATCCCACATAGTAAAACCTGTTATACGTGGTGGATCCTATCCTTCCATTACAGTTGGAGTTTTCTCAGGAATGTATAGGAGGGAGAAGCAGTCCATCGCATGTACTTAAAAATGTTGGTGAACTGGTTTGTCAAAGTAGATTACACCAACTATATTCTTATATGAATAGTTTGATTTAAAAAATTCACGTACCAAATAAATAACATCTTTCAAAATTTGGATTTTAAAAATTTTTCTCTTCTATTTTAGATATGCCCCTTGTGTAAGAAGTTTTATACATCAAAAGGCAAAAATATTTTCTTGCAGCGTATTCTAAATTATTTTACAATGTGCTGCTTGTTTCAAATTTTATTACTTCGTTTAATTTTTAAATTGTCATGTAATTGTAGCCTTTCTTCCTGTCTTTCTTTCCTTTCTTCCCTCCATACCTTCCTAAATAGCTGTTCTTCCTATCTTTGGAATTCATGGACTCTTTACAAAAATCATGGTTGCATAAACATAAGTGTGTGTGGACACGCGTGGTCCTAAATGCAACCATGCCAACTACATCTATGGATATTTTCAAGGCTGACAAGTAGCTATTGGAACAATTGCTATGCTCTTCCCTATGGAAAACTATTTCTCTGACTCTTGGCAGTCCTGAATAGCCTGTCACATTTTGTGAAGAATTATGCATGTTTAGAACATCTGGCCTTTTTAAATACATTCATAAAAATTAACTTAACCAATATATGGAGAACAGAATTAAAATTCATTGTATTTAAAGAATGTGAAATATTCTTTCAATTTATTTCTACTTTTTTCTATTTTTAACTACATATTTATCTACTCAAGTGTGTCAGGACTCTCCTTGATTCTGATCACCACTGGGTGCTAACTCAGAAAATCCAAAATTAATTTGCTTTTCTAGTGTCTCTCTTTAGGAGGGCGGCCCCAACTTAGGTATGCTTCTGTGATAACTCAGGACACCTTTCTCTTTCTCTGAAGCCATCTTCTTGCCATGTGGCTGATTGTCCTGCTGTGTCTGACTGCCTTTTATCCTTAACTCAAGCAGCTTAATCACAGCTTCCTACTTCTCAGGCCATTGTCCTCTTTAGACATCTGCTATGGTTTAATCTTTGCCTGCCTTGGAATTTTTTGGTTTCTTTTTAACCTCTAATAATATTGTGCTCAAGCTTCAAAAATGTTTTATGATTGTATATGAAATACTATTTTTTAATGTACGATGTATTGTAGAAAAATACAGGGATCCAAGAAAAATGATCAAATTGGGTGACAAAAGGTTCCCTCTCCCCATAATTACTTAGGGTTGAAAGCATTTGGGGTCTACTTCTGATTGTTTCATGGAAAATATAACAAGAATTATGACTAAAATGTATTCAAAAGACCTTGTATACATATATGAAATTCTTAAACATTATTCATTATATATATACATACACACACACATATGTATATATATATTCATATAAATCTACATTATCTACAGGATAAAAAATATATTTATTTTTCTTAGTTAACATAATTAAAAACTTTGTTGTCCTAATTAATTTCACTCTACATGATTCACTTATTTATGATTTTGGAAGTTCAGACTTCTTTCATATGTTTTCAAATATTTTTATCTATTATAAATTTTTATGCTGTGTGTATTTATTATCTTCTCTCCTCCATGATCTCTTTCTGCAAGCAATGCTCCTCATCAACATTTGTTTTAGCCCGAATTTGAAATTCCTTCTTCTCTCCCCTAAGGGCCCTGTGGGCGTTACTCAATTATTCTTGTGACTGGAACCTCCTGGAGTGTGGGAAACCCACCAGGGGTCACATGGTGGATGATAACTGACCCTCTCACACTAGCTGTCAAATATCAGAACTCCTCAGTTGGAGCTAGGAATTCACACTAAACTCTCCCCTCCATGCGGGGATTATTTTTTTCTGTCTTGAGCTTATCCAGGTCTTGTCCACTCTGTCACAGACGCTGTGCAATCATATGCACAACTCCTCTGGACTCTGGAAAATGGGTTTCCAATAATTATCTACTTCCTCTGGCTTTACAATCTTTCTGCCTACTCTTCTTTAAGGACCAAAGAGATTTCTATGGATGAATATTATGCATGTCCCCTTTAGATCTGAGCACAACAAAGTGCCTTATTCTCTCCAAAATGACCAACTGAAGGTCTCTGTCTTTGTACACCTACAGGAAGAAGTTTCCCTTATCAGTGTTGATAGGTGCTCTGATGTACAGTTTGAGCAATAAATTCTTAGGAAACATGTCGATGCTATGCCTATTTAACAGAATAATACAATTATACACCCACCTCTGGCTTAAACCTCACTAGTCACAGTTTCTCGATCCAGATCACATTGCAAGGTATGAGTTTCTTCTTACAGTGTGGGCCTGAGATGCAATCTGAGCATGATTTGAGTACTTGGGTAACATTTTTGTTGCTGTTATTAGATCAGTAGTTTTTGAAGCTGGCAGGGTTCACAGCTGGATGTTATAGATTTCTCTTTGTTTTCATAAAAAGAACCACTCAGGACTCTCAAAGCTATCCAGTAGGGAAAAAGATTCCCTTCCAGTACCAGCTTGCTTGGCATGTTTATGACTCAACTATAGAGTGTCTTTAGAAGGAGGGTCTTCACATCAAGTTCTGGAACAACAAAGAACAATTTCCAAAATTCCATATATTAAAGAAAAGACCTTACGTTCATACCCTAATGAACTTCAAGTAATACAGCTCAGTCATGTTAATACCCCATACATCCAACCAAATCTGCAAAGTTCACCCCCACCAGCCTCTTCGCCTCGTCTTCTTTAGTTTGCAGAGGACGTGTTGCAGCATCTGTCCTGACGCTCGGGCTCAGAACCATCATCTTCCTCCTTTTCCTCAATATTCCCTGGTCCTTACATGTAGTGGTTGTGAATGTATTGACTGGGGACAGAAACCCTGAGGCTTTTAGCAGTCATGGCATCATGGTCTGTGTCTGCTGCACAAAGAATTTCTTTATACACAGTACAGCTGTCCTTATCTATGGATAGAAGGTCAAGGTTAGATTACACTTAGTCATTACACGGGTTTAGAAAACTGGCAGTAGTAGTCTTTCCTCTAGGGCCCTTGCCTTCAGCTACAGGTAGTTGTCTAAATGTACAGATAGAGTGCCAGGCAGGGCTCTCTTCTTACACAGCATGCCCTAAGTGCAATAAGGTAACTGTGATATCCAAGGATATACCTGTCAGGATTATACCTAACAGAATATCTTGCTCTGCTTATTAATATTGTGGTGTCCTTGGCATTGCAGCTGGATACAACTACTGGTTTCTTTTCTCCCTACAGAGGTTGTGTGACTCCTGTAACTATGAGAGCCTGCCCTCATGATGGGGGCTTTCAGTAAATTCAGGTATTCACTCCCACATATCCTCTGAGGTGTGTAGAGTCTTCAGCAATAAGGTCTTATCTTCCCTTTTGGAAGATATCTAGGGCATTAGCAAGAGCCTATATAATTTTTATGGGAAGACTCTTTTTTCTTCCCTAAAAATACCGCAGAACTAGGTTTCTAAAGCCTGGCACCTAATGCTTTGTTAGATCATGGCATTCCAATGAAACCTACTCTTATAATTTCAGAATTGGACACTAAAATGAGGAATGTTTCAGAAAGTAAAAATGCTTCTGGTGCAATTGAGTTTACTGACTTCATATCCCCAGAAAACGCATGAGTGCATATCTGCCATCCAGAAATTGTGTGAGGAAAGGAGGACGGATATACAAGAATCCCTGAGAGAGTTCAATAGAGATGCCAGGCAACGGGACGAGTAGACACCCTCTAGAAAAGAGAGGAAAGCCAACATTGCCAGTGGTGGTTTTCCTGCTGCTTGCGCTGAAAACATTTATATTTAAACACAAACACACACACAATCAATACACATACACACAGAGAGAATAACATAAACTGCACAAAGATAATATTGTCAAAGAATGAAAACTATTTATCTAGATATGTCAGATTAACTCAATACTATTCTTCGATTAAGAGATTATACTGGAAAGTAGAGTATCTTATTTAAGTAACTATGGATTTTTTTCTAACAGTACAAGTTAAAATATTTAAAAAAAAGCATCAGGAGATGTTACTATGAAAGGAGCTGTATTTACATACATGGGCCGAATTTTTACCTACTAAATACAAAAAGAGTAAGTGAGCTCTCTTGGATTTGTCAATAATGAGAGTCATACCTACAGGACCTATCAGAACGCCACAACATAATCACTTCAATTTCAGGCATTTATGGGTTTTTAAGTATGGAATTTATATAAACAATAATATTTGAATTAGAAAAATCCCTGTAGTAAACCTGCAGCTGTGAGTGATCTATAACTTCCCCCTGGTTTATTTTCCTTCCATTTATGCAGATATAGATTTAAAAACTACCAGTTGGTTCTGGCTCTGGTGTTTGCCATTGAAGAGATCAACAGGAACCCTCATCTTTTACCAAATGTATCTCTGGGATTTGATTTTTATAATGTCCCATATAGTGAGAAAAATATTCTCATGAATGCCCATGTTTGGCTCACAGGGATGAGAAATTTCTACTGTAATTACAACTGCAGAAAGAAGAGCAACTCTGCTGCTGCACTCACAGGACCATCATGGGCCACATCTGCCGGCATGGGGACACTGCTGCACCTCTACAAATTCCCACAGGTGAGAACTGGAGTGGGAAATAGAGCCATGTCTACATTGGTGACATTTCAGGTGTATGTAAAAGAGGGAAGCTTGAATTATTAAGCTACCAATGACAAGTGTACAGACAATTGGAGAAGGGTCCACATTTCCTTCAGTTGGAAAGGAAAGGAAATGGAGGAAGGGTGAGATAAGAAAGACTCATAAAAATGAAGGGCTGTTTCAGGAATTTTCTAGAAATTTCAGTGAGAAATTTGCCTTTACAGTCAGCTTGAATTAATTCTCATGCTGACCACTCACACCTGGTACTTCAGTACAGAGACTGTCTTGGACGCCACTGTTTTTCCTCTTGTAACTCATTCTGGTTTCTCTCCAGCTCACTGTTGGTCCTTTTGATTCTATCCTGAGTGACCCAGGACAGTATAATTCTCTCTACCAGATGGCCCCACGAAGCACATCTCTGTCCCTTGCCATGGTCTCATTGATGCTCCATTTTGGCTGGACCTGGGTTGGTGTGCTTCTCCCAGATGACCATAGAGGAATTCAGTTCCTCTCTGATTTAAGAGAAAACCTGGAGAACAATCAAGTTTGCCTAGCTTTTGTGGAAATGATCCCAGGCACCTGGACTTCATTCTCCAACAAACTCTGGAAAAAATTTGGGAAAGTCCAGGAATCATTGGTGAATACCATCATCATTTTTGGTGACACTGATTCTCTACAAGGTTTAATGCGAAACCTAGGGCAACAACTTTTTACAGGGAAAGTCTGGGTCATGAACTCTCAGTGGGATACTACTAACCATGGTGATTACTTCTTGCTAGATTCATTCCACGGAAGTCTCATTTTTTCACACCAACATGAGCAGTTTATTGAATTTAAAGAATTTATCCAAACAGTTAATCCCTACAAATACCCTGAAGACATTTATCTTCCCAAGTTGTGGTTTTTGTTCTACAAATGCCCATTTTCAGAGCTTGATTGTCAACTCTTGGAGGGCTGCCAACCCAATGCTTCCTTGGAATTCCTGCCTAGAGATATTTTTGACACGGACATGAGTGAAGAGAGCTACAACATATACAATGCTGTGTATGCTGTGGCCCACAGTCTACATGAGATGAGTCTGCAGCGAGTACAAATGCAACCAAATGGAAATGGAGAAGAACTGACGTTCTTCCCGTGGCAGGTACTGTCCCAGTGTATTGGAGCATCAGCAATATGAAATTCTGAGAGTATCCAAAATCACCAAATTAGATGTTACATATTGAAATTTATTAGGTTAAAATCTCAGGAGAGTTCACTGTTAGCTCGCCTTACAGATAGTGCAGATATGTGTGTGCCTATGGCTGAGGAATGGCTTCCAAGTGGCAATGGGCAAATGATTTTAGTAAAAATCAAGTTTGTGTCAAAAATAACCTCACATCTTCTCATGGTAAGAGTTTGAATTAGAAAATCTCAGAGTTCCCTCGTGTACTTCATAAACTGGTGAGTGGAATAATGACAGTTAATTAACACAGAGTATCAGGACCTGAATAATTTGTTTTAACAACAACTCAGTCTTCAGTTCCCACATTGCACCCACTGAACTCATGAATACACACTGAAAGTAAGTGGGGGAGCTTTCTTTTAGAGAAATTGAGGCTTGGCTCATTCAATACTCACTGATTCCTGTCCTGCCTTTGGGTAGAGCTCTTTCTTTAGCTGACTGTCCAGTCAGAGGTAGAATGACATCCCACTAACCCAGGCAACCATTACTCAACCTCAGTCATACCTCTGTGAGTTTTGTGTCTCACAGCAGAGACTATAAACCATGAGAATCTCTCTATAATTTGTTTCTGGTCAACCTCTCAAGCCTAATCTACAATATGTTCTTGCGTCTCTCTCAGCTTCACCCTTTCCTGAGGAAGCTCAGTGTGGGAGACAACATGGATTTACGTTGGAAAAGGAAGTTAGATGTTAAGTATGACATTCTCAACTTCTGGAATTTCCCAAAGGGTCTTGGACTACAGGTGAAAGTGGGATCCTTTTCTCCCAATGCTCCCCAGGGTCAACAGTTGTCTATATCTGAGAAGATGATACAATGGCCAAAGTGATTTTCAGAGGTGGGTTATGTATTATCTCAGCGCAGTAATTTATCATAGTAACACATGTATATTCCCCAGTACAATAACCCTTGGCTTTTCACTCAAAGTCCATTATTATACACCTTCCAGTAAGGAAGGACAAAACATAACTATCAGTATAGCTTATTGTATCACTCCCCAATTCTTAAAAATAGATGTTTGAGAGTTTAAGGAGTCTGTTAGTTTTCAATCATCCAGGGGTTAAGTTTTGTCAACATTACATAATTCGACATCTGAGAAGCTGGAAGCCCAATCTCCATCATGTCTCACAGCATATTCTGATGTAGAAAAACACAGTGACTTAGGATTCACATGCAAAACTGTTTAATAGCTGTTTTGTTGCTGTAACCTATCACCATGACTAAAAGTGACTTTTGGAAGAAAGTTTTTCTTTAAGTTATGATTCTAGAGGTACAAAAGTCCAATGTGGTCAGGACACATCTCAATATATGCAACAGAAACTAAGGCAGGAACTTGAAACCAAGCATCTCAGTCCACAGTCTGCAAGTAGAGAGCAAAAGCTGAAACTGGACTGAGGCTTGTAATTGTTCAAAGCCCACTACCACTGGAATAATTCTGGAGTAAGTCTGCAACGCTTAACGTTTCAACAAGTCTTCAGATAGCTCCAACATTGGGAAATAAGTAGTCAAAGCCTGTGCCTATAAGGGACATTTTAGCTTCAAACCAACATAGAGTGTCCTATTAGATTCCTCCAATGTGTGTAAATACCTGTCTTGTTTGTTCATTCAGACTCCGTGCTTTACAAGGTCAGACACAATTGGTTATCAGTTTTCACTTCAGCTTCTTTGATGGTGTAAGGGTTTGGTGCTCACATGTATATGTTTTTTTCTTGTCGGCTACTGCACATGAACAAATAACTAAAAGGACTTAAAGTGTACCTGTGACTTAAAGTATGAGGATGCAGCCATTACCTTTGGAAATTTATGGTTTTAGGACTCTGAGGTTCCAGGGGACATCATATCCTATGTTACCTGAAAACAGCAAATACCATAGCTCACTGCATTCTTCTTTACATTCATTCTGAGAGAACAGACCATGGAATGTTGACAGTTTTAGAGTGGAGTCTTTAAACTCTTCCTTATGTTTTCTTGCAGAAATATCCCAAAATTTCTTTTTATGAAGACTCTAAGTCTTGTAAAGTTGAAATCAAGATTCATAATCTTGGTAGGAAAAAACGCTTCTCAGTGTAATAGTAAGTGCACAGCCAGGAAGATTCAGTAGAGACTACTTTCCCTTCTGGGTCATGTAATTAATTACCTACCTTGCTCAAACTTGACCCTGCCTCATTATGCTCCAAACTAACACTCTGGAAATTCTCACAGCAACCTTGTGTAAAGCACAGACATTCAAACACATTTTCTGCCTTTATAGAAATAAAACTTGACAATTAATTAGAATCCCAAACAATATCTATTGAGAAAAATAATCCCTGAGCATTTGATAGCCTCACTTTCAATCTTCTCAGATTCCTCACTCTGTGTGCAATAAGAGATGTCATCCTGGATTCAGGAAAATTTCCATGGAGGGTAAGGCTGTCTGCTGCTATGATTGCACTCCTTGTTCAGAAGACGAGATTTCCAATGAGACAGGTAAGCAGAAATCTTACAGAGAATGGTTTCACCTCTCCAGTAGGGTTTTGCATTATCTTAGCAACTAAAATCTATCTGAAGAGATATCAGAGACAATTGTATTTATTCTCTTATTTAGGATATGAAATATGCGTTCCAATCTCTTGAAAAAGTGCACAGCAGCCACAGAAATTTATAATTGATTTACATTTAGGATCAGCTGTAGATACAGTTTGCTGCAGAAACACCCATTCTTCTGTACTGAGCAATGAGTTTTATTTCAGGATGTAATTTAACATACATAACACATACTTATAATTAAGTATCCAAACTTGATTTTTTCTAACTGTATTTCGATAACAATTGAAACCCACATGACTCTAGGACATATGAACTTCATAATGATTCTTCCCAGCTAGCTTTTTCATACAGGGCAAGAGACTAGAAAAATGTGTTTGATTTCCTCAATAAATAAGTTTTCACTCAGGAGTAACTAAAACTTCAAATTTCTGTAATAATAGGATTATCTTCCTCTTTGTTATGCTCCATGTAAGAGAAACAGTACATGAAGTAACAGCCTCAGAGGAGTTGAACAGTGTGCAATGTAGAGGTGTGCCAAGATCTAAGATTTGCAATGGAATCTGGAATCTCTATTTAGCAGGACATGTCATAAACACACACATGACACTTTCTACTGCATGGAAAATTTCTTACAAATCAGCATTTCCATGCCTATTAACAAAGTTGCAACTATGGTTATATCAAATTTGACATTTTAAACTGTAATATTTTTGACTATTTCATTCCATTTATTTTGATCATATGCATGTCCCCAGAAATCTGCCAAACTTTCTACCTACTTCACTTAGAAAATACAAAGCATTCTGTGAAGATGAGAAAATTTAGAAGCAATATTAATGAAAACATTAATGAAAAGAATTTCAAATATTATTATTCTCCCTCTTTTGTAGAACTCATATATCCAATTCATAATGAAATTATAAATTATGAGGTTCTGTCAAAAGCCAAGTAGTTTAATGCATTACAACTCAGCATTGGAAATAGCACAAAAGGCAGGGAAAGAACATGAGATAAAAGGCATTAGGTGTGTTTGACTTACGTCTCTATAAAGATGGGTTTAAAGAGAAGCTTCAGGCAGTTAACCTCTCCTGGAAGACAAACATCTCTATTGTTTAGGGATGTGGGTTCTGGAATGATCTCCATGTTCCAGTAGATTCTCCCACAACATCTGTACCCTGGCATCACTAAGTATGCTCAGTGGGCGTTAAAGAGGAAAATGAAGAGATGTAGAGCACATGGGAGGTGAAACTGAGAGAAGGAGAGGAGCGGAGGAGGAGTAGAGTGGGTGCTTAGATTCGCACACATTGTATGTGCTTATAAATAAAATCTAAATGAAATGTCTATAAGAATGTGAGAAGTATAAACATGTAATAGTTCCCTACAGAATGCTTATTTTGTTGTACATGAGAGATGGAAGGTAACTAAGGTAAACAATCCAATGAACAAATACAGAGAAATGGTTTAGGATTAATGGGATCATATCAGCATGGACTCATGATCATCTTCATTTCTCACCAGACGTGGACCAGTGCATGAAGTGTCCAGAAAGTCATTATGCAAACACGGAGAAGAACCACTGCCTCCAGAAAGCTGTGAGTTTCCTGGGCCATGAGGACCCCCCTGGGGATGTCTCTCACAACCACAGCCCTGTGCTTCTCTGTCATCACAGCCATGGTTCTTGGACTGTTTGTGAAGCACAGAGACACTCCCATTGTCAAGGCTAACAACAGGGCCCTCAGTTACACCCTGCTCATCACACTCACCATTTGTTTCCTCTGTTCCTTGCTCTTCATTGGCCGCCCCAGTGCTGCCACCTGTGTCCTGCAGCAGACCGTCTTTGGAGTGGCATTCACCGTGGCTCTTGCCACTGTGCTGGCCAAAGCTATCACTGTGGTCATTGCCTTCAAGGTCACTTTTCCAAGGAGAGCAATGAGGTGGTTGATAACATCAAAGGCCCCAAACCTCATCATCCCCATCTGTACTCTGATTCACCTTGTCCTCTGTGGAATCTGGCTGGGAACCTCTCCTCCCTTCCTTGACCAAGATGCTCATGCCGAACATGGCCACATCATCATTGTGTGCAACAAGGGCTCAGCTTTGGCCTTCCACAGTGTCCTGGGATACCTCTGCTCCTTGGCACTTGGTAGTTATACAATGGCTTTCCTGTCCAGGAATCTGCCTGACACATTCAACGAAGCCAAGTTCCTGTCATTCAGCATGCTGGTGTTCTTCTGTGTCTGGGTCACCTTCCTCCCTGTCTACCACAGCACCAAGGGGAAGGTCATGGTGGCCATGGAAGCCTTATCTATCCTGGCCTCTAGTGCAGCCCTCCTTGGCTTCATTTTTGCCCCTAAGTGCTACATTATCTTGATAAGACCAGATAGGAACTCCCTTGAGTATATCAGGAACAGACCACATCCTAGAATAAGTAATGCTCTCAAAACCTAGTTCAGAACAAAGCATAGACCCTATGTTAACAGTTAGTTACAAAGATGAACGTCCTGTCTATCTCTATTCTAAAGGTACATTACACACTTATTTTATGGATTTGATTCTTTGGGTTAAAATTTTTTCCTCCATTTGTTTAAGAGTCTCCTTGAACTAGAGCTATGGAAGTTTTTCATGTTTGAAATCCAGGTGTTGTTTTGTGAGTTCAGAATTTGTATGTTTCCAGGCTTTTCTGAAACCTGTGAAGAGCTGGATATTTTGAACTCATAGTGAACTGATTACAACCTCCTCCACTGTTCTTGGTTTAAAGATGTCTAGCACAACACCTGGTTCATGATGAAAATTTACATCCTTCTCCCATATAGACTGTTAAGATTCATGTTATATTTTCAGTTGAGAGATTCATGAATATTCTCTCTTACACTCACGCTGATCTCATATCTTTAACATTTGGATCAAGGTTGAGTTGTACGCTGCTGTGGTGGCTCAGCAAGGAAGACAGAGGCATATTCACACGTGTAATCTCTGCCAGACCTCGGCAGAGAAAACCAATATCCTGTCCAGCACCATACTGGACAGAAGCACCCTGAGCACCTGGACTCAGGTGTTTTTCTTGATTCAGAATTCCTCAGGTGTTCTACTGATAGCATGTGTGATCATAAGCAATCAAACTTTCCCCACATAAACCCTACACATGCTCACAATACAAAATGCCAAAGGCTAGGCAGCCCCTGACCCAGCAATGCAAAAACAATATTTTAAACACAATAAAAAATAAATTTCTAAAACAATTCCCCTATCTGTATGAGTGAATCCAAAGATGCTCTATCTTACAACACAGTTTAACTCTACACCAGCAAAACTACCTACAAGAGGAACAACCATGGGGTTTGCTGAGGCACAGGACCGCACCACACCATACATGTATCAACTTTTCAACTTGCCCTGGGACAGCAGAAAACAATTATTGATTTCCAATTATCTGGAACTCATTCACAATCTTCTGGGATCCTCTAAAAGTTTGGGTAACTTCTCTGGCTCTGCCCTCTGCAGATAACACTGCTTGTACTCCAGGTTCTGGCTAGCTCCACTCCAGGTGGACTGCTGTCCTTGACGGTCATCGCATGGCACTGGCATCTCCAAAACTGATGGAGGCCCATACTGCAATGGGGGCTGCACCTTCACCATTAGCCCCCATGGGCTCTCTTCTCCTGTGTTTCAAGCCTCAGCATCTCATCATGACCCTTTCAATCTGGGCCTTCAACTGTACTGAGGCTGTAATTTTACCAGTGGCCTCTTCTGGCCTCTCATACTGTCAAGCCTCAGCTGCTCTCCAAAGACCCCTTCATGCCTTCAAAAAAAGTACCACCTGGGTGACCCTTACTCTACTAAGTTCAGTTTACTGCCCAAGATACAACCTCAGCCTGTTCAGGAATAGCTTGTGTGCTGTATTTGAGGAAACACTTTCCAGATTTAAGATAGAGTCTGGTTTGCAGGAAAAACAGCTGGGAACCTTTTCTGCAGGATGGTTCCCTTGGGGGATGGATTTCTCATCTCCGTAGCACATGTGTCTTGTCAACACTGCCTCAGCTCCACCACTATCTGGACAGGGTTCCAGAAAATCAAACAAAACAGATTCTGTGTGGTCCGGAGTTTGTTTTTCTTCTTCCATGTCTCCATGTTGGATTGCTGGCCTGATGTCATGCCCCACATTGCAGGCATCAGTTATTGTAGTAGTCTGTTGTGTGGGATCACCAAAGATGACAAGGAGGCATTTTCATAGATGTAATCCCAGCCAGACCTCAGCACAGGGAACCACCATCATGGCAAATGCCATACTGGGCAGTGGACCCTGAGCATCTGAGCTCAGGTGTTTGTATTGATTCATGAATCCTCAGGTGTTCTATGGACAGCACATGCACACCATGACCAATCAGACATTCCACAGCCCCTCAACCAAGAAGGCAGAACATTATTTTACACACGACTAAAAATAAATTTCTACAATAATGTGTTTTCAGTGAATTATTTTATTGTCCTCAAACAATTTTGGAAAAAAATTCAAAATGTGTATATGTAGATTGTTGTTCTATTTTATTCAGTGTATAACATTTCATTTGTGTTTGTGTAATTATAGAAAGCATATCAGATTTTCAAAAATGTAATGTAATCTTTTATGAACATAATCTTATACCAATTGCTACATAATAGGTTGTGTCCTAAGTTAAAATGTAGACATAATAATGATTTGTTTTATTATGCAATGTCAAATATCCATCCATCAGAAGGACTGACTAAGGATAACTATATGCAACCCTTGACCACAATGTGATGAAATATGTCACATTCCATCTCTCTGAAGTCTAGCTGATTACGCTCACTCCTCTTTAAATCTGCACATTTACACGTCTTTAATCTAAATGCTTCCTCAAATTCGTTGCTTTTTCTTGCATTGCTATGTGCTCCACATTTAAAATCATGATTTGGTTAAAATCTGCAATCTTATTATCATCCGTTAATGCAGAATTCATTGGCATTTCATAAAAAGACATGAAATATATTAAGTAAAAGAGATTGTTACCATTTCCATCCTTAAGTGAAAACAAGAGTTTATAAAATGCTAAGACCATTGTTCCTGTTGCTTTTCCCTTAGGTGGGCGACTCTTTTTATCTTATGTCTACACCACAGAAAATTATCCTGAAATTCACATCCTCTTAACTTTTTAGAGACAAGTTCTATTAAAACCAGGGTATAAATAAACCTATGTTGAATGATTATGAATTCATGGAGACACAGCTTCTTATTATTAAGGTGAACAGTAAACACTGAGATTGCAAGTGCTAGTACTGCAGACATTTTTTGTTTTAGAAACACATTGAAGACAATAGTTGATTGGCTTAACATAAAGTTCAGGTCAGCATTGTGCTAACATCCTTTTCTTTGCACAATGAGTATCTATTAAAAGAAGAACTTCAGTTCAGATAAAAAGACACCTACAATAATAAAACCCAGGTTCTCAAAAGAAAGAACCATAATTGTTTTTAAATGGGCTTGTTGCAAATTTTTATATCCAGGAGAAGACAAAGCCTATGTCTAACCTTGTAAGGTTGTAATAACAACCAGAGGCTCAGTTCCAATACATTTTACCTTGTGGACCCCAGGGATTCAGTGGCCTCCTTAGAGAAGACAGGTGAGGAGATTTAACAAGGATTTGGGAACTTCATCCCCAACTGGCTGCACCTGGAAAGCCTAAAGCAGCAGGGATTAGGGATCTTCCTTTGCCACATTGTTGAAGCCCAGCGCCCTCTGTAGCTCCTGTATACTCTTCTTACATTATCTGCCTATCTGACTATCTATCTATCTATCTATCTATCTATCTATCTATCTATCTATCTATTTATCTATCTATCATCTATCATCTGCCTATCTACTATCATCTATCTATCTATCTATCTGTCTGTCTATCTATCTATCTATCATCTATCTATGTTCTATCTATCATCTGTCTATATATCTATCATCTTTCTATCTATAATCAATCTATCTGTTTCTATCCCTCCCTCTCACCTTCATCCCTACTTTTTGCATGAAAAATATAATCATCTGGAAAATTCTCCCACATCATAATCGTTCTTGTAGTCAGACAGTAGCTGTTAATGTTTATAGTAAGGGCGTGTGCAAGTGTGATCAGATGATGAATCCCATACAGGAGAACACAAGAGGAGAGAGAGTTGCCGAGAAAGAGGACAGGTGTGCCTAAAGTTCTATGTGGTACAGAAACAGAGAGCAGACTGTCCTGTATTCCATGGGCAAAGGGGAGAGTGTGATATTAGGAACAAGGCTGGCAGAGAAGCAGCATGCAGAATTTATTTTAAAATAACATAAGGGCTCTGGTTTATTAAAACAAGCTTTCACACTGTGATCATGCGCCTGTGTGTATCAGGATACATGTTCTCTACATATATATGTGATCATGTGCTTACGCATAAGGCATTCATCATCCATCACTCAATATTCCCACATATTGTCTGCAACACTTAAAAGTTTGAAATGTTAAATAAAAGCTGAATAAAACATAAATATTTCTATTACAGTGTTAATAATTACATGAGTGATAAACTGCTTAAACATAAAAGAAATTTATTTTACGTTTACTTGTTATATGTGGTGATAAACGTGTTAAATACAATTATTTTCATTTACTTTTAGGTTCATTTTCTTGAAAAATTCAATATACTCAGTCAAGCAAGATGTGCTTTAAGTACCGACTGTGGGTTTTATATCATAATGTACTGAGTATTTACTAACATATGTCTCCATCTGTGTGTTGCTCTTCCTTTTTATGTTAATGTCTCCTTAAAAGTTATTTTCCTAATGTTGTGCTCCCCTCTCGTTGTGTTGGTTTTTGTTTTTTGTATTTTGTTTTTGCGAGACAGGCTTCTCTGTATTGATTCTGGCTGTCCTAGAACTCATGCTGTAACCATGCTGCCCTCAAACTCACAGTGATCCACCTGTCTCTGCCTCCCGAGTGCTGGTATCAATGGTGTGCACCACCACCACTTGGCATGCACCCGTTTTGAAAAACAAAAACATTTATACTACTTAATGGTTTATAATCTAATGTGAAACCTTAAGACATTAGACTGTATTGTTTTTGTTTTCACTCAGACCTTTGAAATACTCATTTGTATATTTTGAACCATTCTGTATGTGGTGGTTTGTGTGAGAATGGCCCCCATTGGCTCATATATTTTAAGGCTTGGTTACCAGGGATTGGTGTTACTTGACAGGATTAGAAGGGTTGGATTCATTGTAGGATATGTGTCACTGGGGCTGGGCTTTGAGCTTTCAAAAGCCCCTTCAAGCCCCAGAGTCTTTCTCTCCCTGCTGACTATGAATTTGGATGTAGAACTCTCAGTTACATTTCCAGCTCCATGTCTGCCTGCATGCCACCATGCTCTCTGCCATGGTGATAATGAACTAAACCTCTGAAACTGCAAGCAAGACCCAACGGTTTGCTTTTCTAAGAGTCTCAGTGGTTATGGATTTTCTTTATAGCAATAGAACATGAGTTAGTCATGAATTTCTCAATGGCTTTTCAAAAATGGGAAAACACACACACCAGGTTTCTCACACATGGAGACACATTGCTGTCAGTCTCAAAGGTGCCCCTCATGTCCTTGTAACCCTACCAAGTGTAGCTTCTATGAGGACATCACAGCACAGAGTGCCCTCACATTTTAACTCTACATTTATGAAAGAATTCAGCATGTAAAGCTGTATATTGACTCAAATTTTCATGTGCTTTTCAAACTTTGTGTATTTCCACATGACGGTAATGGGGATTTTCCAAACTCATATGAGGTACTCAGTTTAAGCTTTGCTCTGTTGATGTGTGTGTGCAGTGAGTGGGAGAATATTTGGCATACTAAAAACCATTTTTGGTATTGGAAGCCTTGTCTGCAGTATGGTGATGCAGGGATGGTGAGAACCTGATGGTGTTTAGTTCAGGGAAGCAATTCTAGGTCTTGGGTCAATCACCTTCTCAGGAGCTCTGAGCTCGTCCCATGCAGTGTGCTATTTCTCAATGGACATGGGTTTTGTAAAGAAGGGTCAAATGACTTAGCTCCCTTTGTATACTGTCCAGTACTAGGTATTTTCTGAGTGCATTCAAGGCCACCTTGATTCTCCCAGCACTCATAAGAAAATATTTACAAAAGAAAAAGTTAACCATGGCTACTGACAAAGTGAAGACCTTAGATCAGAGGGCTCATCATTGCAGAAAAAAAAAATTTGCTTCTTTTTTTCTTTTACCCCTGGACGAATGATTGTAGTAGAAACAAGAATTGGAAATGAAACCAACACAGAAAGAAACAGTAATGTTTACCAAGACTTAGGGAAGGCTCTGAAGGTTTTCATTCACTCCACTCTTCCATCTTTCCTCTGGGACCTTGTCTATTGGTTCTAGCACTGAACCATTGCTACAGAATAAGCCACAGTCTCCTCACTGCCCTAACCTTCTCCTATGGACTAGGAAATAGAACTCTGTTCCTCACTTCTATATTCAGTGCATTCGGTGACAGATACATTGAGATGCCTTTAAATTCTTATGCTTTACAGAGAAAAGAGAAAGATTTCCCATACACCCTCATGATTTGAGAACAGAGAAAGTAGCTGCAAACCCACTGCCTCATGCATCTGTGTGTCAGAAGCTACGTATCATCTTCTCAATGATTAACTGAGGATGAACAAGTAGAGCAGAGTTGCAGAAACTCCAAGCTCACAATGTCATCAGGAAACTCATTTTATACAATGAAATTCAATGTGCTTTTGGAAGTGAGTAATTCAGCAAGACCATTAGTTTTCTCAAACTGTGTTGGGTATGAATATCAGTCTTGATATGTAGATGTGCAGAGAAGGTGATTCAGGAACTTCTAGCGACATTATGCAAGGTAGACTCTACTGTTTTCTGTTTTGGTTTGGTTTGGGTCTGGTTTGGGGAAGCATGAGGGCATATAATTTCGGTTGTTTTGGTCTGGTATGGAATTTTCGACCCTTTCTCTTTTCACATTACGTCTACCGTGGCATCCTCTGATGTGGCATGGTCCTACCAACCTCAATTGTTTTCATATGAAAAGTTTTGTCCTTCATACTTCTGCCCTAATTATCCAAAGAATAATTCATCCCTGAGCTCTTACTCCTGTCTGTTGTCTTGGCTGAAATTATGGTACCTGTTGCATTGGGAAAAGATCCACAAACATATTTTTCAGCTTGTTTTTTCCATGAATACCGGGCCACAGATGCAGAGCCTAAGGGAAGAAGTTCTAGAATTCTCAACTCAATGAATGAATCATCAGAAAAAAAATCTCAGAATGATTAGTGTGACAGCCCCCCTTGTCAGCAAAGTTGGCAGCACAAACTGATCACACGCATATGAGCTAAGTATACATATACCTCCTAGACACTGGATCTGCATCCTTCAGACTTACAGCTTGGCAGACATGTGTGTTGGTGGGGTGTTTTCTTGGGTTTTTATTGTTGGGGTCTTGCTTTATCCCAGTCCTGTGTATGCCTATAACAGCTCTGTGTGTTACTTTACAATCAAAGAAGATTTTCACCATGAAGGAGATCTGATGATTGGTGCATTTTTTCCAGTTCATACTTACTACACAGGCAAAAAAGTTCCTCATGCACAATTGGTACACTATTATGGCGACATTCACCTACAGTAAGTTTCATTACTCATGTGCCCTGTTTCATAATTCATGTTTACTATGACCTAGGTGATGCATGGATTCTACCTTCCATGCTTCTTATTTGTGTCTCCATGCCAACCCTTTCTCTGACCTCAAATCAGTATGTAATTTTATGTCCCCACTCACTTCTTTGCTTCTTTTAGAGCAGAGGACAGAAGTTTGACTGTTTGGTATTGATTTTTGTTTTCAAGTGTGCTAACTGAAATCTTGTGATCTTACATTGCAATGTGTTTTCAGCCACAGTTTTGCAAGTTTCTCATGCCACATCTTTAGAGGAAGAATGCTTTTATCAAAGGTTAACCTTGTTCTTCGGGGCATTCTAGCAGTCTCTATGAACGCCTCTGAAAAGAGACGATGCCACAGAAAGCTGTGAGTCCTGAGAGTCAGATGTGATGCTAGAGTCTCCAGTTTGCCTGTGTCAGACAACATGATTTAGAAGTAGGGGTGTGCAATGTAGAAGTTGGGAGCAATCATTTCCTCTCAAAATACCTCTGCCTGTCTTAGATGTTGATGTTTTATAATAAATTGACTACCTGCTAAACTCTGAGTCTCAGACACTTTTCCAGTGTCTGTTTGCTCAATGCATTTCTCATAAGATTTCTTCTCGTGTTCATTGCTGTGTTCATAAGACACATTGACTGTAATTGTGGCCGCATAGAGTTGTTTCTTATTAAGTTAGAAATAAAATCAAACTAAATTTACAAGAGGAAAGTATTTCTGTTGCCATAAAATATGAACATGTGTGTCTTTCCCCCTTTTCTTTCCTTCCTCAAAATCTTCCATTGTTCACAACATTTCCTAACTTTTTCTTACAGGGTGAAACACATGAAGGTGTATGTATTTCATAGCTGACAGCATTCTCTCAGGCTTCTGAATGCATTCTTTACTACAATGTGTGAAAGTGCATGTGTGTTTTCAAAGAGGGAATGTGCTGTCTCTCCGAGTCTCTGTCTTTCTCTGTCTTCTTTCAAAATATTTTTAAAACACATTCATCTTTCTTTGTGTGGCATGCATACTCATGCCACGGATCACATGAGCAGGTTAGAGAACATGGTTGGAAGGATATTCTTTCGTTGCACCATGTGTGTTTGGGATCAAACTCAGCTACTGAAATCCAGTGGCAAGATCCTGCAATGACTGAGCCATATTTTCCTCCCACAAAGTAAAACCTGTTATACGTGGTGGTTCCTATCCTTCCCATTACAGTTGGAGTTTTCTCAGGAAATGTATAGGAGGTAGAAGCAGTCCATCGCATGTACTTAAAAATGTTGTTGAACTGGTTTGTCAAAGTAGATTACACCAACTATATTCTTATATGAATAGTTTGATTAAAAAAATTCACGTACCGAATAAATAACATCTTTCACAATTTGGATTTTAAAAGTTTTTCTCTTCTATTTTAGATATGCCCCTTGTGTAAGAAGTTTTATACATCAAAAGACAAACATATTTTCTTGCAGCGTATTCTAAATTATTCTACAATGTGCTGCTTGTTTCAAAATTTATTACTTCGTTTAATTTTTAAATTGTCATGTAATTGTAGCCTTTCTTCCTGTCTTTCTTTCCTTTCTTCCCTCCATACCTTCCTAAATAGCTGTTCTTCTATCTTTGGAATTCATGGACTCTTTACAAAAATCATGGTTGCATAAACATAAGTGTGTGTGGACACGCGTGGTCCTAAATGCAACCACCCCAACTACATCTATGGATATTTTCAAGGCTGACAAATAGCTATTGGAACAATTGTTATGCTCTTCCCTATGGAAAACTATTTCTCTGATTCTTGGCAGTCCTGAATAGCCTGTCACATTTTGTGAAGAATTATGCATGTTTAGAACATCTGGCCATTTTAAATACATTCATAAAAATCAACTTAACCTATATATGGAGAACAGAATTAAAATTCATTGTATTTAAAGAATGTGAAATATTCTTTCAATTTATTTCTATCTACTTTTCTCTATTTTTAACTACATATTTATCTACTCAAGTGTGTCAGGACTCTCCTTGATTCTGATCACCACTGGGTGCTAACTCAGAAAATCCAAAATTAATTTGCTTTTCTAGTGTCTCTCTTTAGGAGGGCGGCCCCAACTTAGGTATGCTTCTGTGATAACTCAGGCCTCCTTTCTCTTTCTCTGAAGCCATCTTCTTGCCATGTGGCTGATTGTCCAGCTGTGTCTGACTGCTGTTTATCCTTAACTCAAGCAGCTTAATCACAGCTTTCTGCTTCTCAGGCCATTGTCCTCTTTCGGCATCTGCTATGGTTTAATCTTTGCCTGCCTTGGAATTTTTTGGTTTCTTTTTAACCTCTAATAATATTGTGCTCAAGCTTCAAAAATGTTTTATGATTGTATATGAAGTACTATGTTTTTAATGTACAATGTATTGTAGAAAAATACAGGGATCCAAGAAAAATGATCAAATTGGGTGACGTAAGGTTCCCTCTCCCCATAATTACTTAGAGTTGAAAGCATTTAGGGTCTACTTCTGATTGTTTCATGGAAAATGTAACAAGAATCATGACTAAAATGTATTCAAAAGACCTTGTATACATATATGAAATTCTTAAACATTATATATATATATATATATATATATATATATATATATTCATTTAAATCTACATTATCTACAGGATAAAAAATATATTTATTTTTCTTAGTTAACATAATTAAACACTTTTGTGACCTAATCCATTTCACTATATATGATTCACTTATTTATGATTTTCGAAGTTCAGACTTCTTTCATATGTTTTCAAATATTTTTATCAATTATAAATTTATATGCTGTGTGTCTTTATTATCTTCTCCCCTCCATGATCTCTCTCTGCAAGCAATGCTCCTCATCAACATTTGTTTTAGCCTGAATTTGAAATTCCTTCATCTCTCCCCTAAGGTCCTGTAGGTGTTACTCAATTATTCTTGTGACTGGAACCTCCTGGAGTGTGGGAAACCCACCAGGGGTCACATGGTGGATGATAACTGACTCTCTCACACTAGCTGTCAAATATCAGAACTCCTCAGTTAGAGCTAGGAATTCACAGTAAACTCTCCCCTCCATGCTGGGATTATTTTTTTCTGTCTTGAGCTTATCCAGGTCTTGTCCACTCTGTCACAGACGCTGTGCAATCATATGCACAACTCCTCTGGACTCTGGAAAATGGGTTTCCAATAATTATCTACTTCCTCTGGCTTTACAATCTTTCTGCCTACTCTTCTTTAAGGACCAAAGAGATTTCTATGGATGAATATTATGCATGTCCCTTTTAGATCTGAGCACAACAAAGTGCCTTATTCTCTCCAAAATGACCAACTGAAGGTCTCTGTCTTTGTACACCTACAGGAAGAAGTTTCCCTAATCAGTGTTGATAGGTGCTCTGATGTACAGTTTGAGCAATAAATTCTTAGGAAACATGTCGATGCTATGCCTATTTAACAGAATAATACAATTATACACCCACCTCTGGCTTAAACCTCACTAGTCACAGTTTCTCGATCCAGATCACATTGCAAGGTATGAGTTTCTTCTTACAGAGTGGGCCTGAGATGCAATCTGAGCATGATTTGAGTACTTGGGTAACATTTTTGTTGCTGTTATTAGATCAGTAGTTTTTGAAGCTGGCAGGGTTCACAGCTGGATGTTATAGATTTCTCTTTGTTTTCATAAAAAGAACCACTCAGGACTCTCAAAGCTATCCAGTAGGGAAAAAGATTCCCTTCCAGTACCAGCTTGCTTGGCATGTTTATGACTCAACTATAGAGTGTCTTTAGAAGGAGGGTCTTCACATCAAGTTCTGGAACAACAAAGAACAATTTCCAAAATTCCATATATTAAAGAAAAGACCTTACATTCATACCCTAATGAACTTCAAGTAATACAGCTCAGTCATGTTAATACCCCAAACACCCAACCAAATCTGCAAAGTTCACCCCCACCAGCCTCTTCGCCTCGTCTTCTTTAGTTTGCAGAGGACATGTTGCAGCATCTGTCCTGACGCTCGGGCTCAGAACCATCATCTTCCTCCTTTTCCTCAATATTCCCTGGTCCTTACATGTAGTGGTTGTGAATGTATTGACTGGGGACAGAAACCCTGAGGCTTTTAGCAGTCATGGCATAATGGTCTGTGTCTGCTGCACAAAGAATTTCTTTATACACAGTACAGCTGTCCTTATCTATGGATAGAAGGTCAAGGTTAGATTACACTTAGTCATTACGGGTTTAGAAAACTGGCAGTAGTAGTCTTTCCTCTAGGGCCCATCCTTCAGCTACAGGTAGTTGTCTAAATGTACAGATACAGTGCCAGGCAGGGCTCTCTTCTTACACAGCCTGCCCTAAGTCCAATAAGATACCTGTGATATCCAAGGATATACCTGTCAGGATTATACCTAACAGAATATCTTGCTCTGCTTATTAATATTGTGGTGTCCTTGGCATTGCAGCTGGATACAACTACTGGATTCTTTTCTCCCTACAGAGGTTGTGTGACTCCTGTAACTATGAGAGCCTGCCCTCATGATGGGGGCTTTCAGTAAATTCAGGTATTTACTCCCACATATCCTCTGAGATGTGTAAAGTCTTCAGCAATAAGGTCTTATCTTCCCTTTTGGAAGATATCAAGGGCATTAGCAACAGCCTATATAATTTTTATGGGGAGACTCTTTTTTACTTCCCTAAAAATGCCGCAGAACTAGGTTTCTAAAGCCTGGCACCTGATGCTTTGTTAGATCATGGCATTCCAATGGAACCTACTCTTGTAATTTCAGAATTGGACACTAAAATGAGGAATGTTTCAGAAAGTAAAGATGCTTCTGGTGCAATTGAGTTTACTGACTTCATATCCCCAGAAAACGCATGAGTGCATATCTGCCATCCAGAAATTGTGTGAGGAAAGGAGGACGGATACACAAGAATCCCTGAGAGAGTTCAATAGAGATGCCAGGCAACGGGACGAGTAGACACCCTCTAGAAAAGAGAGGAAAGCCAACATTGCCAGTGGTGGTTTTCCTGCTGCTTGCGCTGATAACATTTATATTTAAACACACACACACACACAATCAATATACATACACACAGAGAGAATAACATAAACTGCACAAAGATAATATTGTCAAAGAATGAAACCTATTTATCTAGATATGTCAGATTAACTCAATACTATTCTTCGATTAAGAGATTATACTGGAAAGTAGAGTATCTTATTTAAGTAACTATGGATTTTTTTCTAACAGTACAAGTTAAAATATTAAAAAAAAAAACATCAGGAGATGTTCTTATGTAAGGAGCTGTATTCACATACATGGGCTGAATTTTTCCTACTAAATACAAAAAGAGTAAGTGAGCTCTCTTGGATTTGTCAATAATGAGAGTCATACCTACAGGACTTATCAGAATGCCACAACATAATCACTTCAATTTCAGGCATTTCTGGGATTTTAAGTATGGAATTTATATAAACACTAATATTTGAATTAGAAAAATCCCTGTAGTAAACCTGCAGCTGTGAGTGATCTATAACTTCCCCCTGGTTTATTTTCCTTCCATTTATGCAGATATAGATTTAAAAACTACCAGTTGGTTCTGGCCCTGGTGTTTGCCATTGAAGAGATCAACAGGAACCCTCATCTTTTACCAAATGTATCTCTGGGATTTGATTTTTATAATGTCCCATACAGTGAGAAAAATATTCTCATGAATGCCCATATTTGGCTCACAGGGATGAGCAATGTATACTGTAATTACAACTGCAGAAAGAAGAGCAACTCTGCTGCTGCACTCACAGGACCGTCATGGGCCGCATCTGCCTACATCGGAACACTGCTGCACCTCTACAAATTCCCACAGGTGAGGAGTAGATTGGGGAAAAGAGCCATGTCTACATTTGTGACAATTCAGGTGTATGTAAAAGAGGGAAGCTTGAATTATTAAGCTACCAATGACAAGTGTACAGACAATTGGAGAAGGGTCCACATTTCCTTCAGTTGGAAAGGAAAGGAAATGGAGGAAGGGTGAGATAAGAAAGAGTCATAAAAATGAAGGGCTGGTCAGGAATTTTCTGGAAACTTCAGTGAGAAATTTGCCTGTACAGTCAGCTTGAACTAATTCTCATGCTGACCACTCACACCTGGTATTTCAGTACAGAGACTGTCTTTGACGCCACTGTTTTTCCTCTTGTAACTAATTCTGGTTTCTCTACAGCTTACTGTTGGTCCTTTTGATTCTATCCTGAGTGACCCAGGACAGTACAATTCTCTCTACCAGATGGCCCCACGAAGCACATCTCTGTCCCTTGCCATGGTCTCATTGATGCTCCATTTTGGCTGGACCTGGGTTGGTGTGCTTCTCCCAGATGACCATAGAGGAATTCAGTTCCTCTCTGATTTAAGAGAAAACCTGGAGAACAATCAAGTTTGCCTAGCTTTTGTGGAAATGATCCCAGGCACCTGGACTTCATTCTCCAACAAACTCTGGAAAAAATTCGGGAAAGTCCAGGAATCATTGGTGAATACCATCATCATTTTTGGTGACACTGATTCTCTACAAGGTTTAATGCGAAACCTAGGGCAAATTCTTTTTACAGGGAAAGTCTGGGTCATGAACTCTCAGTGGGATACTACTAACCATGGTGATTATTTCTTGCTAGATTCATTCCACGGAAGTCTCATTTTTTCACACCAACATGAGCAGTTTATTGAATTTAAAGAATTTATCCAAACAGTTAATCCTTACAAATACCCAGAAGACATTTATCTTCCCAAGTTGTGGCATCTTTTCTTCAAATGCCCATTTTCAGAGCTTGATTGTCATCTCTTGGAGGGCTGCCAACCCAATGCTTCCTTGGAATTCCTGCCTAGAGATATTTTTGACACAGACATGAGTGAAGAGAGCTACAACATCTACAATGCTGTGTATGCTGTGGCCCACAGTCTACATGAGATGAGTCTGCAGCGAGTACAAATGCAACCAGATGGAAATGGGGAAGAACTGACGTTCTTCCCGTGGCAGGTACTGTCCCTTCCACTGTATTGGAGCATCAGCAATATGAAATCCTGAGAGTATCCAAAGTCACCAAATTAGATGTTACATAATGAAATTTATTAGGTTAAATCTCAGGAGAGTTCACTGGTTAGCTCGCCTTACAGATGGTGCAGATACGTGTGTGCCTATGGCTGAGGAATGGCTTCCAAGTGGCAATGGGCAAATGATTTTAGTGAAAATCAAGTTTGTGTCAAAAATAACCTCACTATCTTCTCATGGTAAGAGTTTGAATTAGAAAATCTCAGAGTTCCCTCGTGTACTTCATAAAACGGTGAGTGGAATAATGACAGTTAATTAACACAGAGTATCAGGACCTGAATAATTTGTTTTAACAAAAACTCAGTCTTCAGTTCCCACATTGCACCCACTGAACTCAGGAACACACACTGAAAGTAAGTGGGGGAACTTTCTTTTAGAGAAATTGAGGCTTGGCTCATTCAATACTCACTGATTCCTGTCCTGCCTTTGGGTAGAGCTCTTTCTTTAGCTGATTGTCCAGTCAGAGGTAGAATGACATCCCACTAACCCAGGCAACCATTACTCAACCTCAGTCATACCTCTGTGAGTATGGTGTCTCACAGCAGAGACTATAAACCATGAGAATCTCTCTATAATTTGTTTCTGGTCAACCTCTCAAGCCTAATCTACAATATGTTCTTGCGTCTCTCTCAGCTTCACCCTTTCCTGAGGAAACTCAGTGTGGGAGACAACATGGATTTACGTTGGAAAAGGAAGTTAGATGTTAAGTATGACATTCTCAACTTCTGGAATTTCCCAAAGGGTCTTGGACTACAGGTGAAAGTAGGATCCTTTTCTCCCAATGCTCCCCAGGGTCAACAGTTGTCTATATCTGAGAAGATGATACAATGGCCAAAGAGATTTTCAGAGGTGGGTTATGTATCATCTCAGCGCAGTAATTTATCATAGTAACACATGTATATTCCCCAGTACAATAACCCTTGGCTTCTCGCTCAAAGTCCATTACTATACACCTCCCAGTAAGGAAGGACAAAAAATAACTATCAGTATAGCTTATTGTATCACTCCCCAATTCTTAAAAATAGATGTTTGTGAGTTTAAAGGAGTCTGTTAGTTTTCAATCATCCAGGGGTTAAGTTTTGTCAATGTTACATAATTCGACATCTGAGAAGCTGGAAGCCCAATCTCCATCATGTCTCACAGCATATTCTGATGTAGAAAACACAGTGACTTAGGATTCACAGTGCAAAACTGTATAATAGCTATGTTTTTTGCTGTAACCTATCACCATGACTAAAAGTGACTTTTGGAAGAAAGTTTTTCTTTAAGTTATGGTTCTAGAGGTACAAAAGTCCAATGTGGTCAGGACACATCTCAATTCATGCAACAGAAACAAAGGCAGGAACTTGAAACCAAGCATCTCAGTCCACAGTCTGCAAGTAGAGAGCAAAAGCTGAAACTGGACTGAGGCTTGTAATTGTTCAAAGCCCACTACCACTGGAATAATTCTGGAGTAAGTCTGCAACGCTTAACGTTTCAACAAGTCTTCAGATAGCTCCAACATTGGGAAATAAGTAGTCAAAGCCTGTGCCTATTAGGGACACTTTAGCTTCAAACCAACACAGAGTGTCTCTATTAGGATTCCTCCAATGTGTGTAAATACCTGTCTTGTTTGTTCATTCAGACTCCGTGCTTTACAAGGTCAGACACAATTGGTTATCAGTTTTCACTTCAGCTTCTTTGATGGTGTAAGGGTTTGGTGCTCACATGTGTATGTTTTTTCTTGTCCGGCTGCTGCACATGAACAAATAACTAAAAGGACTTAAAGTGTACCTGTGACTTAAAGTATGAGGATGCAGCCATTACCTTTGGAAATTTATGGTTTTAGGACTCTGAGGTTCCAGGGGACATCATATCCTATGTTACCTGAAAACAGCAAATACCATAGCTCACTGCATTCTTCTTTACATTCATTCGGAGAGAACAGACCATGGAATGTTGACAGTTTTAGACTGGAGTCTTTAAACTCCTCCTTATGTTTTCTTGCAGAAATATTCCAAAATTCGTTTTTATGAAGATTCTAAGTCTTGTAAAGTTGAAATCAAGATTCATAATCTTGGTAGGAAAAAATGCTTCTCAGTGTAATAGTAAGTGCACAGCCAGGAAGATTCAGTAGAGACTACTTTCCCTTCTGGGTCATGTAATTAATTACCTACCTTGCTCAAACTTGACCCTGCCTCATTATGCTCCAAACTAACACTCTGGAAATCCTCAAGCAACCTTGTGTAAAGAGCAGACTTTCAAAAACATTTTCTGCCTTTATAGAAATAAAACTTGACAATTAATTATAATCCCAAACAATATCTATTGAGAAAAATAATCCCTGAGCATTTGATAGCCTCACTTTCAATCTTCTCAGATTCCTCACTCTGTGTGCAATAAGAGATGTCGTCCTGGATTCAGGAAAGTTTCCATGGAGGGCAAGGCTGTCTGCTGCTATGATTGCACTCCTTGTTCAGAAGACGAGATTTCCAATGAGACAGGTAAGCAGAAATCTTACAGAGAATGGTTTCGCCTCTCCAGTAGGGTTTGGCATTATCTTAGCAACTAAAATCTATCTGAAGAGATATCAGAGACAATTGTATTTTTCTCTTATTTAGGATATGAAATATGCATTGCAATCTCTTGAAAAAGTGCACAGCAGCCACAGAAATTTATAATTGATTTACATTTAGGATCAGCTGTAGATACAGTTTGCTGCAGAAATGCCCATTCTTCTGTACTGAGCAATGAGTTTTATTTCAAGATGTAATTTAACATACATTAAGCATACTTATAATTAAGTATCAAAATTTGATGTTTTTCTAACTGTATTTCGATAACAATTGAAACCCACATGAGTCTAGGACATATGAACTTCATAATGATTCTTCCCAGCTAGCTTTTTCATACAGGGCAAGAGACTAGAAAAATGTGTTTGATTTCCTCAATAAATAAGTTTTCACTGTCAGGAGTAACTAAAACTTCAAATTTCTGTAATAATAGGATTGCTCTTTGTTATGCTCCATGTGAGAGAAACAGTACATGAAGTAACAGCCTCAGAGGAGTTGAACAGTGTGTAATGTAGAGGTGTGCCAAGATCTAAGATTTGCAATGGAATATGGAATCTCTATTTAGCAGGACATGTCATAAACACACACATGACACTTTCTATTGCATGGAAAATTTCTTACAAATCAGCATTTCCATGCCTATTAACAAAGTTGCAACTATGGTTATCTCAAATTTGACATTTTAAACTGTAATGTTTTTGACTATTTCATTCCATTTATTTTGATCATATGCATAACCCCAGAAATCTGCCAAACTTTCTACCTACTTCACTTAGAAAATACAAAGCATTCTGTGAAGATGAGAAAATTTAGAAGCAATATTAATGAAAACATTAATGAAAAGAATTTCAAATATTATTATTCTCCCTCTTTTGTAGAACTCATATATCTAATTCATAGTGAAATTATAAATTATGAGGCCATGTCAAAAGCCAAGTAGTTTAATGCATTACACCTTAGTATTGGAAATAGCACAAAAGGCAGGGAAAGAACATGAGATAAAAGGCATTAGGTGTGTTTGACTTATGTCTCTATAAAGATGGGTTTAAAGAGAAGCTTCAGGCAGTTAACCTCTGCTGGAAGACAAACATCTCTGTTCTTTAAGGATGTGGGTTCTGGAATGATCTCCATATTCCAGTAGATTCCCCCACAACATCTGTACCCTGGCATCACTAAGTATGCTCAGTGGGCGTTAAAGAGGAAAATGAAGAGATGTAGAGCACATGGGAGGTGAAACTGAGAGAAGGAGAGGAGTGGAGGAGGAGGTGAGTGGGTGCTCAGATTCGCACACATTGTATGTGCTTATAAATAAAATCTAAATCAAATGTCTATAAGAATGTGAGAAGAATAAACATGTAATAGTTCCCTACAGAATGCTTATTTTGTTGTACATGAGAGAAGGAAGGTAACTAAGGTAAACAATCCAATGAACAAATACAGAGAAATGGTTTAGGATTAATGGGATCATATCAGCATGGACTCATGATCATCTTCATTTCTCACCAGACGTGGACCAGTGCATGAAGTGTCCAGAAAGTCATTATGCAAACACGGAGAAGAATCACTGCCTCCAGAAAGCTGTGAGTTTCCTGGACCATGAGGACCCCCTGGGGATGTCTCTTACAACCACAGCCCTGTGCTTCTCTGTCATCACAGCCATGGTTCTTGGACTGTTTGTGAAGCACAGAGACACTCCCATTGTCAAGGCTAACAACAGGGCCCTCAGTTACACCCTGCTCATCACACTCACCATTTGTTTCCTCTGTTCCTTGCTCTTCATTGGCCGCCCCAGTGCTGCCACCTGTGTCCTGCAGCAGACCGTCTTCGGAGTGGCATTCACCGTGGCTCTTGCCACTGTGCTGGCCAAAGCTATCACTGTGGTCATTGCCTTCAAGGTCACTTTTCCAAGGAGAGTAATGAGGTGGTTGATAACATCAAAGGCCCCAAACCTCATCATCCCCATCTGTACTCTGATTCACCTTGTCCTCTGTGGAATCTGGCTGGGAACCTCTCCTCCCTTCCTTGACCAAGATGCTCATGCCGAACATGGCCACATCATCATTGTGTGCAACAAGGGCTCAGCTTTGGCCTTCCACGGTGTCCTGGGATACCTCTGCTCCTTGGCACTTGGTAGTTATACAATGGCTTTCCTGTCCAGGAATCTGCCTGACACATTCAACGAAGCCAAGTTCCTGTCATTCAGCATGCTGGTGTTCTTCTGTGTCTGGGTCACCTTCCTCCCTGTCTACCACAGCACCAAGGGGAAGGTCATGGTGGCCATGGAAGCCTTCTCTATCCTGGCCTCTAGTGTAGCCCTCCTTGGCTTCATTTTTGCCCCTAAGTGCTACATTATCTTGATAAGACCAGATAGGAACTCCCTTGAGAATATCAGGAACAGACCACATCCTAGAATAAGTAATGCTCTCAAAACCTAGTTCAAAACAAAGCATAGACCCTATGTTAACAGTTAGTTACAAAGATGAATGTCCTGTCCATCTTTATTCTAAAGGTGCATTACACACTTATTGTATGGATTTGATCCTTTGGGTTAATATTACTTCTTCCATTTGTTTAAGAGTCTCCTTAAACTAGAGCTATCGAAGTTTTTCATGTTTGAAATCCACGTGGTGTTTTGTGAGTTCAGAACCTGTATGTTTCCAGGCTTTTCTGAAACCTGTGAAGAGCTGGATATTTTGAACTCATAGTGAACTGATTACAAATTCCTCCACTCTTCTGGGTTTAAAGATGTCTAGCACAACACCTGGTTCATGATGAAAATTTACATTCTTCTCCCATATACACTGTTAAGATTCATGTTATATTTTCAGTTGAGAGATTCATGAATATTCTCTCTTACACTCACACTGATCTCATATCTTTAATATTTGGATCAAGGTTGAGTTGTATGCTGCTGTGGTGGCTCAGCAAGGAAGACAGAGGCATATTCACACGTGTAGTCTCTGCCAGACCTCGGCAGAGACAACCAATGTCCTGTCCAGCACCATACTGGACAGAAGCACCCTGAGCACCTGGACTCAGGTGTTTTTCTTGATTCAGAATTCCTCAGGTGTTCTATTGATAGCATGTGATCATAAGCAATCCAACATTCTCCACATAAACCAGACACTAGCAGCCAATACAAAATGCCAAAAGCTAGGCAGCCCCTGACCCAGCAATGCAAAAACAATATTTTAAACACAATAAAAAATAAACTTGTAAAACAATTCCCCTATTTGTATGAGTGAATCCAAAGATGCTCTATCTTACAACACAGTTTAACTCTACACCAGGAAAACTACCTACAAGAGGAACAACCATGGGGTTGCTGAGGCACAGGACCACACCACACCATACATGTATCAACTTTTCAACTTGCCCTGGGAAAACAGAAAACAATTATTGATGTCCAATTATCTGGAACTCATTCACAATCTTCTGGGATCCTCTACAAGTTTGGGTAACTTCTCTGGCTCTGCCCTGTGCAGCACACACTGCTTGTACTCCAGGTTCTGGCTAGCTCCACTCCAGGTGGACTGCTGTCCTTGACGGTCATCGCATGGCACTGGCATCTCCAAAACTGATGGAGGCCCATACTGCAGTTGGGCTGCACCTTCACCATTAGCCCCCATGGGCTCTCCTCTCCTGTGTTTCAAGCCTCAGCATCTCATCTTGACCCTTTCAATCTGGGCCTTCAACTGTACTGAGGCTGCACTTTTACCAGTGGCCTCTTCTGGCCTCTCATACTGTCAAGCCTCAGCTGCTCTCCAAAGACCCCTTCATGCCTTCAAAAAAAAGTACCACCTGGGTGACCCTTACTCTACTAAGTTCAGTTTACTGCCCAAGATACAACCTCAGCCTGTTCAGGAATAGCTTGTGTGCTGTATTTGAGGAAACACTTTCTAGATTTAAGATAGAGTCTGGTTTGCAGGAAAAACAGCTGGGAACCTTTTCTGCAGGATGGTTCCCTTGGGGGATGGATTTGTCATCTCCATAGCACATGTGTCTTGTCAACACTCCCTCAGCTCCACCACTATCTGGACAGGGTTCCAGAAAACCAAACAAAGCAGATTCTGTGTGGTCCGGAGTTTGTTTTTCTTCTTCCATGTCTCCATGTTGGATTGCTGGCCTGATGTCATGCCCCACATTGCAGGCATCAGTTATTGTAGTAGTCTGTTGTGTGGGATCACCAAAGATGACAAGGAGGCATTTTCATAGATGTAATCCCAGCCAGACCTCAGCACAGGGAACCACCCTCATGGCAAATGCCATACTGGGCAGTAGACCATGAGCATCTGAACTCAGGTGTTTGTATTGATTCATGAATCCTCAGGTGTTCTATGGACAGCACATGCACACCATGACCAATCAAGTATCCCGCAGCCCCTCAACCAAGAAGGCAGAACATTATTTTAGAAACAACTAAAAATAAACTTCTACAATAATGTGTTTTCAGTGAATTATTTTATTGTCCTCAAACAATTTTGGCAAAAAAAATTCAAAATATGCATATGTAGATTGTTGTTCTATTTTAATTCAGTGTATAACATTTCATTTGTGTTTGTGTGATTATACTAAAGCATATCAGATTTTCAAAAAAGTAATCTTTTATGAACACAATCTTATACCAATTGCTACATGATAGGTTGAATCCTAAGTTAAAATGTAGACATAATAATAATTTGTTTTAATATGCAATGTCAAATATCCGTCAATCAGAAGGACTGACTAAGGATAACTATATGCAACCCTTGACCGCAATGTGATGAAATATGTCACATGTCCATCTCTCTGAAGTCTAGCTGAGCATCCTCACTGCTCTTTAAATCTGCACATTTACACGTCTTTAATCTAAATGCGTCCTCCAATTCGTTGCTTTTCCTTGCATTGCTCTGTGCTCCGTATTTAAAATCATGATTTGCTTACAATCTGCAATTTTATTATCACCCGTTAACCTTGAATTCATTGGCATTTCATAAAAAGACATGAAATATATTAAGTAAAAGAGATTCTTTCCATTTCCATTATTAAATGAAAACAAGAGATTATAAAATGCTAAGACCATTGCTCCTGTGGCTTCTCTCTTAGCTGTGGTGACTCTTTTGCTCTTGTGTCTACAGCACAGGCTAGGCGCTTCTCCATATTGTGTTATTAGCTGTAATTGGTCATAGTTCCTGCTCAAGAACCGGGAAATGAAATCACCAACCAAGAGGTATGTAAGTCTTGAATCTTACTGCCACTTTACTAAGACAGCACAGTCCCTAGACATTCTTAATATCTATCCTTACACATAAAATCATATCTATTCAATACACCTCGTCAGGGGAACTTCTCTATGCAATAGATGCAGGCAATTATAGAAGACCACAAAAGCAATCAAAATGAAGAACTGTAGATTCCAGTCCCAATGGATACATTTACAATAAAATTCCCACACTTAAGTTTCAGAGTTCAGTAAAAAGTATGGGACAAAAGATAGTAAGAGCCTGAGGATCTGGGAGTTTGCTGTGAGATTGTGTCTATAGGAATGTCAAGGGTAGATCATAATGCCTTATAAGATCTCACCAACATGACTGTCTAAGTATGTGCTGATCAAGGACAACAATGGGTGTGTTAAAGTGAATGGGGAAATCTCATAAGACCTCAGCCACACCAGGAGCACTTTCACAAAGAATGCTAACAGAGGAAGAAAAGTTCTTCCAAAGGGCAGGACAATGTAAATAGTTATCTAAGACCAAATGACCATCCCTGAAAACACACATACAAGTCACACTATACACACTGAGCAGGTTGTGTTTATATATAATTTATGAATCTATATTACTATATATTCCTAGATTAATATTCCTATATATAGCAATATATAGTTACAGAGATTCCTAAGTTATACATAGAGAGATTCCTAATACATACATATATATCTACATTTCAAATAGGTATTGATAATAGATATAGAGTACTTAAATATATAAATTATTAACTGTTCATTTCAAAAGAGGTCATGAGCTTGTAAGAGACGAAGACGGGGCATATCGGATCCTGGAAGTTAGAAAAGAAAAGGGGAAAATGCTGTAATAGCATTATAATCGCAAACAACCAAGACTCCACTGTTAATTAGAATTTGAATTTAACGTATGAGCTCTAGGATATTAACTATGGCCTTCAGCTTCCCTCAGTAAATAATTATATGTAAATTCGAAAATTATCCTGAAATTCACATCCTCTTAACTTTTTAGAGACTTGTCTTCTATTAAAATCAGGGTATAAATAAACCTATATTGAATGATTATGAATTCATGGAGACACGGCTTCTTATTATTAAGGTGAACAGTAAACACTGAGATTGCAAGTGCTAGCACTGCAGACATTTTTTGTTTTAGAAACACATTGAAGACAATAGTTGATTGGTTTAACATAAAGTTCAGGTCAGCATTGTGTTAACATCCTTTTCTGTCCACACTGAGTATCTATTAAAAGAAGAACTTCAGTTCAGATAAAAAGTCACTTACAATAATAAAACACAGGTTCTCAAAAGAAAGTCCCATAATTGTTTTTAAATGGGCTTGTTGCAAATTTTTATATCCAGGAGAAGACAAAACCTATGTCTAACCTTGTAAGGTTGTAATAACAACCAGAGGCTCAGTTCCAATACATTTTACCCTGCAGATCCCAGGAATTCATTGGCCTCCTAGAGAACACAGGTGAGGAGATTTAACAAGGATTTGGGAACTTCAGCCCCAACTGGCTGCACCTGGAAAGCCTAAAGCAGCAGGGATTAGGGATCTTCCTTAGCCACATTGTTGAAGCCCAGCGCCCTCTGTAGCTCCTGTATACTCTTCTTACATTATCTGCTATCTATCTATCTATCTATCTATCTATCTATCTATCTATCTATCTATCTATGTATCTATCAGCTATCTATCTACCTATCTGTCGCATCCCTCCCTCTCACATTTCATCCTTATTTTTGGCCTGAAAACTACTATCCTGTGGAAAATTCTGCCACATCATAATCGTTCTTGTAGTCAGACAGTTAGCTGTTAATGTTTATAGTAAGGGCGTGTGCAAGTGTGATCAGATGATGAATCCCATACAGGAGAACACAAGAGGAGAGAGAGTTGCTGAGAAAGAGGACAGGTGTGCCTAAAGTTCTATGTGGTACAGAAACAGAGAGCAGACTGTCGTGTATTCCATGGGCAAAGGGGAGAGTGTGATATTAGGAACAAGGCTGGCAGAGAAGCAGCAAGCAGAATTTATTTTAAAATAACATAAGGACTCTGGTTTATTAAAACAAGCTTTCACACTGTGGTCATGCGCCTGTGTGTATCAGGATATATGTTCTCCACATATATATGTGATCATGTGCTTACGCATAAGGCATTCATCATCCATCACTCAATATTCCCACATATTGTCTGCAACACTTATAAGTTTGAAATGCTAATAAAAGCTGAATAAAACATAAATATTTCTATTACGTTGTTAATAATTACATGAGTGATAAACTGCTTAAACATAAAAGAAATTTATTTTACGTTTACTTGTTATATGTGGTGATAAACATGTTAAATACAATTATTTTCATTTACTTTTAGGTTCATTTTCTTGAAAAATTCAATATACTCAGTCAAGCAAGATATGCTTTAAGTACCGACTGTGGGTTTTATATCATAATGTACTGAGTATTTGTGAGCATATATCTCCATCTGTGGTTTCTCTTTCTTCTTATGTTAATATCTTCTCTTAAAAAGTATTTCCGAAATGTTGTGCTCCCCCTCGTTTTGTAGTTTTTTTTATTTTTTCGACACAGGGTTTCTATGTAGAGACACTGGCTGTCCTGGAACTCTCTTTGTAGACCATGGTGGCCTCAGACTCACAGAGATCCACCTGCCCATGCCTCCCAAGTTCTGGTAATAAAGCTATGAGCCACCAACGCTCAGCAAGTTCCTGTTTTTAAAAACATCAACCTTTATACATTTTTAATGGTTTAGAATCCAATGTGAAACCTTAAGACATTAGACTGTATTGTGTTTGTTTTCACTCAGACCTTTGAAATACTCATTTGTGTATTTTGAACCATTCTGTATGTGGTGGTTTGTGTGAGAATGGCCCCCATCGGCTCATATATTTTAAGGCTTGGTTACCAGGGATTGGTGTTACTTGGCAGGATTAGAATGCTTGGATTCATTGTAGGATATGTGTCACTGGGGTGGGCTTTGAGTTTTCAAAAGCCCATTCAACCCCAGAGTCTTTCTCTCCCTGCTGCCTACGAATTTGGATGTAGAACACTCAGTTACTTTTCCAGCTCCATGTCTGCCTGCATGCCACCATGCTCTCTGACATGGTGATAATGAACTAAACCTCTGAAACTGCAAGCAAGACCCAACTAACTGTTTGCTTTTATAAGAGTCTCAGTGGTTATGGAGTTTCTTCATAGCAATAGAACATGAGTTAGTCATGAATTTCTCAATGGGTTTTCAAAAATGGGACACACACACCAGGTTTCTCACATTTGTGAGAATGTGGAGACACATTGCTGTCAGTCTCAAAGGTGCCCCTCATGTCCTTGTAACCCTAGCAAGTGTAGCTTCTATGAGGACATCACAGCACAGATTGCCCTCACATTTTAACTCTACATTTATGAAAGAATTCAGCATGTAAAGCTGTATATTGACTCAAATTTTCATGTGCTTTTCTAATTTTGTGTATTTCCACATGACAGTAATGGGGATTTTCCAAAGTCACATGAGGTACTCAGTTTAAGGTTTGCTCTGTTGATGTGTGTGTGCAGTGAGTTGGGGAATATTCGGGATACTAAAAACCATTTTTGGTATTGGAAGCCTTGTCTGCAGTATGGTGATGCAGGGATGGTGAGAACCTGATGGTGTTTAGTGCAGGGGAGCAATTCTAGGTCTTGGGTCAATCACCTTCTCAGGAGCTCTGAGCTCGTCCCATGCAGTGTACCATTTCTCAAACGACATGGGTTTAGTAAAGCAGGGGCAAATGACTTAGATCCCTTTGTATACTGTCCAGTACAAGGTATTTTCTGAGTGCATTCAAGGCCACCATAATTCTCACAACACTCAAAATAAAATATTTAGAGAAGAAAAAGCTTACCATGGCTACTGACAGACTGAAGATGTGAGATCAGAGGGCTCATCTTTCCAGAAAAAAATTTTTTTGCTTCATTTTTGTTTTAACCCTGGATGAATGGTTATATTAGAAACAAGAATTGGAAATAAAACCAACACAGTAAAGAGCTTTGAGGGAGGAAGTGGGACACGGAGCTAAGTGATAAAGCACAGATAGTGTTGTGCATAAGGAGTCCCCCACACTGGACACTCACACAGTACCTCCTTCTCCTTTATGGGATCTCAGATCCTCTTGAATGTTCTGATCTCGATGTGAAGCACAGAGGAGGGAGGGAATTCCAAACCTGAGAGTCAACACAATTATTTCCAATTGTGTTAAAGTTTCTGTCTGCTTTCTAGTGCACGTGACTCCGAAAAAAATAGTAATATTTATCAAGACTCGGGGAAGGCTCTGAAGGTTTTTCTTCACTCCACTCTTCCATCTTTCCTCTGAGTGCTTGTCTATTGGTTCGAGCACTGAACCATTGCTACAGAATAAGCCACAGTCTCCTCATTGCCCTAACCTTCTTCTATGAACTAGGAAATAGAACTCTGTTCACCACTTCTTTATTCAGTGCATTCGGTGACAAATACATTGAGATGCCTTTAAATTATTATGCTTTACAGAGAAATGAGAAAGATTTCCCATACACCCTCATGATTTGAGAACAGAGAAAGTAGCTGAAAACCCACTGCCTCATGCAGTGTGTGTCAGAAGCTGTGTATCATCTTCTCAATGATTAACTGAGGATGAACAAGTAGAGCAGAGTTGCAGAAACTCCAAGCTCACAATGTCATCAGGAAACTCATTTTATACAATGAAATTCAATGTGCTTTTGGAAGTGAGTAATTCAGCAAGGCCATTGCTTTTCTCAAACTGTGCTGGGTATGAATATCAGTCTTGATATGTAGATGTGCAGAGAAGGTGATTCAGGAACTTCTAGCGACATTATGCAAGGTAGACTCTGCTGTTTTCTGGTTTGGTTTGGTTTGGGTCTGGTTTGGGGAAGCATGAGGGCGAACAATTTTGGTTGTTTTGGTCTGGTATGGAATTTTCGACCCTTTCTCTTTTCACATTACGTCTACCGTGGCATCCTCTGATGTGGCATGGTCCTACCAACCTCAATTGTTTTCATATGAGAAGTTTTGTCCTTCGTACTTCTGCCCTAATTATCCAAAGAATAATTCATCCCTGAGCTCTTACTCCTGTCTGTTGTCTTGGCTGAAATTATGGTACCTGTTGCATTGGGAAAAGATCCACAAACATATTTTTCAGCTTGTTTTTTCCATGAATACCGGGCCACAGATGCAGAGCCTAAGGGAAGAAGTTCTAGAATTCTCAACGCAATGAATGAATCGTCAGAAAAAAATCTCAGAATGATTAGTGTGACAGCCCCCCTTGTCAGCAAAGTTGGCAGCACAAACTATCACACGCATATGAGCTAAGTATACATAAACCTCCTAGACACTGGATCTGCATCCTTCAGACTTACAGCTTGGCAGACATGTGTGTTGGTGGGGTGTTTTCTTGGGTTTTTATTGTTGGGGTCTTGCATTATCCCAGTCCTGTGTATGCCTATAAAAACGATAAGTGTTACTTTACAATCAAAGAAGATTTTCACCATGAAGGAGATCTGATGATCGGTGCATTTTTTCCAGTTCATACGCTCTACACAGGCAAAAAAGTTCCTCATGCACAATTTGTACACTATTATGGCGACATTCACCTACAGTAAGTTTCATTACTCATGTGCCCTGTTTCATAATTCATGTTTACTATGACCTAGGTGATGCATGGATTCTACCTTCCATGCTTTTATTTGTGTCTCCATGACAACCCTTTCTCTGACCTCAAATCAGTATGTAATTTTATGTTCCCACTCACTTCTTTCTTCTTTTAGAACAGAGGACAGAAGTTTGACTGTTTGGTATTGATTTTTGTTTTCAAGTGTGCTAAATGAAATCTTGTGATTTTACATTGCAATGTGTTTTCAGCCACAGTTTTGCAAGTTTCTCATGCCATATCTTTAGAGGAAGAATGCTTTTATCAAAGGTTAACCTTGTTCTTCAGGGCATTCTAGCAGTCTCTATGAACGCCTCTAAAAAGAGACGATGCCACAGAAAGCTGTGAGTCCTGAGAGTCAGATGTGATGCTAGAGTCTCCAGTTTGCCTGTGTTAGACAACATGATTTAGAAGTAGGGGTGTGCAATGTAGAAGTTGGGAGCAATTATTTCCTCTCAAAACATCTCTGCCTGTCTTAGATGTTGATGTTTTATAATAAATTGACTACCTGCTAACCTCTGAGTCTCAGACACTTTTCCAGTGTCTGTTTGCTCAATGCATTTCTCATAAGATTTCTTCTCGTGTTCATTGCTGTGTTCATAAGACACATTGACTGTAACTGTGGCCGCATAGAGTTGTTTCTTATTAAGTTAGAAATAAAGTCAAATTAAATTTACAAGAGGAAAGTTTTTCTGTTGCCATAAAATATGAACATGTGTGTCTTTCCCCCTTTTCTTTCCTTCCTCAAAATCTTCCATTGTTCACAGCATTTCCTAACTTTTTCTTACAGGGTGAAACACATGAAGGTGTATGTATTTCATAGCTGACAGCATTCCCTCAGGCTTCTGAATGCATTCTTTACTACAATGTGTGAAAGTGCATGTGTGTTTTCAAAGAGGGAATGTGCTGTCTCTCCGAGTCTCTGTCTTTCTCTGTCTTCTTTCAAAATATTTTTAAAACACATTCATCTTTCTTTGTGTGGCATGCATACTCATGCCACGGATCACATGAGCAGGTTAGAGAACATGGTTGGAAGGATATTCTTTCGTTGCACCATGTGTGTTTGGGATCAAACTCAGCTACTGAAATCCAGTGGCAAGATCCTGCAATGACTGAGCCATATTTTCCTCCCACAAAGTAAAACCTGTTATACGTGGTGGTTCCTATCCTTCCCATTACAGTTGGAGTTTTCTCAGGAATGTATAGGAGGGAGAAGCAGTCCATCGCATGTACTTAAAAATGTTGTTGACCTGGTTTGTCAAAGTATATTACACCAACTATATTCTTATATGAATAGTTTGATTTAAAAAATTCACATACCAAATAAATAACATCTTTCACAATTTGGATTTAAAAAATTTTTCTCTTCTATTTTAGATATGCCCCTTGTGTAAAAAGTTTTATACATCAAAAGGCAAAAATATTTTCTTGCAGCGTATTCAAAATTATTTTACATTGTGCTGCTTGTTTCAAACTTTATTACTTCGTTTAATTTTTAAATTGTCATGTAATTGTAGCCTTTCTTCCTGTCTTTCTTTCCTTTCTTCCCTCCATACCTTCCTAAATAGCTGTTCTTCCTATCTTTGGAATTCATGGACTCTTTACAAAAATCATGGTTGCATAAACATAAGTGTGTGTGGACACGCGTGGTCCTAAATGCAACCACGCCAACTACATCTATGGATATTTTCAAGGCTGACAACTAGCTATTGGACCAATTGTTATGCTCTTCCCTATGGAAAACTATTTCTCTGACTCTTGGCAGTCCTGAATAGCCTGTCACATTTTGTGAAGAATTATGCATGTTTAGAACATCTGGCTATTTTAAATACATTCATAAAAATCAACTTAACCTATATCTGGAGAACAGAATTAAAATTCATTGTATTTAAAGAATGTGAAATATTCTTTCAATTTATTTCTATCTACTTTTCTCTATTTTTAACTACATATTTATCTACTCGAGTGTGTCAGGACTGTCCTTGATTCTGAGCACCACTGGGTGCTAACTCAGAAAATCCAAAATTAATTGGCTTTTCTAGTGTCTCTCTTTAGGAGGGCGGCCTCAACTTAGGTATGCTTCTGTGATAACTCAGGCCTCCTTTCTCTTTCTCTGAAGCCATCTTCTTGCCATGTGGCTGATTGTCCAGCTGTGTCTGACTGCTGTTTATCCTTAACTCAAGCAGCTTAATCACAGCTTTCTACTTCTCAGGCCATTGTCCTCTTTAGGCATCTGCTATGGTTTAATCTTTGCCTGCCTTGGAATTTTTTGGTTTCTTTTTAATCTCTAATAATATTGTGCTCAAGCTTCAAAAATGTTTTATGATTGTATATGAAGTACTATTTTTTTAATGTACAATGTATTGTAGAAAAATACAGGGATCCAAGAAAAATGATCAAATTGGGTGACAAAAGGTTCCCTCTCCCCATAATTACTTAGAGTTGAAAGCATTTAGGGTCTACTGCTGATTGTTTCATGGAAAATGTAACAAGAATCATGACTAAAATGTATTCAAAAGACCTTGTATACATATATGAATTCTTAAACATCATTTTATATATATATATATATATATATATATATATATATTTAAATCTATATTATCTAAAGGATAAAAAATATATTTATTTTTCTTAGTTAACATAATTAAACACTTTTGTGACCTAATTCATTTCACTATATATGATTCACTTATTTATGATTTTCGAAGTTCAGATTTCTTTCATATGTTTTCAAATATTTTTATCAATTATAAATTTATATGCTGTGTGTCTTTATTATCTTCTCCCTCCATGATCTCTCTCTGCAAGCAATGCTCCACATCAACATTTGTTTTAGCCAGAATTTGAAATTCCTTCATCTCTCCCCTAAGGACCCTGTAGTCGTTACTCAATTATTCTTGTGACGGGAACCTCCTGGAGTGTGGGAAACCCACCAGGGTTCACATGGTGGATGATAACTGACTCTCTCACACTAGCTGTCAAATATCAGAACTCCTCAGTTAGAGCTAGGAATTCACAGTAAACTCTCCCCTCCGTGCTGGGATTAATTTTTTTCTGTCTTGAGCTTATGCAGGTCTTGTCCACTCTGTCACAGACGCTGTGCAATCATATGCACAACTCCTCTGGACTCTGGAAAATGGGTTTCCAATAATTATCTACTTCCTCTGGCTTTACAATCTTTCTGCCTACTCTTCTTTAAGGACCAAAGAGATTTCTGGGGATGAATATTATGCATGTCCCTTTTAGATCTGAGCACAACAAAGTGCCTTATTCTCTCCAAAATGACCAATTGAAGGTCTCTGTCTTTGTACACCTACAGGAAGAAGTTTCCCTAATCAGTGTTGATAGGTGCTCTGATGTACAGTTTGAGCAATAAATTCTTAGGAAACATGTCGATGCTATGCCTATTTAACAGAATAATACAATTATACACCCACCTCTGGCTTAAACCTCACTAGTCACAGTTTCTCGATCCAGATCACATTGCAAGGTATGAGTTTCTTCTTACAGAGTGGGCCTGAGATGCAATCTGAGCATGATTTGAGTACTTGGGTAACATTTTTGTTGCTGTTATTAGATCAGTAGTTTTTGAAGCTGTCAGGGTTCACAGCTGGATGTTATAGATTTCTCTTTGTTTTCATAAAAAGAACCACTCAGGACTGTCAAAGCTATCCAGTAGGGAAAAAGATTCCCTTCCAGTACCAGCTTGCTTGGCATGTTTATGACTCAACTATAGAGTGTCTTTAGAAGGAGGGTCTTTGCATCAAGTTCTGGAACAACAAAGAACAATTTCCAAAATTCAATATATTAAAGAACAAACATTACATTCATACCCTTATGAACTTCAAGTAATACAGCTCAGTCATGTTAATACCCCAAACACCCAACCAAATCTGCAAAGTTCACCCCCATCAGCCTCTTCGCCTCGTCTTCTTTAGTTTGCAGAGGATGTGTTGCAGCATCTGTCCTGACGCTCGGGCTCAGAACCATCATCTTCCTCCTTTTCCTCAAATATCCTGGTCTTTACATGTAGTGGTTGTGAATGTATTGATTGGGGAAAGAAACCCTGAGGCTTTTACCAGTCATGGCATAATGGTCTGTGTCTGCTGCACAAAGAATTTCTTTATACAGATCAGAACTGTACTGTTATGTGGATAGAAGGGTAAGGTTAGATTGCATTTCATAATGATATGGGTTTAGAAAACTGGCAGTAGTAGTCTTTCCTCTAGGGCCCATGCCCACATGATGGGGGCTTTCAGTAAATTCAGGTATTCACTCCCACATATCGTCTGAAGTGTGTGAAGTCTTCAGCAATAAGGTCTTATCTTCTCTTTTTGAAAGATATCAAGGGCATTAGCAACATCCTATATAATTTTTATGGGGAGATTCTTTTTTACTTCCCTAAAAATACCGCAGAACTAGGTTTCTAAAGCCTGGCACCTGATGCTTTCTTAGATCATTCATCCAGTGAAACCTACTCTTGTAATTTCAGAATTGGACACTAAAATGAGGAATGTTTCAGAAAGTAAAGATGCTTCTGGTGCAATTGAGTTTACTGACTTCATATCCCCAGAAAACGCATGAGTGCATATCTGCCATCCAGAAATTGTGTGAGGAAAGGAGGACGGATACACAAGAACCCCTGAGAGAGTTCAATAGAGATGCCAGGCAACGGGACGAGTAGACACCCTCTAGAAAAGAGAGGAAAGCCAACATTGCCAGTGGTGGTTTTCCTGCTGCTTGCGCTGATAACATTTATATTTAAACACACACACACACACAATCAATATGCATACACACAGAGAGAATAACATAAACTGCACAAAGATAATATTGTCAAAGAATGAAACCTATTTATCTAGACATGTCAGATTAACTCAATACTATTCTTCGATTAAGAGATTATACTGGAAAGTAGAGTATCTTATTTAAGTAACTATGGATTTTTTTCTAACAGTACAAGTTAAAATACTAAAAAAAAAGCATCAGGAGATGATACTATGAAAGGAGGTGTATTTACATACATGGGCCGAATTTTTACCTACTAAATACAAAAAGAGTAAGTGAAGCTCACGAGGATTTGTCAATAATGAGAGTCATACCTACAGGACTTGTCAGAATGCCACAACATAATCACTTCAGTTTCAGGCATTTCTGGGATTTTAAGTATGGAATTTATATAAACAATAATATTTGAATTAGAAAAATCCCTGTAGTAAACCTGCAGCTGTGAGTGATCTATAACTTCCCCCTGGTTTATTTTCCTTCCATTTATGCAGATATAGATTTAAAAACTACCAGTTGGTTCTGGCTCTGGTGTTTGCCATTGAAGAGATCAACAGCAACCCTCATCTTTTACCAAATGTATCTCTGGGATTTGATTTTTATAATGTCCCATATAGTGAGAAAAATATTCTCATGAATGCCCATGTTTGGCTCACAGGGATGAGAAATTTCTACTGTAATTACAACTGCAGAAAGAAGAGCAACTCTGCTGCTGCACTCACAGGACCATCATGGGCCACATCTGCCGGCATGGGGACACTGCTGCACCTCTACAAATTCCCACAGGTGAGAACTGGAGCGGGAAATAGAGCCATGTCTACATTGGTGACATTTCAGTTGTATGTAAAAGAGGGAAGCTTGAATTATTAAGGTACCAATGACAAGTGTACAGACAATTGGAGAAGGGTCCACATTTCTTTCAGTTGGAAAGGTAAGGAAATGGAGGAAGGGTGAGATAAGAAAGACTCATAAAAATGAAGGGCTGTTTAGGAATTTTCTAGAAATTTCAGTGAGAAATTTGCCTTTACAGTCAGCTTGAATTAATTCTCATGCTGACAACTCACACCTGGTACTTCAATACAGAGACTGTCTTGGACGCCACTTTTTTCCTCTTGTAACTCATTCTGGTTTCTCTCCAGCTTACTGTTGGTCCTTTTGATTCTATCCTGAGTGACCCAGGACAGTATAATTCTCTCTACCAGATGGCCCCACGAAGCACATCTCTGTCCCTTGCCATGGTCTCATTGATGCTCCATTTTGGCTGGACCTGGGTTGGTGTGCTTCTCCCAGATGACCATAGAGGAATTCAGTTCCTCTCTGATTTAAGAGAAAACCTGGAGAACAATCAAGTTTGCCTAGCTTTTGTGGAAATGATCCCAGGCACCTGGACTTCATTCTCCAACAAACTCTGGAAAAAGTTTGGGAAAGTCCAGGAATCATTGGTGAATACAATCATCATTTTTGGTGACACTGATTCTCTGCAAGGTTTAATGCGAAACCTAGGGCAACATCTTTTTACAGGGAAAGTCTGGGTCATGAACTCTCAGTGGGATACTACTAACCATGGTGATTACTTCTTGCTAGATTCATTCCATGGAAGTCTCATTTTTTCACACCAACATGAGCAGTTTATTGAATTTAAAGAATTTATCCAAACTGCTAATCCCTACAAATATCCAGAAGACATTTATCTTCCCAAGTTGTGGCATCTTTTCTTCAAATGCCCATTTTCAGAGCTTGATTGTCAGCTCTTGGAGGGCTGCCAACCCAATGCTTCCTTGGAATTCCTGCCTAGACATATTTTTGACACGGACATGAGTGAAGAGAGCTACAACATCTACAATGCTGTGTATGCTGTGGCCCACAGTCTACATGAGATGAGTCTGCAGCGAGTACAAATGCAACAAATGGAAATGGAGAAGAACTGACGTTCTTCCCATGGCAGGTACTGTCCCCAGTGTATTGGAGCATCAGCAATATGAAATTCTGAGAGTATCCAAAGTCACCAAATTAGATGTTACATATTGAAATTTATTAGGTTAAAATCTCAGGAGAGTTCACTGGTTAGCTCGCCTTACAGATAGTGCAGATATGTGTGTGCTTATGGCTGAGGAATGTGTTCCAAGTGGCAATGGGCAAATGATTTTAGTAAAAATCAAGATTGTGTCAAAAATAACCTCACATCTTCTCATGGTAAGAGTTTGAATTAGAAAATCTCAGAGTTCCCTCGTGTACTTCATAAAATGGTGAGTGGAATAATGACAGTTAATTAACACAAAGTATCAGGACCTGAATGATTTGTTTTAACAACAACTCAGTCTTCAGTTCCCACATTGCACCCACTGAACTCAGGAACACACACTGAAAGTAAGTGGGGGAACTTTCTTTTAGAGAAATTGAGGCTTGGCTCATTCAATACTCACTGATTCCTGTCCTGCCTTTGGGTAGAGCTCTTTCTTTAGCTGATTGTCCAGTCAGAGGTAGAATGACATCCCACTAACCCAGGCAACCATTACTCAACCTCAGTCATACCTCTGTGAGTATTGTGTCTCACAGCAGAGACTATAAACCATGAGAATCTCTCTATAATTTGTTTCTGGTCAACCTCTCAAGCCTAATCTACAATATGTTCTTATGTCTCTCTCAGCTTCACCCTTTCCTAAGGAAACTCGGTGTGGGAGACAACATGGATTTACGTTGGAAAAGGAAGTTAGATGCTAAGTATGACATTCTCAACTTCTGGAATTTCCCAAAGGGTCTTGGACTACAGGTGAAAGTAGGATCCTTTTCTCCCAATGCTCCCCAGGGTCAACAGTTGTCTATATCTGAGAAGATGATACAATGGCCAAAGAGATTTTCAGAGGTGGGTTATGTATTATCTCAGTGCAGTAATTTATCATAGTAACACGTGTATATTCCCCAGTACAATAACCCTTGGCTTCTCACTCAAAGTCCATTACTGTACACCTCCCAGTAAGAAAGGACAAAACATAACTATCAGTATAGCTTATTGTATCACTCCCCAATTCTTAAAAATAGATGTTTGAGAGTTTAAAGGAGTCTGTTAGTTTTCAATCATCCAGGGGTTAAGTTTTGTCAACATTACATAATTCGACATCTGAGAAGCTGGAAGCCCAATCTCCATCATGTCTCACAGCATATTCTGATGTAGAAAACACAGTGACTTAGGATTCACAGTGCAAAACTGTTTAATAGCTAAGTTTTGTTGCTGTAACCTATCACCATGACTAAAAGTGACTTTTGGAAGAAAGTTTTTCTTTAAGTTATGGATTCTAGAGGTACAAAAGTCCAATGTGGTCAGGACACATCTCAATTCATGCAACATAAACTAAGGCAGGAACTTGAAACCAAGCATCTCAGTCCACAGTCTGCAAGTAGAGAGCAAAAGCTGAAACTGGACTGAGGCTTGTAATTGTTCAAAGCCCACTACCACTGGAATAATTCTGGAGTAAGTCTGCAACGCTTAACGTTTCAACAAGTCTTCAGATAGCTCCAACATTGGGAAATAAGTAGTCAAAGGCCTGTGCCTATTAGGGACACTTTAGCTTCAAACCAACACAGAGTGTCTCTATTAGGATTCCTCCAATGTGTGTAAATACCTGTCTTGTTTGTTCATTCAGACTCCGTGCTTTACAAGGTCAGACACAATTGGTTATCAGTTTTCACTTCAGCTTCTTTGATGGTGTAAGGGTTTGGTGCTCACATGTGTATGTTTTTTACTTGTCGGCTGCTGCACATGAACAAATAACTAAAAGGACTTAAAGTGTACCTGTGACTTAAAGTATGAGGATGCAGCCATTACCTTTGGAAATGTATGGTTTTAGGACTCTGAGGTTCCAGGAGACATCATATCCTATGTTACCTGAAAACAGCAAATACCATAGCTCACTGCATTCTTCTTTACATTCATTCGGAGAGAACAGACCATGGAATGTTGACAGTTTTAGACTGGAGTCTTTATACTCCTCTTTATGTTTTCTTGCAGAAATATTCCAAAATTCATTTTTATGAAGACTCTAAGTCTTGTAAAGTTGAAATCAAGATTCATAATCTTGGTAGGAAAAAACGCTTCTCAGCGTAATAGTAAGTGCACAGCCAGGAAGATTCAGTAGAGACTACTTTCCCTTCTGGGTCATGTAATTAATTACCTACCTTGCTCAAACTTGACCCTGCCTCATTATGCTCCAAACTAACACTCTGGAAATTCTCACAGCAACCTTGTGTAAAGAGCAGACCTTCAAAAAAATTTTCTGCATTTATAGAAATAAAACTTGACAATTAATTATAATCCCAAACAATATCTATTGAGAAAAATAATCCCTGAGCATTTGATAGCCTCACTTTCAATCTTCACAGATTCCTCACTCTGTGTGCAATAAGAGATGTCATCCTGGATTCAGGAAAATTTCCATGGAGGGTAAGGCTGTCTGCTGCTATGATTGCACTCCTTGTTCAGAAGACGAGATTTCCAATGAGACAGGTAAGCAGAAATCTTACAGAGAATGGTTTCACCTCTCCAGTAGGGTTTGCCATTATCTTAGCAACTAAAATCTATCTGAAGAGATATCAGAGACAATTGTTTTTTTTCTCTTATTTAGGATATGAAATATGCGTTCCAATCTCTTGAAAAAGTGCACAGCAGCCACAGAAATTTATAATTGATTGACATTTAGGATCAGCTGTAGATACAGTTTGCTGCAGAAATGCCCATTCTTCTGTACTGAGCAATGAGTTTTATTTCAAGATGTAATTTAACATACATAACACATACTTATAATTAAGTATCAAAACTTGATTTTTTCTAACTGTATTTCGATAACAATTGAAACCCACATGAGTCTAGGACATACTAACTTCATAATGATTCTTCCCAGCTAGCTATTTCAAAGAGGGCAAGAGACTAGAAAAATGTGTTTGATTTCCTCAATAAATAAGTTTTCACTGTCAGGAGTTACTAAAACTTCAAATTTCTGTAATAATAGGATTCTCTTCCTCTTTGTTATGCTCCATGTGAGAGAAACAGTACATGAAGTAACAGCCTCAGAGGAGTTTGAACAGTATATACCATAGAGGTGTGCCAAGATCTAAGATTTGCAATGGAATCTGGAATCTCTATTTAGCAGGACATGTCATAAACACACACATGACACTTTCTATTGCATGGAAAATTTCTTACAAATCAGCATTTCCATGCCTATTAACAAAGTTGCAACTATGGTTATCTCAAATTTGACATTTTAAACTGTAATATTTTTGACTATTTCATTCCATTTATTTTGATCATATGCATATCCCCAGAAATCTGCCAAACTTTCTACCTACTTCACTTAGAAAATACAAAGCATTCTGTGAAGATGAGAAAATTTAGAAGCAATATTAATGAAAACATTAATGAAAAGAATTTCAAATATTATTATTCTCCCTCTTTTGTAGAACTCATATATCTAATTCATAGTGAAATTATAAATTATGAGGCCATGTCAAAAGCCAAGTAGTTTAATGCATTGCAATCAGCATTGGAAATAGCACAAAAGGCAGGGAAAGAACATGAGATAAAAGGCATTAGGTGTGTTTGACTTATGTCTCTATAAAGATGGGTTTAAAGAGAAGCTTCAGGCAGTTAACCTCTACTGGAAGACAAACATCTCTGTTCTTTAAGGATGTGGGTTCTGTAATGATCTCCATATTCCAGTAGATTCCCCCACAACATCTGTACCCTGGCATCACTAAGTATGCTCAGTGGGCGTTAAAGAGGAAAATGAAGAGATGTAGAGCACATGGGAGGTGAAAGTGAGAGAAGGAGAGGAGTGGAGGAGGAGGAGAGTGGGTGGTTGGATTCGCACACATTGTATGTGCTTATAAATAAAATCTAAATGAAATGTCTATAAGAATGTGAGAAGTATAAACATGTAATAGTTCCCTACAGAATGCTTATCTTGTTGTACATGAGAGAAGGAAGGTAACTGAGGTAAACAATCCAATGAGCATGTACAGAGAAATGTTTTAGGATTAATGGGATCATATCAGCATGGACTCTTGATCATCTTCATTTCTCACCAGACGTGGACCAGTGCATGAAGTGTCCAGAAAGTCATTATGCAAACACGGAGAAGAACCACTGCCTCCAGAAAGCTGTGAGTTTCCTGGACCATGAGGACCCCCTGGGGATGTCTCTTACAGCCACAGCCCTGTGCTTCTCTGTCATCACAGCCATGGTTCTTGGACTGTTTGTGAAGCACAGAGACACTCCCATTGTCAAGGCTAACAACAGGGCCCTCAGTTACACCCTGCTCATCACACTCACCATTTGTTTCCTCTGTTCCTTGCTCTTCATTGGCCGCCCCAGTGCTGCCACCTGTGTCCTGCAGCAGACCGTCTTCGGAGTGGCATTCACCGTGGCTCTTGCCACTGTGCTGGCCAAAGCTATCACTGTGGTCATTGCCTTCAAGGTCACTTTTCCAAGGAGAGCAATGAGGTGGTTGATAACATCAAAGGCCCCAAACCTCATCATCCCCATCTGTACTCTGATTCACCTTGTCCTCTGTGGAATCTGGCTGGGAACCTCTCCTCCCTTCCTTGACCAAGATGCTCATGCCGAACATGGCCACATCATCATTGTGTGCAACAAGGGCTCAGCTTTGGCCTTCCACGGTGTCCTGGGATACCTCTGCTCCTTGGCACTTGGTAGTTATACAATGGCTTTCCTGTCCAGGAATCTGCCTGACACATTCAACGAAGCCAAGTTCCTGTCATTCAGCATGCTGGTGTTCTTCTGTGTCTGGGTCACCTTCCTCCCTGTCTACCACAGCACCAAGGGGAAGGCCATGGTGGCTATGGAAGCTTTCTCTATCCTGGCCTCTAGTGCAGCCCTCCTTGGCTTCATTTTTGCCCCTAAGTGCTACGTTATCTTGATAAGGCCAGATAAGAACTCCCTTCAGTATATCAGGAACAGACCACATCCTAGAATAAGTAATGCTCTCAAAACATAGTTCAAAACAAAGCATAGGCCCTACGTTAACAGTGTATTTACAAAATGGAGTCCTGTCCATCTATCTCTATTCTAATGGAGCACTATACCCTTATAGAATGGATTGGATTCTTTGAGTTAATATTTCTTCATCCAACTGTATTAGAGTCTCGTTGAACTAGAGCTAATGAAATTTTTAACGTTTCAAATCCAGGTAGTGTTTGTGATTTCAGGACCTACATGTATCCAGGCTTTGCTGAAACCTGTGAAGAGCTGGATATTTTGAAATCATAGAGACTTGACTACTACTTCCTCCATTGTTCTGGTTTTAAAGATGTCTAGCATAATACCTGGTTCATGTTGAAATTTTACATCCTTCTCTCATACAGACTGTCAATATTCATGTTATCAATTTCTATTGCTTGAGAGATTCATGAAAATTCTCTTAGACTGGCACAAATTGTACATTGTTTAAAATTTGAATGCAGTTTGTTTGTATGCTGCTGTGGTGGCTCACCCAGGAGGACATGTGTAATCTCTGCCAGACCTCAGCAGGGAGAACCAGTATCCCGGCCAGCACCACTGGACAATAGAACCCTGAGATATGAACTCAGTTGTTTTCATTGATTCAGAATATTTTTCAGTAAATTACTTTACTGTCCTTCAATGAATTGTGGTAAAAAAATCAAAACATATATATTAAGACTGTGGTTTTATTTTAATTCAATGTTTTATATTTCATTTGTGTTTCTGTGATCATACTAAAGCATATGAGATTGTCCAAAAAATCAATGTAATCTTTTATGAACATATTATACCAATTATTACATATATGTAGAATCCTAACTTAAAATGTAGATATAAAAATAACTCCTTTTATTATGCAGTGTTAAATATCAGTCAATCAGAAGAATAGACTAAAGATAATTATATGCAACCCTTAATCACAATGTGATGAAATATGTCACATGTCCATCACTTTGAAGTCTAGCTGATTACCCTCACTGCTCTTTAAATCTGCACATTTCCACAGCTTTTATCTAAATGCTTCCTCCCACTCATTGCTTTTCCTTGCATCGTTATGGATCCCACATTTAAAATCATGAATTGGTTACAATCTGCAATTTTATTATTACACATCGATCCAGAATTCATTGCCATTTCATAAGAAGACATGCAATGAATTAAGTAAAAGAAATTCGTTCCATTTTCATCATTCATGAAAACAAAATTTTTTAAAATTCCAAGACCTTTACTCCTGGGACTTTTCTCTTAGCTGTGGTGACTCTTTTGCTCTTATGTCTGTCTATGCCCTAGGCTAGGAGGCCTCAATATTGGGTTGTTAGCTGTAATTGGACATAGTTACTACTCAATAAGCAGGAAATCATACCTAGTTCTGGAAACTAATAACTACCATCAGTTACTTCAATCTTGTATATGGGAGTTGAATCTACGACTGCCTCTTTACTAAGACAGCATGGTCCCCAAACATTATTAATATCTATCCTGACACATATAATTGTGTCTTTTCATTATACCTTGTTAGGGGAAATATGGGACAAAAGACAGAAAAAGCCTGAGGATCAGGGAGTTTGCTGTGAGATTGTGTCTTCAGGAATGTCTAGAGTAGACCATAATTTCTCATAAGATCTCACCAACATGACTGTCTAAACTTGAACTGAACAAGAACAACAATAGGTGTGTTAAAGTGAATGGGGAAATCTCATAAGACCTCAGGCACACCAGGAGAAGCACAGTCACCTAAGGAAAAAAACTCTTCCAAGGGACACAACAAACTAAATGGTTACTGAGGCCAAATGACCATCCCTGAAAACATACATACAAATAGCAGCATACACAATGAACAGGTCCTGTTTATATGTCATGTAGGAATGTGTATTCCTATATATTCCTATGTATATTTTTCCTTTTTATAGTTACATATACATGCATAGATTCCTAAGTTATGCATAGAAAGATTCCTGGTGCCTATAGACATGTACATTTTATATGTCCTGATAATATATATACACTATATAAATATAAATATTAATATATATATATAAATTGATAAGTATAAATATCAAAAGAGTTCATGAGCTTATAAGAGAGGAGTTGGAGCATATCGGAGCCTGTGATGTGAGAAAAGAAAAGCAGAAAATGTTGTAGTTGCATTATAATCTCAAACAACCACGGCTCCACTAGTAATTAGCGTTTGAATTTAGTGTATGTGCTCTACGTTTTTAACTTTTGCTTTCAACTACACTAGGTAATTATATGGATTCCAAAGTTATCCTAAATCACATCACTCTTACTTTTCAGAGACCTGTCTCTTATTAAATCCAGTGTATAAATTAATCTATAACCAAATGAGAATGAGTTCGTGGAGATATACCTTCTTACTATTATGTCTAATAGTAAACACTGAATTACAACTGCTTGCACAGTGGACATTCTATGTTTCAGAGACACTTTAAGACAATAATTGATTGCATTTACTACATAAAGATCAGGTTAACATTGTGCTAACATTCTTTTGTTTCCACAATGAGTATCTATCTTAAAAAGAACTTCAGTTCAGGTACAAAGTACTTAAATAACAAAGCCCAGTTTCTCAAAAGGAAGAACCAGAATTGTTTTAAATGGGATTGTTGCAAGAATTTATATCTAGGGGAAATCAAAATCTCTGTCTAAACTTCTAAGGTTGCAATAATAACCAGAGGCTCAATTCCAATAAACCATACCCTGTGGATCGCAGGAATTTATTGGGCTCCTCACAGAACACAGATGAGGAGATTTAACTAGGATGTGGGAACTTCAGCCCCAACTGGCTGCACCTGGAAAGCCTAAACAGCAGGGATCAGGAATCTTCCCTGTCCACACAGCGGAAGCCCAGTGTGCTTTGTAGTTCCTCGGTACACCTCTTGCATTATCTGTCTGTCTATCTTCTATCTATCTATTTATCTATCTATCTATCTATCTACCGACCTACCTATCATTGAATCATTTCTACAGAATAAGCATCAGTCTCTTCACTGCTGTAAACTTCTCCTTTGTATTTGGAAATAGAACTCTGTTCATCACTTCTTTATTCAGTGCATTAGGTGACAGACACATTGAGATGCCTTTACGTTATTATGCTTGATACAGGAAAGAGAAAGATTTCTCATAAAGCCTCATGTTTTAAGAACAGGGAAGGAGCTGGCAAACCCTCTGCTCCACATGCAGCTGTGTGTCAGAAGAAAACATCTTCTCCATGATTCACTGAGGACGAGTGAACAAGTGGAACAGAGTTCCCGAAACTCACAGCTCAGAATGTCATCAGAAACTCGCTTTATCCGAGTAAATTAAGTGGCACATTTGGAACAGAGCAATTCAGCAGGACCATTGGTTTTCTCAACCTGAAAAATAAGCTGATTGTGTTGGGTGTGAAGGTTGATGTCAGATGTAGATGTGTCATAGCAGGGACTCAGAAACTCCTACAGATTCTGTGCACGGTAGACTCCACTGTTTTTTATTTTGTTTGATTTGGTGGGTTCTGGTTTAGGGAAGCATGAGGGGCACTAATTTTGGTTGTTTAGGGTCTGACACGGGATGTTTGCCCCTTTCTCTTTCCACATTACATCTAGAGTGGCGTCCTCTGATGTGGCATGGACCTACAACCTCAATTGTTTTCATACGAAAAGTTTCGTCCTTCATACTTGTGGCCAAATTATCCAAAGTGGAGTTCATCCCTGGGCTCTTACTGTCTGTTGTCTTGGCTGAAATTACGGCACCTGTTGCAAGAGGAAAAGATCTACAAACATATTTTCCATTTTGTTTTTTCATGAATACAGGGCCACAGATGCAGAGCCCAAGGGGAGGAAGAGTTCCAGAATTCTCAATGGCAATGAGAGAAGCATGAGAAAATCATTCAGAAGCATTAGTGTGACAGCCCCCCTCATCAACAAAGTTAGCAGCAAAAATGTCACAGACACATGAGCTAAGTGTACATATACCTCCTGGACATAGGTCTGTACCACCCAAACTTCCTGGTCAGACATGTGTGTCAGTAGGGTGTTTGCTTCGGTTTTTATGGTTGGGATCTTGAATTATCCCAGTCCTGTGTATGCCTATGACAGCTCTGTGTGTTACGTTACAATCAAAGAAGACTTTCATCATGAAGGAGATGTGATGATCGGTGCATTTTTTCCAGTTCATACTTTCTACACAATCAACAAAGAACCTCACCCAAAATACGTACACCTCTTTAACGACTTTCACCTACAGTAAGTTTCATAACTCATTTGTCCTGTTTCAGAATTCATATTTCTTGTGACCGGTAATAATATTAACCTCTAATAATATTGTGCTCAAGCTTCAAAAAGTTTTTATTATTATATATGAAGTTTACTGTTTTTTTATGTATGATGTATTGTAAAAAGAAAACAAGGTTCCAAAAAAATGATCAAATTTGGTGACAAAAGGTTCCAACTCCGCATGATGACTTAGGATTGAAAGCATTAAGGGTCGACTGCTATTTTTCATGGAAAATGTAACAAGTATTATGACTAAAAATGTACTTAAAATGGACTTGTTTTAAATTCTTAAAGATTGTGCACTTTGTGTATATTCATTTAAATCTACATTATCTATAGGATAAAAAATATTTATGTTCTTAGTTACCTTTGTTAAGCACTTTTGTGAACCTAATTCATATCACTGTATGTAAGTGACTTATGATTTGGAGGATCAGGCTTCTTTCATACGCTTTCAAATGCTTATATCAATTGCGAACTTAAATGCTGTGTCTTTATTATCTTCTCCCTCCATGAACTCTCTCTCTCTCTAAGCAATGCTCCATCTTCACATTCGTTTTCATGCGAGTTTGACATTCCTTCATCTCTCCCCGAATAGCCCTGTAAGAGTTACTCAATATTCTTGTGACTGGAACGCACAATTTCTCTGTTCTCTGGAATTAGTTTTCCTATAATTACCTACTTCCTCTGGCTTTACAATCTTTCTGATTCCTCTGTCTTGACGATGAAAGAGATTTCTGGCGAGGACTGTAATATGTATGTCCCTTAAGGAGCTGAGCACAGCAAAGTGCCTGATTCTCTCCAAAATACACAATTGAAGGTCTCTCTTATATTAAACCAGAAGAAGAGGTTTCCTATATGCATGTTGATAGGTGCTATGATGTACAGTTTGAGCAGTAAATTATTAGGAGGCATGTTAATAATGTTAATGCTATGTCCATTTAACAGAATAATATAATTATATGCTCACCTCTGGCTTACCCTTCACTAGTCACACTATCTTGGTCCTGGTAACACTGCCAGGTAGAGTTTACCCTCATGGAGTGACCTTGACATACTATCCGAGCACACTTTGAGTACCAAGGCAACATTTCTGTTCCTATTTTAGATCAGTTGTTTTTGCTGCTGGCAAAGCTCACAGCTGGAGATTATTGACTACTCTTTCCTTCTGATTTCATACAAAGATCCACTCAGGAGTTTGATAGCTGTCCAGTAGGGATGGAGTTTCCCATCCAGTGCTAGCTTGATAGCTCATGTTCTATATGTCAACCACAGAGCATTCTAGCAAGAGGGTCTTTTCATCAAGTTCTTGAACAACAAGGAACAATTTTCAAAATTCAATATATTAAAGACAGGATATTTTTATTCATACTCTATGAATTTCAAATAATATATTTAAGCCTTATTGATACCAAAATCATCCTCCTAAATCCTCAAAATTCACCCAATGATACACTGTTCATGTCATCTTCAACTTGAAGAGAATATCTTGCAGCATTTGTCCTGAGGCTCTGGCTCAGAACCATAATCATGTTCTCTTTTCCACAGTATTTCCTGATCGTTAAATAGAGTGGCTGTGAATGTATTGATTGGGGAAAATTCCCTGAGTTTTTATCAGTCGTGGCATCCTGTAATGGTCTGTGTCTGCTGCACAAAGTAATTTCTTTATACAGAGAAGAGCTGTACTGATCTGTGGATAGAAGGTTAAGGTTAGGTTACATTAGAAGTTATACAAGTTTAGAAAACTGGCAGTAGAAGTCTTTCCCTAAGGGTCCATGGTTTCAGCCACAGGTGTTTGTCTAAATGCACAGATACAGTGTCAGGCAGGCATATCTTCTTATATAGCATCCCTCAATCCAATGAGGTAACTGTGTGTTATCCAAAGCTATCCATGTCAGTATTTCACCTACCAGAATATCTTGCTCTGCTTATTAATATTGTGGTTTCATTGGCCTTGCAGCTGGATGTAACTGGTTTCTTTTCACCATGGTGAGCCTGTGTGACTCCTGTCATTATGAGAGCCTGCCCTCATGATGGAGGCTTTCACAAAAATTCAGATAGCTACTCGCACATACTGTCTGAGTTGTGTCAAGTCTTCAGCAATATGGTCTTACCTTATCTTTTTTAACACGCCAAGGGATTAGCAACAGTCTTTATATTTTGTCAGGAGGAAGTCTTTGGACTTCCCTAAAACACAATCAGAACAATGTTTCTAATGCCTGGCACCAGGCGTGTTGATTCATGATATTGCAAAAAAAAAAAAATGCATTTTTTAAATTGTGGAGTTTGATATTGAAATGATGAATGTCTCAGAAAGTGAAAATGCTTCAGGTGCAATTGATTTCCTGTACCTAGAAAATGTATGACTGCACATCTTTAACCCAGAAGCTATGTGGAGAAAGGAAGATGGATACACAAAATCCCTGCAGGTATTTGATATTCATATCCAGGCATATGCAAAGGGAAGAGTAGAGACACTGTTGAAAATAAAAGCCAAAACTCCCTTTGGAGGGTTTCCTCCTTCTTCCACTCATAACAGTTAAATTTAAGCATTTTGATACATTACAATCACACAGACACAAACACACACACACATACACACAAAGAGAGAGAGAAAGAGAGTGATAGAGAGAGAGAAAAGGTACACAAACACACACACACATACACACAACAGACACAGAATAACATAAACCACAAAAGTAATAATGTCAAAGAATAACAATGGTGTGTACAGACAAGATAAATTAACTTAGTGTTATTATTATATTACGATAATGTATAGGAAACCAGAATATCTTAATCATGAAATACTGGCTTTTGTCTAATAGTAGCAGCTAAACAAACAAGAAAAATGCCTCAGGAGATGTGATTATTGAAGAGCCTGCATTCGTAATCATAAGCTGAATTTTTGCATGTTCAATACACAAAGTGTAAGTGAGCTATCTTGGAATTGTCAATAATGAGACTCATGCGTATAGCATCTTCTCATAAAAACCGCAAAGTAATAAGTTCAATTTCAGGCACTTACAAGATTAGAATTATTGATTTCATACAAACACTAATATTTGAATATAAAAATAACCATAGCACTAAGCCTGCAGCTGGGTGCAATCTACAACATCCCCTGATTATTTACTTCCCTTTATGCAGATACAAATTAAAAAACTACCAGTTGGTTCTTGCGTTGTTATTTACCATTGAAGAGATCAACAGGAACCCTCTTCTTTTACCAAACATATCTCTGGGATTTGATTTTTATAATGTCCCATACAGTGAGAAAAATATTCTCTTCAATGCCCATATTTGGCTCACAGGGCTGAGCAATTTCTACTGTAATTACAACTGCAGAAAGAAGAGCAATTCTGTTGTTGCACTCACAGGACCAGCATGGGCCATATCTGCCAACATGGGATCACTGCTGCACCTCTACAAATTCCCACAGGTGAGGAGTATGTTGGGGAGAAGAGTCAGATCTATGTTGGTGACATTTCAGGATGTGTAAAAGAGGGAAGACTGGATTAATACACTATCAATGATAACTGTACAGACAATTGGAGATGGGTCCACATATCAGACAGTTGGAAAGGAAAGGAAAAGGGGGGCTGGATGAGACAATAAAGACTAATAAAATAGAGGACTTGTCAGTAATTTTCTCTAACATTCATTCACAAATTTGCCTTTAGAACCAGGATGAAGCTATTCTCATGAGATGATGTACACCTGTTACTTCAGTACAGTGATTGTGCTTTTTGTCATTGGTTTTACGCCTCTTTGTAATTCTGGTTTCTCCTCAGTTTGCTGTTGGTCCTTTTGATTCAATCCTGAGTGACCGAGGACAGTACAATTCTCTCTACCAGATGGCACCACAAAGCACATCTCTATCCCTTGCCATGGTCTCTTTGATGCTCCATTTTGGCTGGACCTGGGTTGGTGTGCTTCTCTCAGATGACCATAGAGGAACTCAGTTTCTATCTGATTTAAGAAAAAATTTCGAAAATAAGCAAGTTTGCATAGCTTTTGTGGAAATGATCCCAGGCACCTGGACTTCATTCTCTAACAAATTGTGGAAAAATTTCAGGAATGTCCAGGAATCATTGGCGAATACCATCATCATTTTTGGTGACACTGATTCTCTGCAAGGTTTAATGCGAAACCTAGGGCACCAGTATTTGACTTGGAAAGTCTGGGTCATGAACTCTCAGTGGGATGCTCATAACCATGGTGATTACTTCTTGCTAGATTCATTCCATGGAAGTCTCATTTTCTCACACCAACATGAGCAGTTTATTGAATTTAAAAATTTCATCCAAACAGTTAATCCTTACAAATACCCAAAAGACATTTATCTTCCCAAGTTCTGGCATATTTATTTCAAATGCCCATTTTCAGAGCTTGATTGTCAGCTCTTGGAGGGCTGCCAACCCAATGCTTCCTTGGAATTCCTGCCTAGACATATTTTTGACATGGACATTAGTGAAGAGAGCTACAACATCTACAATGCTGTGTATGCTGTGGCCCACAGTCTACATGAGATGAGTCTGCAGCGAGTACAAATGCAACCAAATGGAAATGGAGAAGAACTGATGTTCTTCCCCTGGCAGGTACTGTCCCTTCCACTGTATTGAAGTATCATCAATGTGAAATTCTGAAAGTTTCCAGAGTCACCAATTTAGTTATTGCATATTTAATATATTTTATATTAAAATCTCAGGAGAATCTTCTCTGGTTAGCTCACCTTACAGATAAGTGCACATACATTTGTGCATATGGCTGAGGAATGGGTTACAAGTGGCAATGGGTAAATGATGAAACTTGGTGAAAATCAAGTTTGTGTCAAAGATAACCATCTCTTAGTGAAAGTTTGAATTAGAAAGACCCAGAGTTCTCACATGTACTTCATAAAATGCTAATTACAGTTCATTACCACAAGGTTTTAGGATCTGAATGATTTCTTTTAACTACAATTCAGTCTTCAGTACCCACATTGTAGTCACTGAACTTCTTAAAGTAAGTGGGTACAGCTTTCTTTTAGAGAAATTCACGTTTTCTTTAAGCAATTCTCACCAATTCCATTCCTGAGTTGGAAGACTTCTTTCTTTAAGTGACAGTCCCATCAGAGGTAGAATAACATCCTTTTAACCCAGGCAACCATTACCCAACTTCAGTGATACCTCTGTGAGTATTGTGTCTCACAGCAGAGACTATAAACCATGAGAATCTTTCTATATTTCCTCTCTGATCACCCTCTCAAACTTACTTTCAAAATGTTGTTGTGTCTTTTTCAGCTTCACCCTTTCCTGAGGAAGCTCAGTGTGGGAGACATGGCTTTAGGTTGGAAACAGAAGTTAGGTGCTAAGTATGACATTCTCAACTTCTGGAATTTCCCAAAGGGTCTTGGACTAAAGGTGAAAGTAGGAACCTTTTCTCCAAATGCTCCCCAAGGGCAACAGTTGTCAATATCTGATAATATGATACAGTGGCCAGAAAGATTCTCAGAGGTGGGTTATGTATTATCTTAGTAAAATACACTTATCAAAATAACACAATTATATTCCTAATATAATAACCCTTGGTTTCTTACCCAAAGCCCATTGCTATACAACTCCCAGTAAGGAAGTAGAAAACATAGCTATCATTATAGGTAGTTTATCATCCCCAGATTCTTAAAAATGGAAGTTTTCAGGTATGAATGTGTCTTTTAATTTTCAGTCAGGCATTGGACAGTTTTCATCAATGTGGAATAAATCAGGTTCATCTGAGAAGCTGAAAGCTCAATCCACATCATGTTCACAGCATATTCTGAGGTAGAAAACACATTAATTTAGGATTCACATCACAAAATTGTATAATAGGTATGTTGTGTTACTATGATCAAAAACCAATACTAAAAGTGACTTTTTGAGGTAAGTTTTTTGTAAGTTATGGTTCTAGAGGTATGAAAGTCCATTAAGGTCAGGACACATCTTAGTATGTGGCTGCAATGGAGAGATATACAGGAACATGAAACCAAATTTTTCAATCCACACACTGGATGTAGAGAGCAAAAGCTGGACATGGGATGAGGCTTGTGATTGTTCACAGCCCACTACCACTGGAATAATTCTGAGGTATGTCTGCAACTGTTAAAGTTTCCATAAATCTTCAGACAGCACCAACATTGGGGAATAGGTAGTCATAGGACTGTGCCTATAAAGGACTCTTTAGATTCGAACCAACATAGAGTGTCTCTATTAGAATTCCGCCACTGTATGTAAATACCTGTCTTGCTCATTCTGACTCCATGCTTTATAAGGTCAGCACACAATTAGTTATCAATTTTCTATGTCATCCTCTTCGATGATATAATGGTTTGGTGCTCATATTTCTTTTTGACTTGTCTGGCTGCTCCGCAGAAATACTTACCTAAAAAGACTTAGGAAAGTTTTTCTGTGGTTTAAAGTCTGAGGATGCAGCCATTATCTTTGGAAATTTAAGGTTCTAGAGCCTGACCTTCCTGGGACATCATATCCTGAGTCACCAGAAAGCAATGAATGCCATAGCTCACTGAGTTCTTCTTCACATTCTTTCTGAGAGAAGAGCCCGTGGAATGTCGACATGTCGACAGTATAGTCTTTAAAATTCTCATCATGGTTCCTTGCAGAAATTTGTTTTTATGATGATTGTAAGTTTTGTAAAGTTGAAATCAAGATTCATAATCCTGGTAAAAAAAAAGCTTCTCAAAATAATAGTGAGTAAGTGTAAGGCCAGGATGTTTCAGTAAAAGACGACTTTCCCGTCTATGTCATGGCGTCAATTACCTGCCTTGCTCAAACTTGACCCTGCCTCATCATGCTCCAAACTAAGTAATACTCCAATATCCTCGCAACAACCTGTGTAAAGCACAAACGTTCAAAAACAGTTTCTGTCTTTATAGTAATAATACTTTCAAATTAATTATAATGCAAAACAATACCTATGCAGTACAATAAAGGCTGAGCATTTGAGAGTCTCACTATCAATCTTCTCAGATTCCGCAGTCTGTGTGCAGTGAGAGCTGTGGGCCTGGATTCAGGAAAGTTTCCTTGGAGGGCAAGGCTGTCTGCTGCTATGATTGCACTCCTTGTGCAGACAATGAGATTTCCAACGAGACAGGTAAGCAGAAATCTTACCGAGAATGGTTTCACTTCTCCGATAGTTTTGGCATGATCTTAGCAACTAAAATATGTTTGAAAGAAGTCAGAGACAATCATATTAATTCTGGTATTTAGGGTATGAAATATGCAGTGCCACCTCTTGAAAAAGTGCACAGTGAGCACAGAAGTTTATTGATTTACAATTACGATCAGCTGCAGATATTGTTTGCTACAGAAATGACCTTTCCTCTGTTCTGAGCAATGCTTTTATTTCACCATGTAATTTAACACATATAACACATACTTCACATTTAGTATCAAATTTTAATGTTTCTCTAACTGTATTTCAATAACAAGTAGGACCAACATAAGTGTAGGACATATTAACTTCATCGTTAGTCTTACCAGCTAGCTTTTTCATACAGAGCAGGACACTAGAAAATGTATTTGACTTCTTCACTCCATAATGTTTCACTGTCCTGCATAACTAAAAGTTCAAATTTCTATAATACGTAGGAATATCTTCCTGTTGTCACGCTCCATGGAAGAGAAACAGTACATGAAGTAACAGCCTCAGGGGTGTTTGAACAGCATGTAGTGTAGAGATGGGCCAAGATTTAGGATTTGCAATGGAGTATGGAATCTCTGTTGTGCAGGACAGGTCATGAACACATTCATGACACCTTCCATTGCACAGAAAATTTCTTGAAAGTCAGCATTTCCATGCCTATTAATAATGTTGCAACTATGGTGATATCAATATTGACATCTTATAAAATAATTTTTGACAATTTCATTCCATTTATTTTATCATATTCATTCAAGTTAAGTAAGTAGAAAGTTTTAATCTTTCTACTTACTTAACTTAGAAAATACAAAGCATTTTATAAAGATAAGAAAATTGAGAACAAATATTAGAGGAAACATTTATGAAAAGTATTTCAATGGTTATTATTCTCCCTCTTTTGCAGAACTCATATGTCCAATTCATAATGAAGATATAATTTATGAGGTCATGTCAGAAGCCAAGTAGAGTAATGTACTGTAACTCAGTATTGGAAATAGCACAAAAGGCAGGGAAGGAACATGAAATAAAAGGCATTAGGTGTGTTTGATTTATATATCTACAAAATTGGGTTTAATGAGAAGCTAAGAGTAGTAATGTCTACTAAAAGAGGGACATCTCTATTCTTTAAAGATTTGGGTTCTGGATTGACCTCCATATTCCAGTAGATTCCCCCACAACATCTGTACCCTGGCATCACTAAGTATGCTCAATACATGTTAAAGAGGATATGAAGAGCTGTAGAGCACATGGGAGGTGAAAGCAGGAGAAGGGGGGGAGGCAAGCGGGCAGGGTTGGATTGAGACACATTACATGGTCTTATAAATAAAAACTAATCTATCTATTTAAAAATATCTAATAAGAAACATGGGAGGTATAAATGTGTAATTGTTCCCTACAGAACACTTATTTCTTTCTCCCTGAGAGAAAGGAAGGTAACTAAGGTAAACAATCCAATGAGCAGGTAAGGAAAAATGGTTTAGGATCAAAGGGATCATCTCAGCATGGACTCATGATCATTTCATTTCTCACCAGACGTGGACCAGTGCATGAAGTGTCCAGAAAGTCATTATGCAAACACAGAGAAGAACCACTGCCTCCAGAAAGCTGTGAGTTTCCTGGACCATGAGGACCCCCTGGGGATGTCTCTTACCACCATAGCCCTGTGTTTCTCTGTCATCACAGCCGTGGTTCTTGGACTGTTTGTGAAGCACAGAGACACTCCCATTGTCAAGGCTAACAACAGGGCCCTCAGTTACACCCTGCTCATCACACTCAGCATTTGTTTCCTCTGTTCCTTGTTCTTCATTGGCCGCCCCAGTGCTGCCACCTGTGTCCTGCAGCAGACCATCTTCGGAGTGGCATTCACCGTGGCTCTTGCCACTGTGCTGGCCAAAGCTATCACTGTGGTCATTGCATTCAAGGTCACTTTTCCAAGGAGAGCAATGAGGTTGTTGATAACATCAAAGGCCCCAAACCTCATCATCCCCATCTGTACTCTGATTCACCTTGTCCTCTGTGGAATCTGGCTGGGAACCTCTCCTCCCTTCCTTGACCAAGATGCTCATGCCGAACATGGCCACATCATCATTGTGTGCAACAAGGGCTCAGCGGTGGCCTTCCACGGTGTCCTGGGATACCTCTGCTCCTTGGCACTTGGTAGTTATACAATGGCTTTCCTGTCCAGGAATCTGCCTGACACATTCAACGAAGCCAAGTTCCTTTCATTCAGCATGCTGGTGTTCTTCTGTGTCTGGGTCACCTTCCTCCCTGTCTACCACAGCACCAAGGGGAAGGTCATGGTGGCTATGGAAGCCTTCTCTATTCTGGCCTCTAGTGCAGCCCTCCTTGGCTTCATTTTTGCCCCTAAGTGCTACATTATCTTGATAAGACCAGATAGGAACTCCCTTCAGTATATCAGGAACAGACCACATCCTAGAAAGAATAATAATCTCAAAATGTAGTTTTCACCCAATTGTCCTAGATTCTCCTTGATCTGCAGCCATTGAAGTTTTTATATTTAAAATTCAGGTTGAGTATTCATGGTATCAGGACCTCTATCTATCTTGGCTTTTCTCAAATCTTCTCTGAAGATCGTGGTTTTGAACTCATAGAGATCAGTCTACATCTTCCTCTACTCTTCTGTGGTTAACAATGGCTAGGACCACACCGTCCCAGGTTGAATATCCACAATCTTAACGTTCATGGTATTGATTTCAATGTTTGAGACATTTAAGCATACTATCTCCTCCATGTGCACTAATCACAAATTGTTTTAAATTTGGAATGTGGTTCCCAGTATTGTCCTTAAATCACTTATGCTAAAACATTCCAAATGTGTGTATGTCGATTGTAATTTCATTTTATACTCAACTTCTAATGTACCAGATTTGGAGATGAATATCAATATGTTTCCTAAGACCTCAAGATATACTACGCTGTTATGTTTTGATTTGGGTTTGTGTAATTAAACTAAAAACATGAGATTTTTAAAAAATTAATGTAGTATTTTATGAACATAGTATACATACCTATCGTTACATAATATGGAGCATGCCAAGTAGAATGCAGACTTATTATGTATTGTATTTCATTACACATTCAATTAAGTCTACACCTCACAGCTCACCAAGGAAATCTTCTCAGTGCATTAGCTGCAGATAATTATGGAAAGCCACAACTAATCAAAGTGCTGAACTGTGGAATTGTGGAACCCAGACTCACCTCTAAATTTACAATATAACTCCCATACCTAAGGTGCAGAATCCATTTAAAAGTATGGGGCAAAAGACAGACTCTGAGGATTGGAGAGTGCGTTGTGATGTTGTGTCTCTCAGGAATGTCAGTGGTTACCCATAAAGACTCATAAGATCTCACTAACATGACTGCCTACATATGAGGGGTACAAGGACAGTAGGAGAAATCTATGACCTCACTCATATAAGAGGAGCTAAAAGAACTAAGCAATGCAGATGGGGGAAGAAAATTGTTTTCACGGGGCATGGCAAACTAAATGCAAAATGACCATCAGTGACAACATACGCGCACGTAACATCATACACACTGAATATGTTGTAATTATATACAATTTATGAGTATATATTTGTACATATTCCTATGTATATTAACCTTATATAGAGAGATTCTATTCATATATGTATTAACAATATGTATATATATATATATATATATATATATAATATTTATGTAACAACAGTTAATTTAAAAAGAGTTCACGAGCCTGTAAGAGAGAAATATTGGGTATATTGGAGCATTTGGTGTGAGAAAAGGGAGGGAGAAATGATGTAATTGCAATATAATCTCAAAAATAACAATGGTATAATATTAATTGGTATTTGAAGTTGATGTATATGCTCTAGGTTTTTATCTTTCGTCTTCAGCTTTCCATATTAAGCAATTATATGTATTCTAAAATTATCTCAAAGTTCACATCGATCTGAATTTTTGAAGGGTTGTTTTCTACTAAAATCCAGGATATAAATAATCTATAATTGAATGACAATGTATTCATGGAGATATACTTCTTAGTATTAATGTAAATTTAATACTATCATTTGAGATTACAAATGCTTGCAGTAAGATGTTTTATGTTTTAGAATCACATTTAGAATAATGATTTTACTATGTGAATGATCAGACTAACATTTTCCTAACAACTTATAGCATTCCACAATGAGTATCTGTAAAAAAAAAAAAAAAAAAAAAAAAAAACAAAAAACTCCAGTTCAAGTCAAAAGTGACCTTTAGTAACAAAAGCTATGTTCTCAAAAAAGAAAACGCAACAAATATTTTTAAAAAATAACATTGTTGCAAAACTTTATAACCAGCCAAAGAAACAACTCATGCTTACCCATCTCCTAAGGTTTCAGTAACACCCAGAAAGCTCAATTACAATAAACTTTATCCTGTGGATCCAATGGGTTGATCGGGCCTCCTTTCAGAACACAGGAGAGGAGACTTAACACGGATGTGGGAACTTCAGCCCCAACTGGCTGTACCTGGAAAGCCTAAGGAAGCAGGAATTAGGGCTCTTCCTTAGCAACATAGATGACATGCCCTGTGCAGTCTTCCTTTATACCCTCCTCTCTCATCCTTCCCTCCCTCTGTCTCACCTCCCTCCTTACTCTCCCAGGCCCATGCAGAGGTGATAGTTTATAAAGAGCAATCGGAGTGGTCAGCATTCATTCAACAAGCCCACCTGGGATGATCCCACCCAGGAACCACCTTAATAGGGAGCTCAAATAAAATTCCCATGAAAGCCGTTGCAGGCATGATATCCCTCTTGTTGAGCTGGTTCTTGACATAATTAGTGAACTGTTGGTTACAGTTGAAATATGTTGCCAGCACAGCACCCATAGTGATGATGTCATGCTGGTCATTGATAAATTCCTCAACACTACACAAAAACGGATTAAAGCTAGGAGCAGGATAGGTAGCCCAGTCCAGGAAAGAGAATAAATACAGATACACGTAGCCTTATACGGACTCAGCAGTCTATATATAGAAATTATATGTGTGTGTGTGTGTATATGTGTGTGTGTGCGTGTATGTGTGTGTGTGTATATGTGTGTGTGTGTGTATGTGTGTGTGTGTATTTGTGTGTGTGTGTGTGTATGTGTGTGTGTGTATGTGTGTGTGTGTATGTGTGTGTGTGTATGTGTGTGTGTGTATGTGTGTGTGTGTATGTGTGTGTGTGTCCAAAACACATATATGTGATAACAGCTAATGAAAACATACTGCATGAATTTAAAAGGCTGGTGGGACTGACATATGGGAGCCTTTGAAGACAGGAAAGTGAGACTTGTTCTAATAAAAATAGTCTCAAACATGAACAATGACAAAACAGGAAGGCAGATGTTCGAATCAGACGGCAGTTCCCCCAGACAGTTGCATAAATGGAATACTGTAAAACTTACAAATAAAACGTGCAGGAGATTGTCTCTTCAAGCAAAATTTTAGCAGGTCTCTATTCCCGGTTGTGTTCTGAAGGAATTACTACAAAGAAGTAATAGAAAAAAAAACTTCTTTACTTTTTCCACACTATTTAATTTTTGTGACATGAGAGAAAATGGAACTTCTTATGGGGAACTCAAAGAGACGTCTAATGGCTATCTAGTTGTTGTGCGATTAAGAGAGATCTTAGAACCAGAAACGAGTGAGTGGTACCGTAGGAGATGACTATCGTGGGCAGAGAGCACTGGAGCAGTGGAAGGCAGAGTGGGCTCACTTAAGCAATAGGCATTAAGGAGGTGAAGTCCCTAAATCCTACTGAGGAAACCATGTGGGAAAAAAGATAAGCAAAGCGTGAATGGCCCTGCAGAGAAATAAATTGTTTATATTTAGGGTACTTACTTCTCTCTGAACTGTGAGAAGCGAGCTAAGGTGAAACACTTAAAGGAGATCATTCTTACTTTGCGTTATTGTTTTAGAGAGATTTCAGATCATCATGGGCTGAAAGGCATAATAGCAACATTACGTGAATGAGAGCTTATGCTGTTAGCCCTTCACATGGTAGGAGAGTCCGGAACACACAATGTAGAGTGAAATCAGAAGTGGAAATTAGCTTCAAAGGTTGATGCCTAATGAATTACATTCACTCAAAGGCCTAAACTCTAAAATGTTCCACTATCTTTAAAATATCACCAGAAGCATTGGATGATAATGATTGAATTGCCAAAGGAACAATATGGATCAGGAAAAATATCAGTATAGAATCTGTGTGTCTCTGCCTCATGAATGTTGGGACTAAATGTGTGCAGTACCAGGGCCTGCCATTCATTATAGGTTTTAAAAACATAATACAGAGAGAGACAGAGAGAGAGAGGGAGAGAAAGAGAGAGAGAGAGAGGTGCACATAGGCACAAACACACAAAAACCAAAACAATTACAAAATAACAGGATAGAACAATCATTGATCAGTTATCCCTCAATCTTAATGGTCTCAACTCAAACAAGCTGATGGAGTCATTCTAATATCCAGCTAAATATACCTCAAACCTAAATTAATCAAAAGAGATGGGAAAGGATACTTCAAACTCATTAAAGGAAAAATCCATCAATTTGACATTTTAATTCCTAACATCTATGCCCCTAACACAAGAGTTCCCATACTTGTAAAAGAAACATTACTAAAGCTAAAAACATACATTGACCCTCACATACTGATAGTGGGAGATTTCAATATCCCAATCTCACCAACATGCAGGTCACCTAGACAAAAACTAAACAGAGAAATACTGGCACTAAGAGATGTTATAAACCAAATGGACATAACAGATATTTACGAAACATTTCACACACACACACACACACACACACACACACACACACACAAGAATATATCTTTTTCTCACTTCATAGAACCTTCTCCTAAATTGACCACATTCTTGGCCACACAGCAAGCTTCAGTAAATACAAGAAAATTCAGATAACTCCCTGTATCCTCTCAGCCCACCATGGATTAAAGCTGGATTTCAACAACAACAGCAATAGCGAAAGGCCTACAGATTCACTGATCCTGAGGAACTCTTTATGAAATGATGACTGGAACCAGAGAAGGGCTTATTCATGGGGGTGAATGAAAGGATGCAGGAGCTTGTGTCGCTTTTTTTCCCTTTGAGGCTCCCTAGTTTTCAGTGAAGAAGTCCTTTACTTTGGTGGCTACTGTGGGGGTCAGGTCCCTCGCCCAGGCCTAAGAAACTTTAGTCAGGCTTCTAAGAACACCAAAATTGTATAGGCCCAAGCCAGGGGCAGTGTGACCCAGAACAGTTCCCAGAGTTTCCCAGAGTTAAAGCAAAAACAATTTCTGTAAGAAAAACATTTTCTAAGACAAACAAGGCAGCTAGACAGCCTTGGGCTAGAGAATGTGCCCCCCTTCCTGCAGATGGTCCATAATCTTGGTCCCACAGCCTTGGGCTGAGGAGTTCCCTCCTCCCAGTTGCCCACGACCTTGCTATATGCTAACACCAACCAGTTTAGAGGTTAACTGGCCCCTACCTATCAAAATGGGAAAACAATTTAGAGACCAATCCACCTGTCCCAACTCGGTCTGTGCCTAGCAACTATACAGCCCCCTAGCAACCGTTTCAACTGTATAAAAAGCTTCACCATTTGCTCCTGGTGGTCGGTTCCGATATCCCATCTGTGAGTCTCTGTGGGGATGCGGCATTCCGGTTTGGGCCCTGGGGGTCTCAGTTTGGATCTCTGAAGTCCAACATTTTGGTTTCCTGACCGGGAACCGACGCATCCCCCCAGACCCTGCAAGTCGGGTATCAGAGGTAAGCTGGAGCATCTGTTGTTTGTCTGTCTGTCTGTCTGATCACCTGTCTGCCTGTCTGTTTGGAATAAGTAACTGGTGAGAACTGTGTCCGTGTCTATAACGGTCTGTGGTGTGTATGGTCCGTAAGGATCCCGCCATGCGGCTTAAGCTTACCGGATGGTATAAGCCAGGACCGACCCTGGGGGACGCTCCAGGGATTCTGGAGAGGACACCGTAAGGTTTTCTCTCCGTCTGAGCCGGGGGCAGGGCAGGCAGCCCCGCGGAGTCTGGCTGGAATCTCTGCCATACTTTCGATTTGGCAGAGACCGGCAGGGAAATTCTGTCTGATATCTGTGCTCTGTTTCTCTTTGTGTCTAATCTCTGTGTTAATTGTGACTGACTTGACGATGGGACAAACAACTTCGACTCCCCTTTCTCTGACGCTTGACCATTGGTCTGAGGTTACAGCATAGCCGTAAGAGGGCTGCTGATGAGCTACCCTCCCGTCTGGGGTAGTGACGACCCGTGTCAGGAAGCTTGGGTTGTGAGAGGACCTGACCTGCTTGGAATAGTGGATGATTCTGTGTGTGTGTATGGCTAAACTCGGACTGACTTTGTTTTTGGATGTGGGACAAACTCCATCTGGACCTCTTGACATAATTATGTCTCATTTTAAGGGAGTCAAGGACAGAGCGATTTATCAGTCAGTTGAAGTGAAAAAGAGAAAAAATGCATACTTTTTGTTCTTGGACACCTGAAAACCTCTGAGAAATTGTGCGGCTCCATTGTCTTGTCTGATTCATGTTTGTCTCAGTTTCATGGTTATATGTTTTGTGTTTGTCTGTTTTCCTGTGTAACACGCAAGATCTAACATGGGCCAAGCAACTCCTCTCATATGCTGTGGGTAAGTGGCAGTGCTGCCAGCCGGGAATGCAAGCCAAGCCTAAACAAGGGGTGGAAGACCAGCTGCCGGGGAGGGGGGGCTGCATTGAGCAGACCTCTGGGGCCCACCCCAGCCAGAGCTGCCAGTCTCAACTCAGCAGCCTTGGTTTGGGGGATCTCAGCCACAGGAGGGAAAGGGTTAATGAGACAAAGCAAGCAGAAAGAGGCAGGAGGGGGTGGAATGCACCTACTCTTGAGACAACAGCCAAACTTTCTTGTGTAAAAATCACTCAAATGGTATTTTAAAATATGTATGTGGTTTGGGTAAAGAAAACTAATGGTTTTAAAGATTCAGGTGTCCTGTAATGACTGCCACTGAGATAGAGCTTGCTAGAAACTAGAGGACAGGCTGCTGTTTGGGGAGAGACTTCTTGGAGCAGTTTCTGCTGCTGGCCAGAGTTCCGGAATGGTTTATGCACACTGTCCCTGTCGTCTCTGTGGCCATTTGCGCGCATGGCTACGGAGATAGATGTTTTTAAAAGGACGCTGGGCTGAACTGTTTCGGATCTCTGCTTATGCAGACAAAGTGTAAAAACGCATCAGGTCATATCAAGGGAAGTTCTGAGGTCTCTCTGTTTTCTATCTGAGTGTGTGTGATGTTTTTTCTAGTGTAAGTTTAAAAAGAGAGCATTAAATTAAAGCTGAGTAACGTATGTGTGACTGCATTTTGGATGTGACTCCATTTAGGATGTGGACGCTACCATTCTTTTCCAGGATCAAAGAGGAGATGGAGGTAGCCACATGTTGCCATTCAAGGAGACAACAAATCTCAGATATTTAAATTAAATTGGATTTTATTTTGTATGATTTTTTTCTCTTCTATGCTGAAAATAAGATAGGATCTTTAAGAACAATGTTTAATAAGGGATCAAAACTATGCCTCTGTGTATTCAGATACAGGAATGTACCTTGTGCTGGCAGCCAAATTTTTAGGGTGAGAATTATGGGATTAAAACAAAGTAAATCAAGGCAATTGAGGTTTGAGTAAACAACCTGGCAGTCTTTAGAGATCGAGAAGCCATGTGATGGTTTTTTCTATACTAAAAATAACAGAGAATTTTTAAGAACTGCCACTGCACCAGATCTGATTCAAACAGGCCTGGAAGGCAGACTGCCGAGGAGGGTGTGACAAAAGGAATGTACATTACAATAGAGGAACTTTATTTGTGGTGCTGCAGGCACACAGTTGGAAGGTCTATTCGGGTGCAAAAATGTATATTTTACCTGCTTGTCTTTGCTGGCTTTGTTAAGCCTCAGCTATTTTGAAAATTAAAGTAAAAAGTGATCTGAAATGTATAGATTAATTCTGGCTGTAAAGTTCTGATAAGCTGATCCTACTACGGGCAGGAGTTCAAGATGTTAAATGTCATCTGATGTATTGATTCTGTCTTAGTGATCACCAGTGTCAAGGTATGAAAATGATGTGTGTTTTGTGTTCATTTGAGTATCACTGTCTTAAATGTTAGCTTGCCTGATCTGGGGCAAGTTTACTTAGGAATGAGTCTTGCTGCAAACTTAGAGAAGAGAGAAGAGACCTGGAGCAGCTTGTGTTACTTGCCAAAATGCTAAAATAATTTCTGCCACTAACAGACAATTTGTAAAAAGGCAACAAGTCATCTCTGAAAAAGTCTTAAGGTTCCTCTGTTGTTCCAGACCTAATTAAGATTTCTTTATCTGTGTGTGAAATTATACTTTTATTTGAGTCACCAGGATAAAGATTCACTTTGTGGTTCAAGTCAATGGTCAGAATCATAACAGGCCAGAAAAAACTGGTCCTGAGCCGGGGCCAGGAGGGAGGGGACCACACGGGCGGAGAAAGATGACAACCTGGTGTGGAAGATGAGTGGGCCTGGATGAAATGTTAGACAGAGGTGAATTTCACAGGGTGTGTAGAATCTCCCCAATTCCTAAGACAGTAGAAGAAACAACTGGCTTGACATTTGGGAGGAAAGGTCTTAGGAGACCCAGAAACTTTGTCCCAGGGGAGCAAGAAAGAACAGCTCAGTTAATTCAAGTCCCAAGGATATCCCATGTGCTGCTTTTGTGGTGGGCTCCCTGCCTGGGAGATAAGAGGGTTTCTGGGGGTTGAGAAAAGTGAGAGGCAAGTAGGCCTGGGGAAAATACCTTGTTCCCTCCTTCCTGCTGCTGCCCCTAAAACTAAAAGACAGGAATTTAACCCAAGCTTGGCTTCCTGGAGAGTTCTGTGACTGTCTTAAGTCTGCATGAGATGGCAAGATGACATACTTGGTGTGTAAAATCACACACAGGGGTAGAGAGCCAATACAGAGCAGATACTCTACGCTCCTTTGGAGAGCCTGAGAGAAAAGGCAAAGGGTCAGGAGGGTAGACTAACAAAAAGGTTAACTCATCACAGTGGTCCCTACATAACTGAGGCATTAATACCAACCTTTTTAAAATGTGTTTTAAAGATGTGTTTTTTGGTATAGATCTAAAGAAAATATTAAGTTAAGATAGATTTTATATAGTATTTTTGTATGCTAAAATAAGGTTTATAAAGTTAAGACTTTAAGAAGAGTGTTTAATAAGATATCAAAGACTGTATCTCTGTGTATTCTTATACAAGAATACACTTTTGCTGACAGTCATCGTTTCAGTTTAAGACTAAAGTGTTTAAAACAAAACAAAAATAACTGAAGTTTGTTTATAAAAAAAACCTGCAGTTTTAAAATTAAGAGGTTATATGATATCTGAGCTTTAGTGTAACAGTTGTCTTAGGCCTAAAAGACAAAATGTTGCTGAAAAGAAAAATATGTGCATTACATTATGGGATATTACAAACACAAAGTTAAAAGGTTTTAAACTACTTTAAGGAAACTCTAGGTTTTTACAAAAGTTAAAAGTTAAAGCTAGAGGTTTTCAAAAACAGCTTTTAAGATATTTAAATTCATAAGGCTATGACACAGTTTAAGTTAAAAGGATGTTTACAATGACCTAAATAGTACAGCAAAGCAGAAAAAATGATGGACAAAGTTCTGTTAACATAGAGATACTTAGAGACAACCTAAGAGATTCTAAACATAGATAGCCCTCACCCCTCAGAGATCTGCTGATTATGGCTTTTAATTAGAGTTACAAGTATAGACCCCAGATCCTAACAGTGACCCCAATACCTCCAGAGAAGACAGACGGGGGGGGGGGGGGGGGGGAGACAGAGCAACCTCATCCGGATTGTAGTAATGCACCACTGGGCAAAACTTCCCAATGCCTCACCTGCCATAGACCTGCCTAAACAGTGGACAAATAAGACACTAGAGAGTAGATCACCCTGCTTTGGATGGACAGAGCGGGGTTTGATCCCTCTGAGTCTTATCCACAGAAAGATACCTACTGGTCTGGCAACTGAAGACTGGCCTGGCAACAGAAGACAGTCACTGCCTTGAGGCCTCTGTTCCCCATAAGGTCACAGAGAACATGGAGAGTCCAGGGTCATCTGTCTAGGTATGGGTAAGTCTCTGTCATTTTAATTGAGTTACACTTTTTGCTATAATTTAGTATTCCCAGATCTCTGGTGGTGTTGATGGCTAACTGTAATTCTGTTAGTTTAGCAGCAATAGACAACCAGTTCCTCTCTCTGAGGCTACTAGAGTCCCTTTCTGAATAAGACAAACAGTATTGTCTCGCTAACAGGCCCCCTGTTAAAAGATAAATAGGTTTTTGATATAACTTTTAAAAATGACTGCTCTCGGTAATAGCAACTCTGTATTTGGTAGATAGTTAGAATAAAGAAAGTTTAAAAGAATGTTATGAGGTTTTAAAATACAAAGGTCTAAAGAAAGTGATTTAAGTTTTGAGTGTCTGAGAAAATGTTAAGATGTGAAGGTTTAAAAGTCTGCAGATACGAAAGCCTAGGTAAGTTGTGAAGGTCTGAGAAAGTGAAAAGGTGGTTTGAGATAAAAGTTAAAAAGGTATAAAAAAGCTAAGAGAGCAATGTAAACTTTAAAGGTTCAGAGTTATAACATTAAAATCCTGAATACATGTTCTGATGAGCTGGTATATTTGTTTTTATCTGGATTATTCCAAGTTTAGAGACTTGTTTGGCTCACCCATTCTCTTCTAGATACTCTGTTGCTAAAAGAATCCAAAAGCCATTCTCTACATTTAAAGATGAAAGATATTAATTGACTAAAAAACAGATTCTGTGTTGTATAAATTATGGGCCATTTTAAAGTCCCAAAGAACATATATTTTTAAGTGCCTAAATAGGCCCAAGTCTGAGGTGATTCTCATTACCTGTTTTGCTAACTGTTCTTTCTGCAATGTGAATTACAATGATAAAAAGTTCCAAATGTAAGCTTCTGTAAACTTTAACTTCTGCTCTAGTTTTTATCTGTCTCCATAGATCATCACCACTTGACTAACAGACACCATCCAGACATCAAACTGCTTCAACTACTGTGAGTCCTGGACCTGCTAAGAGCTGATGACCAGTCCAGCTGATGTGACCACCCCTGTCCACTCCACTGGATCAGCAAACCAGATGTACCCCACTGCTTTTGACTAATACCAGCCTGTTTGGGGCCCCTGACAATGTCCCCTCTCAGCAGGAAGCAGTCTAAGAGATTACAACGTCCTATTTCCACAGGCTGGAACTTTTAGTCAAAAGAAAACTCCCTAAGGCTGAGGAAACAGTATGGTCCACATCCAAAACCACTGCCCCCTACACTTGGTGGCCGGACCTTACTCCAGACCTCTGTCAATTAATAGCAGGACTGAGCACCTGGGATATCCCTGGATACCACTCTGAAGGGGGGGTGGTTCCCAATGAGCTGGGAAGGCCTGAGTGTGATGGAAAACTCAAATGTTCCAAGGTGCCCTGTTCTGGGGAGGGCATTGGAGAATCGGGAATTGGTTGTAAACACCCTCACCTACGAAACAAGCTTAGGAGTGTCCCATTTTATGTGTGTCCTAGGGACGGACGTAAAAGATCCGAAATCCATAGATATGGGAAGTTTGGAAAGTTATTATTGTGCAGCCTGGGGTTGTGAAACTACTGGCACCGTCCATTGGAACCCTAGCTCCACCTGCCCGTAAAACGGGCATCCATAGGACCAGGGAAAAAGGCCGAAGCACAATGGCTAAAAGGAAAAACTTGGGGACTGAGGTTTTATGTTACTGGGACAGATATAGGGCTCACTTTAACTATCAGACTTAAAATAGAAACCCCAAAAGTATTGGCTGTAGAGCCCGATTCTGTACTGTATCGTCCCCAACCTAGGCCACTCAGTCCAGCCCCCACCACTATTACTGAGATGGCTCTGAGCCCCAGTCCACGGCCCCCTATAACTCCTGGGTTAAATCTTACTTATATGGTTGAACAGGCATTTAAAGTTCTGAATGCCACTAACCCAACTGCCACTCAGGCTTGCTGGCTGTGTTATGATATTGCTCCCCCTATTACGAAGCTATAGGATTAATAAGCAACTCCTCATACTCAGCAGATGCTAACAGGTGCCGATGGCACTCCCAAGGTCCCAGGCTCACTATCACTTCTGTTTCAGGACAAGGGATCTGTACAGGACAGGTCCCTTCCACCCATTCACAGCTTTGTCACTCCACCATTTAAACTGAATATAGCTCTGGATATCTCCTCCCGCCAGAAGATGGATGGTGGGTATGTGGGTCTGGTCTAACGCCCTGTGTTAAACTAAGTGTCTTAAATCTAACCAAAGACTTCTGTGTTATGGTGTAGCTGGTGCCTAGACTTATTTACCATCAAGAGAGTGAATTGCTAGATATCTGGGAGGGGCAGGCTAGATTCAAAAGAAAGCCTATAAGTATGACCCTAGCTGTACTTCTAGGGGTAGGAGTCACTGCAGGAGTAGCCACAGGAGGCACTGCTCTAGCCCTCCAGCCCTCCTACTACAGGGGACTAAGAGATGCCATAGATGTAGATATCAGAGCCATGGAAGATTCAATTTCTAAACTTCAGGAATCCCTAACCTCTCTCTCTGAAATAGTCTTGCAAAACCAGAGAGGACTGGACCTCCTCTTTTTAAAACAGGGAGGATTGTGTGCAGCTCTCAGAAAAGAGTGCTGTTTTTACATAGACCATTCAGGAGTAGTTAAAGACTCTATGGCTAAGGTGCGGGAAAGATTGGCGTCCAGACAAAAAGAAAGAGACCAAAATCAGGGATGGTTCGAGTCTTGGTTCAATCTGTCCCCATGGTTTACAACTCTGATTTCCACACTTCTGGGACCACTTATAATATTGCTCTTGCTGCTTACTTTTGGCCCTTGCATTCTTAATCGTTTAATTACCTTTATTAAAGAACGCATTGGCACAGTACAGGTGCTAATGCTGAGGCAACAATATCAGGAGATTCCTACAGGTAATAACCTCTGATTCCATGATTGGAATCAATTTACCTGAGAGAAGGGGGGAATGTGGGGTCAGGTCCCTCGCCCAGGCCTAAGAAACTTTAGTCAGGCTTCCAAGAACACCAAAATTGTATAGGCCCAAGCCAGGGGCAGTGTGACCCAGAACAGTTCCCAGAGTTTCCCAGAGTTAAAGCAAAAACAATTTCTGTAAGAAAAACATTTTCTAAGACAAACAAGGCAGCTAGACAGCCTTGGGCTAGAGAATGTGCCCCCCTTCCTGAAGATGGTCCATAATCTTGGTCCCACAGCCTTGGGCTGAGGAGTTCCCTCCTCCCAGTTGCCCACGACCTTGCTATATGCTAGCACCAACCAGTTTAGAGGTTAACTGGCCCCTACCTATCAAAATGGGAAAACAATTCGGGGACCAATCCACCTGTCCCAACTCGGTCTGTGCCTAGCAACTGTACAGCCCCCTAGCAACCGTTTCAACTGTATAAAAAGCTTCACCATTTGCTCCTGGTGGTCGGTTCTATCCTGCGTGTTAGAACGGTCCCAGTATACTGGAATAAATCCTCTTGCTATTTGCATCGATATCCCATCTGTGAGTCTCTGTGGGGATGCGGCGTTCCGGTTTGGGCCCTGGGAGTCCCAGTTTGGATCTCTGAAGTCCAACAGCTACATTGCTGAAGAGTTTATTATTATTATAACTATAATTGACGACGATGATTGGTCGATAATGAGTGGTTAATTTTCAAACTTCTGTTTGGTTCCCAAGACATTTTCTGGTTTTTAATAACTTCAGTATACTACTTGACTTGTTCGGATATGATTTCTCTAAATATGCGTAGGCATTTAGTCTTTAAATTGTGTGCAACTTCCTTTTCACAAATACTCTGCTGAAAACCATATCGTTGGATATTCACACTGAAGGTGTAGAAACCAGACTTCTTTCATTGCCAGATTCTGATTCACCTTCTGCTGGTTGTAATTCTGCTTTAGTGTTTTAACTATCATTGTGCATGTTGGAGATCATTCTTAAGAAGGAACCTAAGGGATTCTGGATTGTTCGGTGACGCTGTGTCTCCACAACAGGCTCTATTACATTGTATTTGTGAGTTGCTCAGTGTAAAAAAACTGGGTAATGAAAGGAAAGAGGTCAGGTTAATCTTTTAAACCTGGGAAAAGAAGAGGAAGGTGCTTGCAACTGTGTGGGGCAGTTTGTGGCTACAGTTTTCTGTGTTTGTGTTACCACATCTAAGGCTAAAGCATCAATTAGCATTTCATTCTCTAACAAGGACATGAAGATTTTATATATCTCACCATTACTTCTGTAACATGCAGAAATCCTTTCATGTAAATATCTGACATACGTGGTGAGTGGGTTACAGTTTAACACTGTTACATGAAATGCTACAATGTAGAATTAGTGGTGATGTGCAATCCGTGGTTTTCACGAGAGTTTTCATATGTTCAATACACTCTTCACCGCTGAAACCACTGCACCAGATTCTGAGAATGCCCTTGTCTCGGGGAACACAGATATCTGCTGCTTTCTCTACACACTCTTACCAAGACCCTCCTCTAGAAGAGACTCTTTATTAGATGACTTAACCTCAGTTGTCAGGTGCTGTGTCATGGATGTTACTGAGAGGCAAGAACTGATTGAGTTACCAGGAGAGTTGAAATCCAGAATATAGTGTTAGGAATGGCCATCAGAGTGAGGTGAGAACAGGTTTCAGTAGTCAGATCAGCAGCACACTTTTCTGACTTAATGGTCTGTATAATTTCTTTTAAAGAAAGGATTAATCCTTTGCTCATAGAAGTGATATACAGACTCTGAACATTATTCTGATATAACTTTCTGGTGTATAAGGTATTTTATTTTAATTTAAATATAATTATAGCCTTTCTCCTTTCTCTTTCTGCCTTATTATCACACACATACATACACACACACATATAAAAGTAAGATTTTCTCACTCAATTTCATGCTGCTAGTACATATGTGACTTCAAGGCTTAGAAATTTGTATTGTAAAACCAATTCGGGGGCTCATTCCTTGGAAACTCTTAGTTTTCCTTACTCTCGACAGTATAGAAGGATCTTTAAGAAAATTAGGCAGAGACATTTTAACAATGATGTATTTGTAATGTGTGTAGGTACAGCGAGGGCATCAGAGCAGATGCAGTCCTTGTGGTTGGGAAAGTGGTTCAGAAGAACTCATGTAGAAAGACAGGTAGTGAGACACAGCTGGAGCATGTAATGTTTCTTCCAGCTTAACATCATCCTGGAGACAATGAAGTTCCCAGTGCCTGGTGCCTGGAGAGGCAAGTGGATCAACAGAACAAAGTGCTTTCAGATTTATATTCACTGATTTTAAATTGTGTACATATGCGTGCAGCGCCTAGGTATTCCAGAAGACAGCATCACATTCCTGGATTGGGAGTCACAAGCAGCAGTAAGCTCTAGGATGGAGGTGCTTGGACCTGAACTCTAGGTTCTGTGAGGAGAGTGTACATTCTTCAGTGCCAATTGTCTCTCCAGCACTGATGGTGATTCTTTAATATTCACATGGTTTAATTCTATCAGCAATGTGTAAAAACATAGAAACAAATAATTAAAGCAGAGGACATGGAAAAGGTCAAGTATAAATTACTCACGCAGAAACAGTTCATTTATGCGAAGTGAAAATTGGTTCAGAGGATTTGGACAGAGAGCTCACACTGTGTTCCTGTTTTGAATTGATTCATGAGGGGACTCAGGAGGCAACTCTGAGCCTGAATACCTTAGTATGTAGATCTGTGTACAGTGTGGAAGGTTGCATTGATCTGTGAGTGGGCCGTGTGCATATTGGATGGGGATAGTGATATATGTCTGCATTTAAAGTGAGCTTGGCCAGGGAAGGAAGATCCAATGTCACATACACATGAGGGGAGCAGTAAATGCCGGTCATAATTTTACCTCCCACTTCAGTACAGAGGAGTGGGAGTGTAGTATAGAATGTGTCAGAGCGAGAGAAAACATGTTGCTATGATATACAGTTCAATTAAACAGTTATTTTGTTTATTTCAGGGCCAAGCACCCAAAACCCAGAAAGCAGAATACAAAGGATGATGATGTGCTTTTTAACAATCACCTTAACCCGAAACCTAAAGTATACCTAATTTTTCATTATCCATTGCAATTTACATTTGTTACATGATCATCCAAATATTTAGTTTGATGTATAATGAACATGATTTAAGTAAATCCATTTACAACCATTTATGTACACAACAACACAATTACATAGGTGTTTAAGCATGTGTGAGTGTGTACATGAGCACACCTACATGCACGGTGACCTGCAGGCTTGTCTGTAAAAGCCTCCACATTTGGCATGACCCTACTTATTCTCACAGTTCTTTCGGAATGACTAAATAACCAAGTAAGAACTAGGCAGACATTTTCAGTTCAGTTCTGGTCAGAGGTTTTGGGGAAATGTCTACTCCTTTTCAAAGGAAGGCAAGAGGTAGAAGTCTGAGAGTCACGGCTCATGAGCAGAAAGGGGCAGACAGTGGGGAAAAACAGAGAGGACATTGCAGTTAGGTTCAACAGAGAGCAGCTGGGATTATACATGAGAGCCCCGAAGAGTTGAGTGAGGGAAGAGGCGGCATACAAAGAGACAAAGGTACTGACCAAAAGAAGGATGGTTTTAGTGGCTCTGGATTCAGCAGAAGATCCTGAAGAAGCACCGGGCCTGGACATGTGTTGCATCCTCTTCTTGTGCTTGTACAGGGTGAGAAACATGGAGCCGCTGGCCCATAGCATGAGCCCCAGAAAAAGAACATCAGGCGCTGAGAGCAGGAGCGCAAAGAGTATGTCTCTGGTTTGGTCGTGACGAACAGAAGAGCAGTATCCGAAAGATTTCAGGTCCGCTATGCTTTCGTTGCCACGCCTTGCCCTCTGGTACATAAGATTCATAGTGCTTATAAGGAAGTGAATAACCCAGTTTAGGTACACAGAATAGCAAATACATTTGTGCGATTTTACCCGAAGCTCTGAATGCCTGGAGCCCCTGGGGTTGATGATGATGGCTTGAAAGACACTGAGGAAGGAGGTGCTGCCGATACATACCCCCCTCCCTACTCTATGAAAGGAGCCAAGCAATTTGCATTCGATATCCGTGAGGAAGTCTCTCAATCCAAAAGCTGACATCGACTGGGGCACTCCTTTCGTGAGTAGTGTTAAGATGTTGCCTACAATCAAATGCATCAAAACCCAGTCTGTAGACCTTACCCTGTACCTCATGAGGTACAGAAACAGATAGTGGTAGAGAAGATATAAGTTTCCCAGGACTCCGATGGTGGTCTGAGACACTAATACTGCCAGTACAGTTAGCTCACTGACTGCCATGCTTTCAGTGCCTGCTCTAAGATGGAGAATACTGGATAGAAAGAAGAAGCTGAGATCACATGTACTGTGTCATAGGACACACGGCGTTCTCTCTCCTGAATGAATCCACAAGATGTATCCAACCTCTAGGACATTTACAATGTTGGCATGATTTGCACAGATGAAGGCCATTGAGTGAGGACAAAAATCACTCAAATATTCTTAGGTTCATACTCTGAAATGTGAAAAGAGGCAACAAGGTCTCCTTCATAGTACAGGTGCAAAATACCTCCAGTGGCCTGGCTCATGATTGAAACACAACCAAGACTCCAGGGCAACAATTGTCCAATAACCACATGACATATATTCACCTTTGTGGGTTAAACACGAATCCATGCAAAATATGGTAAGATGGAAACAAAATTCTTAATTTAGGATCACAGAATAGTCTCTGTATTTTCAATTTCCTACGCAAGCATAATTAATCCGAGAGTTGAAGGGAATGTTTGCAAACGTGGGGGAAAAAAAAGATTTAGTCTTAAATATTTGTCACTGCCTTCATTCAAACGTTCCTTGCTACATCCACATTAAAATACACTGGCATATTAAATCCATTTGGGTAATTTCAAATTGGTATAAATACTGTTTCCATTAATTACACCCACCACTGTGAAGCAGAGAAAAGTTTTATGCTATTGAGACCTCCAATTCCATGCAATTCCAGATAGTATTGTGTTGTTCTATGGAACATGTTCCACTCTTTATTATAAGCAAGAAGCTATAATAAGCATATCCTTAAAATTGCAGAAAGTGTTTTATGCTTATTAGACGGAATCACAAGTTATCATCACTGGCAATTTGTTGTCCTGAGGACTTATTTTGTAAACTTATTTTGTTTTCATTTACAATTTTTTTTTTTACAAATGTTTCATAGAAAAATCTGTACATACCCTAGTGCGCAATGTTAGGAGCCGTGACACAAACATCCTGTGAATGAACCCATGCAGACAATATGACTAAGTCCACCACTACTGTCCGTAATGACCGCTATGTCTAAGAGAACAAAGACCAAAACGCATAAAGTTACCACAAATCTATGCAGTGTCACTGAACACAGAGCCTCTCCTTTCTCTGGTGCCAGAGTGAAATCTCCTCGTAAAGGAAACTCTGCTCCCTATCAGAGAGACATTATGTGACCCCATAAGCACAGGACTTCTTTTCCAGGGGGACAGAGTGCAGCAGGATCAGACAGAGAGAACTTCGTTAAGTTAAAACAGGAATGCAGTGCTTCCACCATGTCAGCATTCATTCTTCCCTGATCCTGTTCCTGAGGAGTTTCTGCATCCTCTGTGGCTCTGCGCTTCATCTAGGTCCAGTGCTGAGTCTCAACGTCTCTGACGATCACTTACCAAAACTCACATTTCATCTTTTCTCCTCTGCTCTCAAACTGCAAGCACAACTCCTCCACACTCTTTCTCTTCCTAAGATAGGGATCTCAGCACCGTGGCCACAAAGACCAGGAGGTCAGGTGGAGGGAGGCACCCAGTGCCTGATATACAGATCTGTGATCCTGTGACCTCACCTCCCCGCAGACCTGCAATTATGATTTCTCGTGCGGTCACAGTGGACATTGCAGTCTTTAAACAGGCAAGAACTTTGCTCTGGAATTTTCTCCCCTGGTGATCATTAATAAGTTCTGCTTTCAGTTCTCAATTTGCGTAGTTCAGAGGAGTTGTTACCTGTTCTGTTTACTAGAGGTCACAGGACCTCACCTTTAAGATACTGTCTCAGGTCTATGATTGAGTTATGTATTTCTTGATTATCTGGGGTATTCTGTACACAAATCTCATTTTTCCCATCTTCATCTCATTGGGTGCCCTCATTATATATAAAATAGAAATAAAATGGCAAATGAATATTTTTTGATATTCTAAAAGAGTACCATAAAATGAACTGGATGTTACAAATTCACATTCATACTTATTATATAAATGTAAGTTGTCCAAAATATATATTTTTTGTTTGTTTTTACAACCAGAGCCAATTTGCAGTTGATATTTTGTGAGGAAAGAGCTTTTATCCACATGTTTTTGCATTACTAACAGAAGTGAAACAAATAGGATTTTGGAGAATGTTACTCTGTATGGCTTAACAATTCTGCTACCAGTAGACATGAGTTATTAAGTTAAATTTAATTAATGAAATTTATTAAGTGAAACCTCATTCCCAAGACTTGATTTTCTCTGTGAGTTATTGGTTTTGTGAGGACTGCCAGGAACCTCAACACTACAAGCTCTTGTCATTGTCCTTCCTTGCCTATCACAACTAGTTGAAAAGAGACTATTTCTGTGAAAACTATGCACATAGAAAATCAACATAAAATGTCCATGAAATCCTCTCACCAAAGAATTCTGGGGTAGAAATTACAACAATGGTCTAACCTCACCCTGCCCCCGAATGGTGCAGTGGTGAATGCCAGCCAGGAAAGTGATACTGACTGATGCCATTGTGGCATTTCTGTGATGGGAGTAACCAACAACTTCTTTAAAAAATTGGACCTAAGGCTTGCTTCCTGCTTGGGATTTCATATCTGATACAGCAAACCCAGCCAGAAGTCCAACACTGAGGCTCTCTCCCCTGCTACAAGCATATCTTAATATAGTCACAGTGCTGGATACTTGAAGAAAGAGAAGGAGGAGGAGGAAAAGAAAGAGGAAGAAGAGAAAAAGGAGGAGGAGGAGGAGGAGCAGAAGGAGGAGGAGCAAAAGGAGGAGGAGGAGCAAAAGGAGGAGGAGGAGCAGGAGGAGGAGGAACAAAAGGAGGAGGAGGAGCAGAAGGAGGAGGAGGAGGAAAAGAAATTTAACTCTCAGTTTTGAGGCTCAAGATTGGCATGCAATCATCTGCCCAGATGAGGATGTCAGGTAAATGTGGTCTGGCACACATTCAGACTGGGGAGTAAACCAACAGAGCTAAAGCATCTGAACTTGCTTTAGTGAAAGCCACTCTTGTTGAGCTATCACAGAGAATGGCCTCAGCATGGATCTTCTACAAGGTCCAGACCTTCTTCTCCTAGGTTGTACTTCACAATGGCCTCTCCATCTTACATCATGATGCCTGTGACCAAGTGTTCTACATAGGAAACTTGGAAGAAATAAAGCAATTTATGTACAACCTAGCACATATGCACTGAGAGGAAAATTTATACTGTTTGCTGTTACCATCGCTAAATTCCATCAGCAACACAGAGAAATGCATCAACCTCTGATGAACATCAGATTTTAAGTCAGTTTTAGAACACTACTTGATTAATTGCTTTGTAAATATAATAAGGGGGTCAAAGAGTCTATGCTGTGTTTGTCATTGTAGAGGATATTCTGAGAACAGCTATGGAAGACACGAGGAAAAAATCATTGACACTGACATCAGTGTGTCTCCGTGTGGAAGCTGCATGCACAAGTGTGTCCAGTTCGGGAAATGTCATTGAGCAGTGAAGGCTGATTTGTACACAAAAGTCTAAAGATACACGTCAGTCATTTTAAATTCTGTAGTGAAAAATGAAAACACTTATCTCTTGTCATAAATTGTCATGCTGGAAAACTTATCTATTAAATACGTATAAGGTTGGATTATCTTTTTAAATCTATAATGAATGGCAGGACCTGGCACTGCACACATTTAGTTCCAGCATTAATGAGGCAGAGACAGGCAGATTCCTGTTAGCTTGAGGCCAGCCTGGTCTATGTGGTAAATTTCAGGCTAACATTGTCTACATAGTGATAGTGTGTTTCCAAAACCAAAGAAAACAAAATACAAGTGGAATACAGTATTATGGAAACAAATTTAAAGAATAAAAATCAACAGATAGAATAGAAGAGAACAGGAGTCAGAAACAGAACATGAGATGATAAATGTCCATCATTTTAAGAGCAATACAATGCCCATTACAGCAACTCAAGGTAAGTATTGTTTAATCTAGTTAATTACCTGTTTTAAGGAAAACAATTTAAGTGTAATAATTGTGAATAAAAATATTTGTATTTCACAAACTAACTACACAATATTAATGGAAAAGTGTAAAATAAATGACATTTACATGAAAGCTGTTTGCCATTTATGTAATTCACAATATTTTAAAATATGAAATTTAGGTTTTTCATTTGGATTATAAATATCCTTGCAATTTTACATGTGGTCCATACAAGTTTCACATATACGGCCAGGTGGATAATAAACACTATCTAGCAAATGCACGCTCACATATTCCTGTACATACACAAAAACACACTCATGTATTTACAATACAGGGTTGCTTCTAATACCATTTGATTCCCTATGGTGTAGCTAAGTGTGCTACACACACAGTTGTATAGACGTGCCTGTGAATACAAGAATCAGTGCAAAAGCTTTAAGTTACATATTGGTCATCAGATTGTTCTTTTAGTTCCTAGTAGTTATGCAAAGAAAACAGAAGCTAGATGTACCAACATGAGTCCTGTGAAGAACAAGGGGCTGTCTGGATGTTGGAAAACATACAGCAACTAACACAAACACAGTCATCAGAAAGAAGCTGGGAGGATTGAAAAGAGTGAATCAGATGGTCAAGTTCAGAAACGTGTGTCAGAGTAGACAAAGGTGCTCATAAGGAGAATGATGCTTTTGATGCCTCTGGACTCTAGGAAGAATCTAAGAAAAGCCTGGACCTGGGCATACACTGCCTGAGCAGGAGGGGAACCCAGGAATACTGCATGCAATGTTTTGCCAAGTCCTTCTAAATGAACAGCAGAAAAATATCACAAATCCTTCAGGACTGCCATGGTTTTATTAATATACTGTCCAGTCACTTTTATAAGACAATTTGCCAGTAGATACAGGTTCCACATTCTATTTATGGAGGTTTCAGTGTTCCTGTGAGCTTTAGCTCTAAGCTTTGTCGACCAGCCACTGCTGGGGTTGATGATGTTGGCTTGGGAGACACTCAGGAGGCAGATGCTGCCAGCACACACACACACCTGCCCATTCTGTGTGTAGATAGAAAAAAGGAAGTCGGTCTACAAAATTATTGAAGTTCTGTTTCATTCCCAATATTACCATTGTCTGCGGCAGTTCTTCACAGAGGGAAGTGAAGGTATTGGCTATGTCCAAGTGAATCAGGATTAATTCTGTGATTTCCAACCTGAACCCCATACAACAACAATAGAGGAAAGAGTAATCATCTAAGACTCCAGCTGCCGTCTGTAATAAAAAGATCATGTTAAACAGAAGACATCACGTCCTGTCATGCTGGCTGTCTTGATGCCATTTTTGGGGAGAATTCAAGACCCCAGGCAAGGTGTTCTTGGAATATGCTTACATATCCATGCATTCATATTCAGCTTGAGCTGAGGGATGCAACCATACAAAGTCCCTTCATATTAGCAATGATACAATCTGGTGCTTTCAACACAAAGGTCTCAGTGGGCAACGTCCAGTCTGAATGACAATTGCTCCTTCATTGGGTAATCGAGTACATGGTTGCCAAACACTAGTTTCTTCCTTTCTTCATTAAAGAAAGCTGTGGCCCATCCACACCCGCGACGCTGGTTCTAAAAGCTAAAGAAGCTGGTCTTCTGGCAGCAGCTCTAGGTGCCGGACACAGCAGCTGTTTTAAGGTTCCTATTACTGCCTGGAAGTGCGTGTACCTTTACAATATTTGAAAATAAATGTAAATATTCCACTACACAATTATAATTTCAAGAAATAAAAATAATAGTAAAAATACAAGTGCAATGGGTCAAGGCTGTTGGCTGTTGTACGTGTGGCATGAAATCTTGAGCACTGAAATAGTTGAAAGAGACTTTTGCCTGTGTTCAGATAGCGTATATGTATTGGATTATAGGAAAAATGAATAAATGTCATCTCCTTTCTATACCTTTAACTCACAAAGCCTCGCTTCTTAGAGACTGTGCTCGTTCACAAGCAAGGATGCGTGCTATGCATCCACAAGCACAACTCAGCTGCGCAGAGGGCCATCAGCGATGTCCATATGTCCACTCAGTGCCAGTGCCTCTTCAAGAGCTCAGCTCAGAACCCAAATTCCTTCTCTTTGTAGGGGATCTCTTTCTATCCGCAAATACTTTATCTAAATATGAGCACTTACTCAATCACTCCTCACCCCCTCCTTTGATCTGGCATGTGTAAAATGCTCACACGGCTGATTCCCTCTCAGGATCGTGGGATTCCCCACTGGATCCCCCACTAACAGCCTGTGTGATTGTGTGGAGAGTAGATCGGCCCTGCTACAGAGTTCCCTAATTCAGTGACCTCCTTACCCTCGGGACTGCGATTAACATTTCCACTGTTGGTGTGCAATGACATTGCAGGCTTGGCATCCAAAAGTATTTCCATCAAAACATTTTTCCCTAGGTTCTAATTACTGGAGACAATTACAACTTATTCCTGTCTCCAAAGAGACTGTGCTTGTCATTTTTACCTTAACAGGTATGTATCAAGGTGCAAAAGTATTCTAAGATAATTTCTTTGTTTATCTGGCCATTTTGGGTTCTGATTTCCCATTATTTGGCCATTTCATTTAGATTGCCTTCATATATGTATATATTTTAGGAAGCTTTTACTGCTTTTAGAGCCACAATGGAGACAAACTGGGAAAAGTGGACCAGGGTCAACACAATTGGGGGATTATGCTTTGAGTAGTCACTAGGGATGAAGACCGTGGAGAAGAAGATACTTGCTTTCACCTTGGTATTTGGGCTGTGATGTATATCTGGACAGTCCCTAGAGTATAGGGAATGAAACTTCTGGGAAAGTCAAAAAAAGGAGAGCCTAGAAAATCGGTACAGGTTCCCTGACTGGTGGTGGGATGTGTTCATGGTGTTTCTAGTTCAAAGTTATCTAAGAAAAGAAACAAAGTCAGTATTCATTCTGTGTAAGTGTTCATCACATGATTGTATGTGTTTATTTGAGTCACAGAGGACATGTACAGACCAAAGAAAAACTGTGTGAAAACCAATTTCTTCTCACACCCCTATGCAAGGTCTTTGGATGGAACAGGGTTTTCTATATATTCCTAGTCAAGACCTCAACTGATGGGACATTTCCATGCCTACAATGTTATGTAATTACAGAATTTCCACTACATTCTGCCCTTGTCCTGAAAAACTTACTGATGTTGAATTCACAAGAGATGGAAATAGAAAATGCTTAAACTGGATAACAACAGGCAAGGAATGAGAGGTGCTCACTGTCCTGATTCAGGACCGCAGATAAAGAAGACAGGTTAAAATAAATTTTATTAAAGAAAATTTGTGAAAAATAAGGTGAAGACTTTCAAAGTTGCAAATGAAGTGCTTTGATTATCAACACACCTGTGACAGAAATAAGCACTATTAAGTGGAAATTTTATGCTCTGTATACAGAAAATATTTCATATTCAAGAATGTGAAAATGGAACTTCCTTGGAAAGGAGAGGCCCAGAACTAAATGTTGATCAAAGAGTTACATGCTAGGGAACAACTAACCAAGGAAATATTGTTAAGAGTCATCACAGAGAAGTCACTGCAAATGCAGTACAGGGTGGCAGGCTATAGCCTGAGCAGAAAGAGAATGTGGTAGCAACTTACCTATGACAATATCTGGCAGGTATAAAGATGCCACAGTGGGCACTCAGCCCATAGAAGCTTGTACCAAAAATTAGAAAGCCTCTCTGTCTAGGAAGTGTATGGTAAACTCAGATTGCCTACACGGAGTCACCAAAGAACATGACATCTGGAGTATCTTAATCTGAGGACATCTCTGGGTGAGATTCAATGTTGACCAAGATAGACTTAACTTGTCCTGTAGTAACGTGGATGGGTGGGGTGGGGTTGTCCACATGGAACCTAGATGATCCACAGAAACATCTCAGATTCTGTACGGATGTCTGCCCTGATCCATACTGTTTTGTTTTTTTTTTGTAGTTTAGTCATTATCTTCCAATGATTTGGGTGGTATTTTGAAGATGGTGGAAATTTTAGAATTGTTTAATTTCTACACGATTCCAAGCTTTATGTTGTTTTTGTTGTTAATTTCTAGCTTTAATCAATGGAGGTCAGATAGGATGCAAGGTGTTATTACAATTTTTTTGTATCTGTTGAGAATTTATTTGTGTTTTATTATGATGTCAGTTTTTGAGAATGTATATTCTAGAATATATATATACATATATATGTATACGTATATGTATATATGTATATACATATGTATGTGTGTATGTATATATATACATATGTATACATACACACACACATACACACACATGTACACACACACACAACGTATATACACACACACATACATACATACACACACACACACACACACACACACACACACAGTTCTTGCGCTAACAGATAAGTACTTGCGAAACCAGGAGTGTTAAACACTGAGAATTGTCTCTTTCAGGGAGGAGATATCTAACTTGCTTTCTTCCCAGAAGTCTGGGAATGGATGTAGTTAATAGCCTGGTGAACTGTGCTGTCTGTAAGGCCAGAATACAACCGAATCATCCAGACTACTATGCTCATCCCAGATTCTTCCTCTCTAGACATTTATCTTAAACATTGTTTCTAATCAATGGAATTCATCTTTATGGGAGATATCACATATACTGTGTAATATCTTAAGTGAACTCTATCCAATCTGCAGGGCTAGGCCACACCCGATCCTCACAGAATTTTATATTTATTCCAGGCACTTGCCCTAGATCTTGAGCATTACTTCTCAGTCAATAGAAACCATCCTTATAGAAGAGGTCATGTGTATTTTGTAAAGAATTTCAAAGAAAACATGTCTTAAGCATCGTTGTACACAGGGATTGAGTTTATAATCATCGGGAACATTTCTTTCAAAGTGTAGTGGGCTTAACTATGTCTAAAATAAATTGCCCTGTGTCAAACTCTAAATTTGTGTACCACCAAAAGTTACTGAGTTGTGTTAAACTCGATTTTCATTTTGCCTCACATTGACTGTTACTCTCCTGGTATTTATAGAGACCACCACATTATACCATAAGAGAAAATGGGAAATTTTCTCCAAAAACAACAGGATTTGTGCATCAGTACAAAAATGCTTAAAATGATTGATACCGACATGGCTAAATACTATAAGCAAAATGTAAATAAACAGAACAACTGATGATCCATGAAAATGTAAGTATCCAAAATAAAACAATTCATGCAGATTTTTACTCTACACCTTTAATTAAAAGTGGTCTGTGCTTTCAGGTATCACCTGCCACTACCCTTTGGGCAGTTACAGAAGAGGCATCGGGGTCATATTTAAGACTGAAGATATTATTTTATATATACACTCTGCATGTAGAATTTTGTCTAATTGGGGAAATTCACCGAACAGTGACTGTCTAACTTGTTCATAAAAAGCATTTTGAAAATGCCTATCAGTGGTTAAAACAAAACTGTGAAAAAAGAAATCACCATCAGGCAATGTCTGCTAACACTGAGGTGGACAGGGAAGGCAGTATACAATCTGAATGTCAGAATTGAAAACACAGAACATGGAATGACAGAAACGCATTAAATAAATAAATAGATAGATGCTGAACAGGTGTGACACACCAGACATCAACTGGTAAGTTTTCAGCTTCCATTGCTTTATATAGCATGAACCTAACAGAAGTTCCAGGCAAATGCTCTTTGATTCCATCCAATTTGATGTAGCCTTCAAGAAACCCAGACACAAAGACAAGCATAGCAATAGAATATGGAAACGTAAATTAGATTTAACAAGGTAATCAGCAAACACATCAAAAAAACGTGAGTAAGGGTAATTTTGTTAGGCAGTTTATCACGGTCCAGGCTTCCTTTCTGAAATCTAAAGTTTACATTTATATGTTTTTATAAAGATTTTGTGGCTTGCATATGCCACAAGCGACATGACAAAGGCATTGCTTGAAATAGCATCAACACAATCTGAGTGAGTGTTTTTTTATATACTCTCCTAAAAAGGGATGCATACAAGTACATATACACATCACAACACAAAATGTATGTGTACAAACCAATGTTCTTGTGCAATGACTCCCCACAGTATGTGTACCCTCTGTAACATGAATGATTAATCAGGACCCATGCAGACACCTTTAGTTTACACATCCCTAATTATTTAAGGGACTTCTCAATTCCTCTTCCAGGGAAGACAGTGGCTAGATGCTATGGAAAAGAGGTTCATGAGCAGAAATGGGCTGAAAGCTGGGAAACACCCTGATATGAATAAAGATGTGTTTACAAGGAACCAGCTAGGATTATGGGAGAAAGTCAGGATCAGTTGAAAGATGCAGGAAATTATATAGAAGAAAACAAATGTACTCAACTGAAGAAGGATGGTTTTGATGACCCTGGACTCACTGGTAACTATGGGAGATGTTTTGGTCCTGGGCATGTGTTGCATTCTCTGCTTGTGCTCATGCAAGTTGAAAGCAGTCCATATGCTGGTCCAGACTATTAGTCCCTACCCACACAGCATCAGGAAGAGGCAGGAATACAGCATGCAGGATTTGGCCAGTTTTGTCAAGACAAAAAGAGCAATATCCAAAGTCCTGTAGACTGGTTGTGTTCCTGCTGCCCAGTCTTCCAGTCCTGTGGAGGAGATTATTAGCACCCGTGAGGATGTTCAGAATGCAGCAAAGGCACAGGCAGAAGCCGCTATACTTGGACGCTTTGGCTGTAAACTCTGCCCACCTGGAAACCCTGGGGCTGATGGTGATGGCCTGGAAGACACTGATCAAGCTGCCGCAGCAAATACATGTGCCCCTGCCCATTTTGTGAAAGTAGAAGAGAAGCTTGCATCCAGAATCACTGAGGAAACCACTTAACCCAAAAGCTGCCAGGGTCTGGGGCACTCCTTTACACAGCAGAGTTAAGAAGTTGGCTACAATCAAACAGTTGAGCATCCAGTCTGTGGAATTCAGTTTGTACCTCGTGAAGTAAAGCAATAGGTAATTGTAGAAAACAGAGGAATTTCCCAGAAGACCCAATGCAGTCTGTGATAAGAAGAGCACTCCTAGAGCCAGATTCCTGTCTGTCATCCTGTCATTTACTGCTGTCTGAACCTGAGAATCACACATGGAAAGATGAAGCATCATCTGCACTTCTGTCCCAACAGAACCCCACATTCTCCATCCACACAGCAAGCCCAGTAGAAACACAGGTGATTTGTATCATTTGGAAGGCTCTGCAGTGTTTATATGAGTTTTAAAGCATGAACCCTGCACAGAGACCAGCCTTAGAGGTGGCACACTTGATAACTGTTCACCTCTTCTATCTATGAGTAGAGCATAATGATGGATTTATAAAGAATATGGAAAGTGGCTTTGTCAGAGAGGGGCTAAGGATTTGTGAACTCATGCTCTGACTACAGGAAAAGCGAGGGCTGGAACCTGGCTAAGTGGCAATCATGAAAGCATGCGAAGATCCTGCTCACTGCGCTGACTCTTGCTTAGCCAGCTTCTGCAAACACTGAAGTGCAACGTTTCCTTTGTACTTACACATTCTCTTCACCTACAGTGCTGCTGATTTTAACTCTGTTGCATTGTGTGTACACTTGAGTGTGGAGATCTATGTTTCTGATCAATATAAAGTATGAGTGAATATTTCCAGCAAGCTACAAACTCTATGATGTAATAGGAATTTGCTCAATTGTGAATCATCTATAACCTTAATGTAATGCCTCCATACCTTGATGATTCAGAAAACCTCTCCTGTCTCCATGTGAGGAACACAGGTGCAGTGTGTCACAGAACTGTTAAAAAACATGTCACGAATTCAATTTTGGGCAATAAATACCAATATATTTTTAAGTAGTGTATGATAGCAACAATCATCTTCAGTCTCTGATCACACACCAAACTTCTCATGAATGCTTGCAGAAACGTAAAATGTTGGCCATTGATGTAAAAGTGGAGAAGATTCTAGTATATGCAATGCACATGAAAGACTGTTGTGTGAGAAATTAAATTTGTCTAAACTGGGTTTTATTTGATGATTGCTTGGGATCACTTGCAGCTCATAGATGAAATTCTAGTATGTCGAAAATTCTTATATATATATATATATATATATATATATATATATATATATATATATATATATGGATGAGAGAGAGAGAGAGAGAGAGAGAGAGGGAGGGAAATACTCCTCACTATTGAGTTCTTACACCACAGTAGTTTAATTATTCCAAACTATTTCAGTATTTAGAAAACTGACCATTACATTATCTCCACTTATTTACCATTGCCCAGTTGTAAATAAAAATGTCTTTCCATTAACATACTGGAAGCTCTTTGTATGAATAATTTTATTAATCTTAGAAATTAATTCTAGTCCTTATTATAGGTCAAAACCATCAGGCACAATCCCAACACCAATATGAAGTTGTTTCATGATCCTTATAACGTTAGCTAAATAGCAGATTATCGCTGTTACTGGGTGTTTCCATGTGTACTTTGTACTCTCTCTCTTCTTTTGTATATTTTAAGACATTTAACCAGCAAATACTGTAAATGACAAGTGTATACAATGGGAGGATTTGTGATATGTGAAAATTGTCTTCTAATCACTAAACAAATTAAATCACGTCTCTATCACAACTTACAATTACCATTATGCCCTTGAGGACTAATGACAAAAAAAATATGTACTTTACCGTTGTTCAGTAACTAATACAGATTATTAACCACATGCACCCTTTTCTCTTCTGGCCATTCATGTTCTTTATAACTGAAAGTTTACTTTAGAAGACTGCAAGACCACATTAAACCTCAGTTTTCCTTAACACATGAAAAGGCAGAATTCTGTCTGTGTTGAATGTATTAAGTTAGAGAATTTCACAGAGCAGCCAGTCTACAACACCATGTCCCTCTGCTGACTTACCCTGTTCCTCAGGACTATCCATCCCTTCTTGGTAGTTTCAAGATGCACCCACGTACAATCCCCAGTCCCATTTTGGTAAGGTCACTTACCCCCACTCTTGACACAGGATTTTCCATATAAACTCTGCCACCCCCACAATGCTGATCTCAGCCATGGTCTTACTGCCCAGGAAATGTGCTATATGGAGGCAGGCAGCCAATGCCTGAGATATGGCTGTGTGATTGCGTGACCTCACCTCCCCACAGACATGAAATTATCATCTCACTTGTGAGGACAGAGAGTGTGCAGCCATGGGGACCCAGGAACTTTTCCAAGACCATCTTTAGGGTGACAGTCTTCACACAGCAATTACAAGATCTTGCTAGAGGCCATTAAGAAAATATGAGACTGTGGCTTGTCCATGAATCCCAGGGGCATGCAGGATATTCCAGGACTTACCAGGGGACGCTTAGTTCCAACACGTCAATGACTGTCATGAGGCCGTGTGTGTCTCACTATATTCCTTGCTCCTTGCTCCTATGTATACCTCCCAGAATTCAGTCATTCCCTACCTCTTCCTCAGTGAGAGTAACCATTGTTTTTGTCATAAGAGATAAAAAAAATATGAGACAAATATGGCTGGGAAGAATTCTATTTCCCTGTTGTAAATTCTTTTAAGATTTATTTCTTTATAGGGTTCCTTGTGATCCAGTGAAATAATCCACACAAGACAGCTGTTGACAACCACACTCATTAAGGCGATTACAATTTTTAATTTCTTTTTTCTGGTAGCCAGGTCAAGAGACACCTTACTCTCCTGAAAATTCATTCGGTACCCAAAGTCATGGATACAGTTTTAAGGCTACCTCAAAGCTAGATAAGGGTCAGTGTAAACTTCAAACAATCATCCGGGGCAGGCTTAGTGATTATTTTTGACGTAACACACCAATTATTTTGTTTTTACTTGTACTTTTCTAGCTCTTTTAGCTGAATTATTTTGGGTAGTAAATCTGAACTGTTGTCAAGGCCACAGAGACACCGAACGTGTTGCCAAGGCAGGTGTAACTGTGGTGGTGAAGCAGGTAGAAGGCTAAGGACTGTCTAAGAAAATGCAAAATGGAGTTAGAAGAAGATGTTGTTACCTTAGTCACGTCAACAGTGAACGCAGGGATGCAGCCTCGACAGGAACAAGCCCATCGGCCATCCGTGGCGTGTCTTGTGTGGCTGTGTGCCTTCCTGCTATGACACTGATTTTCCTAGCCTTTTTCTTAGTGGAAACACGCAAGTAACGTTAAATAACTTGGATGCCAAGTGTCCCTGAAGGGAAATCTATCGTGGCCATCTTTTGTGTTACGGGGTGGCTTGTTTCTGTGATGGATGGTGGTCTGTGATGTGGATGCTGAGATGCCCTCGAAATGTCTTCAGAAGTTCAGGATGCCCTGCAGACCCTGAGAGTAGCAAGTAGAGTCCAGGATTTCCAGCAAGCCCTTCCAAAGCTGTTACTTCAGCAAAGCAGAGCATTCCAGAGAGAAGAATGCTCATACACACTCCACATCACAATATCCATAAGCTATGTTTATAGATAGAGTGTAGAAAAAACAGACAAACTTTGTGACTGAGGTTGGGGGTCAGCCCAGGTGTTCACGGCTTTCCAGTTGTGACCGCCTCTATCTGATGCAATATGGCTGATTTGGCTGAGGGTTGTTTGCTTAGTTTCTAAGGGTGAGTCTGGCCGTAGACTGCGATGTACTCCACCTTAGCTGCCTTGTTCATCTCACCTTCGAAGACCAATCTGTAGCAAATAAAAAGTTATGGAACAGAAGTTGGTGTTATGTTAGAAATTAAGTTCAGGGGCTAAAGAAATGTCCCCATGGTTAAAAGAGCTTGCTGCTCTCGTAAAGGACAATTAGTTCCCTGCATCATTTTATTTTTAAAACTCTATAAAGCTCATCAATGTGGATATATCATTTTTAATTTTGGAAGTATTCATTTATTATGCTGTTCTCTTCTGTTTTGTTGCCAATATAGTGTTTTGGTAATTTATTTGATATTTATACATGTATATACTATACATTTTATCATATACACCCTCTATTACCTGCCTTCTAATTCATTCCTTTACTCTTCACTATTTTCCCACATCAAATCATGGGCTCTTATTTTTCCCACTCACTGCACTTAGTGCTACCATGCTGTACATGTGTTTAGGACCATAGACTGGAGCATTGGTAGCCCTTCAGAGGTCGTATCCCTGGAGGAAACTGACCTTCCTCCCCAGGAACCATCCATTGCCAATAGCTACTCAGATAAGACGGGACTTCACAAACCCCTCCTATATCCACAATGGCACTTTGTTGGTCTGATCTTGTACAAGTCTTGTGCAATATGTCACACCAATTGGAAGTTCCTGAGTGGAGCTGCCCTGTTCGGTCTGTAGAATACTGCTTTAATGAAGGTTTCTAATTATGGCTTTTACAATCTTTCTTTCGATTCTGCTACAGTGATCCCTGAGCCGAGGGTGAAGAAAGAATTATGCAGATGTCCTGCTTAGAGCTGAACACTCCACACTCTCTTATTTTCTGAGGAGCACTTGGTTTATGTGTGTGTGTGTGTTTGTGTGTGTGTGTACTGCACCTATGTGTGTGTGTATGTTGTGTGGGCAGCTAGGTGTGTGTATGTGTGTGTGTGTGATTAAATAAAGCCATTGTATTCAGCATAATATTATGCCAAATGAAGAAACTGTTTTTAGATATGCTTAGGCTTTGAAGAACTCTGTTACAAATCAATGATTTATTTTCTGTGATTGATGGAGTTGTTTTTCCAGAAGAGCTTTGCAGCCTCACATAACCCTGGTCACAGGCCATTTCTGGCAAACCCGGAAGTCTCATTTTATTAAGCTCTGCAAGCAGTGAAAGCAGTACTTAATGGGAACCGAGGAGTGCATGGGATTTGTGTTCTTAGCATGTGGATCAAGAGCTTTGGTATGAGGAAGTTGGCTCTTCCCTGAAATAAGGCCAATGTTGTAACAGTTAATAAATTTGCTTCTGCAAAGAGGTTTGAGATCGGTCTCTTTGAAGGCTGTGTCTCTGTTCTTTCAAAGCTTAAATTTGTTCTGGATTGTTTCTCTTCAGCCACCTTGTGTGACTCAGATTACCAATACTTGGTGCCCGTCGTCATATGGCTTGAGGAAAAGAGAGGTCCAGAGACTCAAGAAATGGAGGTAAGGTATGCTCACAGTAAGCAAGACATCAGGATTTGGCAGGGCCACAGGGAACTCCCCATCGTGTGAGCAGTTGCTAAAATGTTTGCTAAAGGAAAGCAGAGTGAAAGTCAAATAAAAACAGATTGCCAAGCTTTTTGTATTAAGAGGCACTTTTTTTTTAAGGCAACGTCTCATGTTCAATTAAAATCATCAGTATGGAAACAAGAGAGATTTGAGACAAGCCCATCAGAGAGGAGAGGCTCTATGGTTAAAGATTTGATCTTCATGTAATTTAATTTCAAATGCTCTAGAACTGCGCAGAGTAAGAGTCAGAAAAACACAGAGACATGGAAAGGGGAAGTAAAAATGAAGATATTCTGGCAAGAAATTATTAGTCAGCAGAGAATAATGTTATCTCGAAGAAAAATGAGGAGGTTCAGATGATGAAGAACTTCCTCCTCCTCTTCATCCTTTAGATGAGATAGAGGTAGGCAAAGGGGAAGATGAAGAATTGACTGCACAATGGTAACATTTACAGATTCAAATAGAAAGGACCCAGAGACAAAGAATAGAAGAAGAAGAAGAGGAAGAGGAAGAGGAAAAGGAGGAAGAAGAAGAAGAAGAAGAAGAAGAAGAAGAAGAAGAAGAAGAAGAAGAAGAAGAAGAAGAAGAAGAAGAAGAAGAAGAAGAAGAATGGGAGAAGAGGAGGGGGAGGGGGAGGAGGAGGGGGACGAGGAGGGGGAGGAGGAGGGGGAGGAGGAGGAGGGGCAGCAGCCTTTTCCTGACAAATAAAAGAGGAAGTGTTTATGCAAACAATAAAAGAAGGAAAAGGGGTTTTTCGACAGAAACAAGTGTTTAATCAAGGACGTATGGCGCCACCGTATGACGGCATTGAGGAATGTCACGAGGACACCATGTCAGGTGTTTCCAATAACGGTGCAACAAATGCCAGCAATATAATCCACATCCTCGAGATTATGTTCAAATTAATTAGAAATCTACAAAACTGATGAATCAGTATCAATATAAGAGAGCAGTGGTGATCCACGTGGTTGTGGCGCATGCCTTTGATCCCAGAACTCGGGAGGCAGAGGCAGGTGGATCTTTGTGAGTTCCAGGACAGTCAGAGATATAACAGAGAAACTCTGCCTGGAAAAAAAGAAAAGAAAGCAGTAGTGGTATATGACATTAATTCACCCTAAGTAAGACAAATTCTAAATAATGGGGCTACTCAGAATAGAGTTATTCCACAAGATTGGAAGAACTTAATGGCAGCTCTGCTAGAAGCTGGTCTCCAATTGCAATGGCTTCCATGGTGGAGAGAGAAAGAAGCAGCCATGGGACAGTGCAATCAGACTAGAGGGATGGATATATTGAGAGTTCAGTTGCTAGGTGAGGATCCCTGTGCCTACTGATGAACGCAGACGCAGTTTGACGGTGCCACTATAACACAATGGTTTTAGTGGCTTCAAGAGCCTGGGACAAGGATGAAGAGTCGGGAAAAGATCCACATCATTTAAAAACATACGCAAATACAGGAGAGGTCTACGCTGATCTTTTTTAAAAAAAAAAAAATAAAGCTTATCTCCAGCAGTTTGAGGAGAAATAACAGATTAGTATTGAGACAAGGGCCACGCAATGTCCGAAAGCCATAAGGTCCTTGAAAGTTCAAGGGGCTTCTTTAGCAGAATGGATCAGAGCTAGTGCTGACAATGGATCTGCTGAATAGAGGCTGCTATGACTAGACAGATCTTAGCTAAATGTCTTAGGTCTCAGGATACACAATGCTTTAACTGTGGGAAATTGAGACTTTTAAAAAAAAGACTATAGACATCCCGTTACTAAAAGGAGTACCTCTTTGGAAAATAACCAAAATAAAAAACTCTCAGTTCGCTGGGGTTTGTAGGCTGTACGGAAAGGGTATGAATGGATATCTGTAAGAGATGTATAAGGTTAGTCTCTTACCAACAGGAAACCAGAAGAAGGGCTTAGTTCAGGGCCCAAGGACAAACAAAATGTGCCATCAATATCCTGTCAGCAATGGAATAGCTCATCAATAAAGCAATTAAGGGAATGCAGGATCAGTGTTAGAGATTAAAACAAAAATACATGCTATTCCAGGTAGTACTGCTCTTGATTTGTCAGTGGGTACATATCTTATATCATTTCCACAATTAATTCCTTGTTAAAAAGTAGCCACTGAGGTGTATGGTCCTCTTCCCTCTGGTACAGTAGAGATACTTTTGGAGAAAGAGTTTTTAACATCTCAAGAATGTATTGCACATTCAGGAATTATAGATTCCATGAGATCTGGCATTAATTAGTAATCAGTGGAAAAGGGCTCAGCCCATTGTGGGTGACTCTCTCCCTGCTTTGATGGTCCTAGGATCTATACGAGAGATGGCTGAGCAAGCCAGGGGAAGCAAGCTGGTCAGCAGCACCCTTCTGTGGCCTCAGGATCAGCTCTGCCCTCCAGGTCCCAGCCCTGTGTGAATTCCTGTCCCAGCTTCCAACAATGATGGACTAAGATGAGGTGTAAACCAAATAAATCTCTTTGTTCCCAAACAAGCTCTTGGTTATGATGTTCCATCACAACAATGGTAACTCTTAAGACAAGTTGGTACCAGCATAGAGGAGTATTGGCATGACAGACCCGAACTTGTGTCTGGGAGGATCGTGGAAGGATTTTAAAATCTGAGGCAAGAAAAGCCACTGAGGGTTGACAGTTCAGCGGTATGTTCCATGAGAGCTTGGAAGATAAGAATGTTGAGAGCCGTGCAGAAGATGAAGGTCTGGCTTGTGAAGTTTCAGAGTCTATTGGGCTTTTTGTTTGAAGAATCTGTAGTTGTGGTTAGCTGGGGCTGAAGAATCAGCTGTGATTAGCAAGAGAGCAGCCCTACTAAAGCAGAGTCTTTGATTTTCCAGGATACTCAATTCTGGTCAGCTGAAGCTGAGAATTTAGTGGTGATTACAAAGAAACCAGTGTGACTAATGTGAAATCTTCTGGGAAATGTTTCCTGAGAGCAGAGAGAAGCTGCATTCCAGAGGCGGTCTTGGTGTGCCTCATGTTGTTAGGCAGAATTTGTAATCTGTAAAAGTAACCAGGTGTTACTTGTTTCGACTGAAACAAGTGAGGGAAAGCAGCTGAGGCTTGGCACTGTGAGAGGCCAGGAGACGTCACTGCTGGAGCTGCAGCCCCAGTGGCACTTGAAGGCCCAGGACTGAAGGGATTACACAACGAAGCTGAGGCTTGGCACCGTGAAGAGAGCCTATAAGAGGCTACTGATGAAACTGCATCCTAGTTGCAGCAGAGGTTCCAGCATTTTGGAGATGCTAGTACCAGGGGATGACCAACACTACCAACAGCAGTAATGGAGTAGGGGCCATCCAGAGCCTAGAAGACAGATGTTTGCTGCAGAGGCAGAGCGGGAGAAGTGACTGAAGCTCAGTGGAAGAGCCCAGAAGATTGTGAGTGAATCCCAGATAATTGAACACTGAGTTCTTTACACTGTTTGAGTTTGATTTTGCATCGTTCAGATTGTGACTGTGCCCTTGTGCTTCCCTCTTGAAAACGGTCTTTAATTTGGCTTTGATTTTTACCGGGAGCCCACAGGTGAAAGATTTTGAAATTTCAAAAAAGATTTTTGAACATTAGAGAGATCGTTTACTTTAAAGACTCTGGGCTGTTTTGTTCCGTTTTCATTACCACCTATTGCTACTGCCCTCAGAAGAGGAAGGTAAGCCCTTGGGAAACACCAATACACTTCAGACATTTGTCCCAGTGGCCTACGAGCAGAAATTGATCTGAAAGCCTCCTCCCTGAGGACCAGCTGTAATGGTACCAAAAGGTGCCATACAAGCTTCAAGAGGAGGGAAGAAACCAACTGTCCTACCCAGCCATGCTGCTTCGGACCCACATCAAGAAACAGCACTGCAAGAGAAACCCTCAGAGTGATGTAGTAACATACCTTTGTCTTAGCTAATGACTTTCTAATTGGACTTATGTTTCACTCAAAAGAAGGGGAATCATGCCTCATCCTGGAAATCCAGCCAACTACACAGAGTTGTTGAGGCCATGGATCTTGGACCAGCATCACAGTCACCAATTAACTAAAACAGCAAAATTCTTAACTCTACTCTAAATATTTGTCTTTATACTCACAGATAAGTGTAGTCTTCACCCCCCATTAAGGTAATTTCTCTTTACAAGAAATAGACACCATTACGGACACCCCCAATCAATCAAAATAGAGAGTTGTGGAGACCAGTCTCAATGGATACATGCACAATACAGCTTCAACACTAAGGCTCAAGGATTGGACCAGAAGAAGGGGTGAAACAGTTGTAAGAGCCAGAGCATCGGGAGGTTGCTGTGAGATCGTGTCTCCTAATAATACCCAAAGCTCCACCCATAAATCTCAGTAACATGACTGCCCAAACATGATCTGAAAAAGAACAACAGCAATAGACATGCCAAAGTGAGCAGGAGAAAGCCCACCAGACTTCAACCTAACAAAGAATACAGGCAACTAAGGAATGGAAAGAGTGAAGGAGTCTTCCTCAGGGAAAAACTAGCCAATTGGTTATCCAATACCAAATGATCAACCCTGAAAATATACATACAAGCAACATTACAGAGACCAAGCTGATCATGTTAGTGTATTTAATGTTGCATACATATATGTATACAATAACAATTAATAAAGAAGAGGCCTTGAATTTGATAACAAGCAACAACTAATGTATGGGATACTTTGGGGTAAGGAAATAGAAGTTTGAGGTGATACAATCATACTATAATCTCAAAGAAATAATTTTTAAAAAGAAATTAGAAATGAAAATGTTCCCACACACAAATGTTTGATTTGCTGGACTCTTTAGTGTAGTGGTTCTCTACCTGTGGGTCACAGCCCCTTTAAGGGGTTGAATGACCTTTTCACAGGGGATGCCTAAGATCATCTTCATATCAGATATTTACATTACTATTCATAACAGTAGCAAAATTACTGTTATGAATCATTGTATGGTTGGGAGTTAGCACAACATGAGAAACTATATTAAATGGTCTTAGCATTAGGAATGATGAATACTACTGATTTAGTTGAAGGTTACTTCTTTCAAAAGCAAGACATGAGCTATAGTTACTTCTGAAGATATTTGCCCTGTGATTATCGACAATTCAAGCAATGGTGTGTGTGTGTGTGTGTGTGTGTGTGTGTGTGTGTGTGTGTGTGTGTTGTGTGTGCGTGCATGCATTAGGTGTGTGATGGTGAGTGTGTATGAGTTCGAGTGTATGAGTGTGTGAATTTGTTTATGTGTGCAAGTGTGTGTGAGTGTAGTTGTGTAGGTGTTTAAATTTCTGTGAGTTCGTCAGTTCGCGTCTGTTAATGCACATCGCAGCACTGTTACAATGAGAATACAGAAACATGAAAAGGTCTGATACCATGGGAGAAAATAATAATGACAAAAGGGAATTCCTCTCTAAAAGGAACTCTGGGAGAAATGCCCATCGGTGACCATTAAGGGAGAATATTCTATCAAAAGAATCCCTTTTTAATAATAACACTGTAAATGGAAAGATGTTAATGATAATAGAAAATGTTACCTGATTGCTATGTGGTCATATTTTCAAATTTTATTAGCTGACCCTAATAGAGCTCCGGACTCCTTAGGAAAAGATTCTCATCGACACTGTCTTTAAACAAATAACCAGGAATAAACTTAGTGAAGGTGGTGAAAGCTGATTGTGCTCAGAACTTGAAAACATTGTTGAAGGAGTTGAAGACACAAACAGATAGAGATACCTCTCGTGCTTATGGATTGGAAGAACGTGAAAGTGAGTCTATTACTGAAAAAAATGTGCAAACTCATTGCAATCCCCATCCATATCCCAGTGTCTCTTACATGTATGAAACAATTCTAAAGTGCAGGTGGAACCAGAGAGACCCTTAATGTGGAACATACTCTTGAACAAAAGAACAATGCTGGAAGTATCAAAATGCACACTCACTCTCGACGGTAACGCGTCTCTAGTTCCAATAACTGTGAGGTATTTTGAGAAAGACAGACATGGAGATGGATGAGGTACGATAGATGAACGCACACACCTGCAGCCCTGTAATATTTGACATGGCCATTGGACATAGTCATTGGGAGGGAGAAAGGCTGCGCCCTCAGTAAATGGCTTATGGAGTTTGATTTCATACAATTAGTCTAAAAGTCTCAATCTGAAGAGCTTCACACCATTTTTCCTATGAGCAATCACTCTACTGAGATGAGTAAGACTATAAAGATAGAAGAAAATACAAATTATCCATAGTGACATAAAAGCTCAGATTTTATTAGCTAAAGTGTTAGGTCAGTCATACAATTTTAATAGAAAGGTGGCAAAGCGGAACAATAGCAGCTAACTGAAACCACTCTTTAAAAAATATTCTGTGTGTTTTTACTTTTGGTGAGCTGAGGATTCAGCTAAGGGCCTCATGTGCTCCTCAAGTGATTCTCCACTGGCTATGCACCAAGCCACTACTACGCTTTGATTCTTTGATTAAATTTTCTGCTCTAATGATATGTCTCATTTCAACTTAACAAGAATCATCATTGTTATCCATCATCGCTACGGGAAATCTGTTGTCATTCGATGAAGAGCGTCACTCTGTCTTTTGCATCTTATTACCTGAATGACCCATCCTTCCAGCCTCTTGTTCATACAAAGCCCACTAACCTAATTCCTTGGCAGCTTGCTGCATCTCATGATCCCACGGTAGAAAATTAATTTCCTATTAATTGCTCTCGTGCAATAGAAGCCCCTATCATACACGGTAACTTGATGACTTTATGTTACAATTTTATATTATCTCGTCTCTTTCAAATGATAACTATTCTGGTTAGATTTCTGTCAACTGGACACAAACTAGACAAACCATACAGGAATCAACTCCCAACATGCTGGACTGTGGACACAATAGCAAGCATTTTCTTTTTCAATATCTGATACGGTAGGACCTGGGCTGCTGTGGATAGTACCACCCCCTGGGGAGGTGGTCCTTAGTTGTGTAAGAAAGCATGCTAAGCCACTAAGCCATAAAAAGCAAACTAGTAGGCTTAATTTCTTCATAAGTTTCCTTCTTTATGGCTTCTAGTCCATGATGAAAGAAACTATTTCCTCCCAAAGTGGGCTCTGATCATATTGTTTACCACAGCAAGGAAAAATAAATTGGGACAGTAACTTAGTCAATACAAAATGTGGAGCCATCCTTCTCAGAACCTGGATAGATATTATCCTTACCTACTGAAGTGACCTTCACATTAGTGAAGTCTCCGCCCCATCCACATACATCCTGCATTCATATTTCATCCCAACAAGGCCCTGAACTCTGCAGACAGTGCCAATTACTCACACAGGAGCCTATAACAAGTGGCTTATCAGATACTATATGAAGGAAAGGCCCCAGCTGAAAACTATCTGATCAGGAAATATCAGAAATGCCATGGTGTGTTCTACTTGAAAACTCATGAATATGCCAACCTACCACATACATTTGCAATAAGGACAAAATAATATTGTTTTGGTTTGTGATTTTATTTGTTGTTGTTGTGGGAGGCTGAGTCTACAGGGGCTCAGTCTCCTGTCATGTACAATTCATTTGAGTATGAATTGGAACAACTGCCACCCCTGCCTTCACATCCTGGGAGTTAAATTGCCACGGACACTTGCCAGTTTTCTGGTTCTGCTCTATTTTCAGAACATGACTACTCTGATCTCTTTCTCCTCCTCAGTCTTTCAGTCACTTCAAGTGATGTATGGCTTACAGCCAAGTCCTCTCTGCATAACAAGACACTTCCCTCTTAATCACTGTCTTCTGAGGAGGAGGATACCAGAAGGTCCTCATACAAGACACTTCTTGGAGCACTGCAAACCAGGCTCTTGGATTGCTTTGCATCAGGGGGGCTCTGAGAAACAGACGTGGCATTTACTGGACATTTAGACGTAGTAGCCAATGAGCTCCCCAAGTGGGGATGTGCTTTGTCCCATCTCAAGCTGTGCTGGGAGTGTTGTGAGTTCCTGAATGGGTAGACTGGGAGACAGCTGAGTCCTGGGCAGAACTTGGATATGAGGAGGAGGGCAGAGGCTGGCTGTGGACATTGGTCTTCAGGGCTGGATTATTTTGGTTCATCTTGGGTGCCTATTGGAGGCCACAGGCATCTGTAGTGACAGGAGACTCGGAAACTATGGAAATCCCCAGGTCAGATAGCAGAGATTCCATTGAGGGATCCAAGCAAAAGCCGGTCCCAGGATCCTTTGGGTAATTGTGGCTCATCTCAGTGGTGAATTGCAGAGGTTCCTTTTCTGGCATCTGGGTTCTGACATTGGACTCCTGGCCACATTTTGGCCTGGTAGGTGGTACACTGGACTTTGAATCTATTCTAGGATGTTTCCTACTCGCCTGGAGTTTAACACCTGAACCGGAGCAGGTGTCTTCATGGGAGGCTGAAGAGCACCCTTGGGGGAAACAACACAACCATGGGCTAGCCTCTGGGAGCTGGGGGCAGAGTCCTGGCAGTCCCTTAAATTGGGCTTCAGGGGTTTTGAGACACTCACATGACCTGTTCTAACTGATCTACAGGAGCTCAGGTCTGGCCCTTTGTCATGACATGAGGGCATGGCTGGTCTCCTATTGGGTTTCCTGACCGGTGGGTATCCTGCGGGGACAGGATCCAGTGAAGTTTTGTTCTTTGTCCCATGAAAAACCGAGGGCCTGGTCGGCTTCTGTGGAGAGAAAGACTCAGTTTATCTGCCACTGAAGTCAAAGTGAACCACCTGTGTGAAGAGTGGGTTCACTCAATTTATTGAATCAGAAAGCACGTGAAACTAATAATCAGATCGCAGGAATGCAGAAGGGGGAACCACAGGGCAGAAAAATGAGGACGAGTAGGAGAAATGACAGGACACATACGGGGTACAGCGTGAATACGGGAACATGCGATGGTAAGATGTAAGGCTAGGTCATAATGAAGCTCACTATTGGTCATTGAGTGATACAAAATTAAAAATAATGGGCAGATCACAAAGAAAGGATACGAGAGAACAATGAGCCAAATATAGGTTTTTTTTTAATGCCCAGATAAGAAGAAGCCGTTCCAACAGGAAGAGAGAGTACACTGACTTAAGGTCCACAGGAAAACCTTTAAATGCCCGCAGGACCCCTGCTGTTATTCCTGCCTCAGAGGATGGGAGAAAACACCATATGAATCTGGGACTCTGGAGTTCTCTAGATGATAAGGTCTCTGGTTGCAGTTCCAATTCTGAGGACCGCTTAATGACCACTTCATGGTCAAGGGCAGCAGAGGGTGAATAAATCTTTGTTTTCAAGAAGCAAATTTGAAAGAAAAGAAAGGGGAGAGGCTGCACAGGTTGGGAGGGGATCAGAGACTGGAAATGAAAAGGAGAAAGAGAATGGAAGGGAGGGTAAATGAAAAGCGGGAACCGGAAGGATGCAGAACTAAGAAACCGCAGAAGGGCAGGCAGGGGAGGGAAAGCTGAAAGCAGACTCCCGCAGGCTTGCCTGGGTCTTCACAAAACCCCCACAATAGGAGCACAGAAGAGCAACAGAGCCAGGAACCAAGAGAAACCCAACAGGAAAGCAAGGGAGACTCACTCTCAAGCAGAGAGAAGACTCTGTGGGCTCCTCCCGAGAACTCATCCTCACCTCTGGAGAGCTCCTCCTAAGAGTCTGTGATCCAGGTTTACTTGGCAGCGCTTCCGGCCTGCAGAACACACCAGAGAAAGTGTTGGCAGAGGCAGGAGCTCTCTATCCAGAAGAGGGAAATCAGCACGAACTGGAAGCTGAATCCCAGCTCTTGTTGGGGTGTGGAAGGACTGAAGCCCCAGTGAGACGTGCTTGTCTGATTTAAGCTGATCTCTTAACCCCAGAGAAGGTCCCATTATGGAAGCTCTCCTCACACCTGGGCAACCGCATTGCATATGTCCTTACAGTAAATTCAAACAGGGAATACTGTAGCTCAGGCTGCCCTCCAAGTCACTAGAGAGCTGAGGAGGACGAGGAACTCCTGATGGACTGGTGCCCACCTTTCCTGGGCTGGGTTTACAGGTGCGCACCACCATGCTAATACGGTGGGGGGATGGAACCCAGGAGATTGTATGTGCTAGGCAATGCTCCAGCCACTGTGCCAGACCCCAGCCTTTGCTTAAACCCTGCTGCTGCTCTGTTTACTGTGGGCAGAATCCTCAGTTGTCTCCCTGCCTCTTCTTTGATTTTCCCCAACACCAACTGAGGACTGAGTAAGGAATCTAATCAAACTTGTCTGTGTTCTTGCATGGGTCCTAAGATGTCTGTAGACAATGAACATACAGACAACATGATCTCATGTCCCCATGCTCCGGGACCAAGCTGGAGGTGCTCCATACTCACGTGTGCCCTGCTTTCTCTTCTCTCTCAATGTTTTTAAACAGGTGGGGAGGCTGGAGCAGCTGGGTGATCCTTGGATTCAGATTCTCCTTCTCTTTCTTGTTGGAGCCCAGCTTCTGGACAGGAAGGGCTTTGTCCAAGTTCTTTACGGGACAGTTCTTGCTCCTTGCACTGTGTCCAAAGGCTCCACAGTTTTTGCATTTTACCTGTGTACACAGCAGTGGGCAGGGGAGAAGATGAAATTACATCAACGATCAGAGCTCCACCAAAGGATTTATAGGTGAGGTACAGCACAGGCTTGCTGGAAGGAAGCTGGACCCATAGTCCATTATCAGGAGAGATGCTGGGTGACAGTCATTGACAGGGCCCACTCTATAGAGCGCTCTGAAGAGAAAGAAGTCTGTGTCTAAGGAATGACAGAGGGATAACTAAGACGACTCACAACGCTCAGGAAAACTCGGGAGGACAACCATGAGTTTGAGAAAAGCCTTTTCTCTACTGAGAATTCCAGGCTAGCCTGGGAAATTGGTGACATCACATCTAGAAATAAAAAGTAGCCGGGTGGTGGAAGCACACATATTTAATCCCAGCACTCAGGAGGCAGGAACAGGTGGAACCTGTGAGTTCAAGGCCAGCCCCTGCTACTGAGTGATTTCCAGGACAGCCAGAGTTCAAACAGAAAAACCTAGTGTCAAAAAAACCAAAATAAACAAATAAAGAAATACTGAAAAATAAATAAATAAAAATGAAAAGCAAAGGAAGAAGGAGATACACAGCTCCCTTTGAGAGCAGTCAGCTGTAATCGATCCACCAATGTAGGAATGGCTCTGTGGTTGGGAGCTTGCAGAACGCACCGGGAAATTCGGTGTTGTGCCTCGGGAACATACACTCGCTTAGCATGTGTGAGGTAGTGACCCCTTCCTCAGCACAGCAATGGAGAGACAGCTAAAGAAATGTGAGTAAATGAACTGTAGATGGCAAACTGGGCAAAGGCCAGGCGTCTCACAGCACTGAGTGGAGACAGGGTGGCTCCTGAGCTCTCACTCGGCCGGTAATCTGGGAGAAGAGTTCACATGTTAGATGGGCCGTATAGAATAACATGAGCTTTAGACACCCAGTCACCGTGGTTCAACCCACTTCCCCGAGCCTACACAGAACCCAAGTTTTCAAAGTTCAGGAGCACTGACCTTGGTTTCTTCCTTCTCTGCTGGAGAAACACTTGGGCCAACTGTTCCCAAGCTTTCCTCCTTCTGGATCTTGTCTCCGGGTGGCCTCTGAGAAGGTGGGTGTGTGCAATGACTTGCCATCTGCTTCTCGACCCGGGCTTTCTTGCTGCTCTGGCTCGTGAATTGATTGTTTAGCTTCCTAGTTACGGGATAAGAACAGGAGTGTTTAGTAGACACGTGCCTTCTTTCTCCACTTCAGGAAGCAGAGGTGGAAGGGATTTGCTAACTGCAGTCAGACCTACCATACCCTCGCATACTCAGAGTCAGTGTCCCGTTCTCTGACCCTCTCCCGGGATCCCACACTCACAGAACTCCAGCTGCCTGAGACGAGGCCACCTTGCTTAACACGGATGAGCTGAGACCCGCACAATTGCATGACAGCATGCTGGGGTCTGGAATTATTCAGGATCCTGCCTTCAACATAATGTGCTTCCTCTCACTACACATCCTCTTAACTTTAATTGTATTTTTTTATATTCTTCCTACTTTATTTTTCTCCCAGGTAGTTTTAAGGTTTTTATGTGTTATTCAGTTATCAGCGTTTTGCCTCCATCTATGGCTCTGCACCACGTTGATGCCTGTTTCCTACAGATGTGAGATGAAGATGCCCATGCCCCTGGGATAAGAGTTATGAGTGGTCATGAGGCTGCATGTGAGTGCCGGACAGTGAGCCGGGTCTTCGGCAAGAGCAGTCAGTGCTCCCGAACACTTTCATCTCTCTCGACTCTACTATCAACTCATTTGTAGGATAGGTCAAATTTGGCTCTACCTGGGTTCTAATTTAATTTGTACCAGAGTATACTCTAAATTCATTTCCTTCTGATTTCTAACTACTAGGGTTTTAGACATGCACTACCACACCAGCTTCACCGTCAAAGTTTCTAATAATATTCCCCAATTCCAGTAAGCATAAGATCATCAGGACTTCACTTTTGCCACAAATTTCCTGAAGATTATTTTCTATTGACTCTTCACGTGGAGACCAGTCAGAATCTCTGACCAAGCATTGCAAAGCTATGATATGTAGCCAGTGTTCGCAGTAACACTTCACAGAAAACACGCACAAATACACACATACTGTCACATGGAGTCATAAACAACACCACATCAGGGCAAGCAAGCTGAGACCACTACAAAGCCTAGTATGTGTGCAGGATCACCCCTAGCCACTCACAAATAAATGTCTGTGCAAAGATAGGCCATGTGACAGAAACCTGTAATTCCATCCACTTGGGAGCCTGCTTGACTTCAAGGCCTCAAGCTCAAAACCTGGCTGGGCTAAAGAGACTTCTCAATCTAGCAAGAATACATCTCAAAATTAAATAAAAAGGAATTTGGCTAGAGTGGAGATGTAGCTCCAGCTTGGAATACCTCCTCATATAAAAAGGCCCTAGACAAACTACAAATAAACAGTCTCTCATGAAAGAGAACCTTACAGTCGCATCTAGACAAAAAATGGAGCTGTAGCCCCATAGCATGGGCAGCCCTCTCTGGATGTGCTCACCCAAATCAGGTCGGTCCCTACCTCTTTTCTTGGGGCCCACGTCTGTTTAGGCTTGGATTAGGCTGGCACACGGCAGGCTTCGTCTTCTTTTTCGAGACACAGCGGGCTGTGGGGTCTTCCCCTGGTTCCAGAGGATATTTAAGCAGAACCTCCACGCAGGCAATAACTACCCATCGCTCCTTCATCAAGTTGATCTAGGGCAGCAAAGAGAGGAAAGACTTCATGTGAGCTCTGTGGTGGGGAATAGGCCTTCTATGGGGGAGAGAAGCAGATTCGTACTTCCTTCTGTCCCTCGGGGTCATTCGTCTAAAATCTTCTTACTGTAGCTCATAGGGAGTTTCCAAGTGAACTTCAAAATGAAATAGAGGGTGAGCACACCGCTCCTGGGTATCTAACCAATGAGTGGCCCACCCTACCAGAAGGACACTGCTCAGCTGAGTTCAGAGCATCTTTATTCGTAATAGCCAGAAACTGGAAACAACCTAGTTCCTCAACCAATGAATGGATAAGAACATGTGGTGCATATACACACTGAAGTATTACTCAGCTGTTAAAAAGGATTCATGGAACTTGCAGGCAATGGGATGGAACTAGAAAAGCAATCTTCCTTAAACATTTAACTGAGACCCAGGAAGACAAACATGGCTTGTGTGCACTTCTAAGTGGATATGAGCCATTAAGCAAAGCTGTATATTACAGCTCACAAACCCAAAGAGGCCAGGTAACCGGAGGGCCTGGGGGTATGCACAGATCTCCCTGATAAGGGAATGAAAGACAGATCCTAAGGGTGTGTTAGGGGCCAGTAGAGATGGGAACAGAGGAGATTAACTGAAGGGAAGAGAGTTGAAGGGAGTGAAGGAGGGAGCACGAGACAGACATCAGGAATTGGGGCTCTTTTCAGAGGAGATGTGGAAACCTAGAGCAATGGAAACTCCCTGGAATTTATGAGGGTGACCACAGCAAGGCCACCTAGTAAGGATGGACAGAGAGCCTGAAACAGCCATCTTCTGTAACCAGACAGGGCTTCCAGTGGTGGGACCAGGTCACCAACCCAGCCACAAAGCCTTCAACTACGATTTGTCCTTCTTGCATGATATTCTGGGTTAGTGGTGACATGGAACTAGGTGAGTGGCCAACCAATGACTGGTCAAATCTGAGACCCACGCCACGAGGGGGAGCCCAAGTCTGACAGTGACTGTCAGCTAGATAATCCTGAGACCTTGGGTAGGACCAAACAGACTGGCCAGGAAAATAAAATTACTCATTGAAATGATTCCTAATAATGTTCCTCTATACTCATAGATCAGTGCCTAGTCCATTCCTCACCAGAGAGGCTCCCTCTGCCAGATAAGGGGAGCACATCATTAGTCCCACAGCCAAACAGTTGGCGAAGAGAGAGGCCAAGTTGGCGCTCTCCATTGGATGCCTCCCCCAAACAATTCTGGGAATGTTGGAAGAGGAGGAGAATGGATCATAGGAATCAGAGGGGACCAGGTCATCAGGAGAACATGTCCCACAAAATCAACTAAGCTGGGCTCATAGGAGCTCACAGAGACTGAGGCAGCAACGACGGAGTGTGCAGTAGTCTATACTAGGTCCCCTGCCTATGCTATGTTTGTTAGCTTGGTGTTTTACGGATTTCTAACAGTAGGAGTGGGTGTGCCTCTGCTCTTCATGTGCCATGTTTGCCTGATATCCCTGTTTGGCCTGCTCCTTTCTGAAAGAAAGTGGAAGTGGGGGAGGGGAGACTTGGGGGGAACGCATCTTCCATACTTACATCTCTCTGCGGGATACCCCAATTCCGCAAGAACTCCTTGGCCTGTTCCAACGAGAGTAAGTTGGGGTCCATCGCTGCTGGGGCCTCCAAGTAATTCTGCTTCTGTGTAAAGGGGAGAAACCAACTCACACTGTGCTCTACCTGTCCTGCAAAATCCCCATTTGGGCCACATTCTCCATTTAGACCTCTGCGTTGCCTACATGGCACTCATGTGAGTGAGAAGGAAAGATCTAACTAAGACAAGAGTTTGTTCGCTAGCCTCAGCACAGCTAGCAAACTGGGAATGCAGCAGCTTAACTAGATATCCTCAGACGGTACAACCAAACATTTTGGGAAGCTAAGTCTATCATTGGCCTCTTAGAAATTCTACAGGCACAGACTTCTCCAAATTACAAGACTCGGTGTGAAGGAATAGGTCTGTGTGGAAGCTGGGAAGGGTCTATATGGAAGGGGTCTATTGAAGGGTCTATATTGTGTGGTCAGATGGAACACAGACTCACCTTCAATCCAGGTATTCACAGAGAAGCAGCCAGAGTCAGTCAGGTACAGAAGAGTGAGTTTCAGCAGTCAGTCAAGCAGGCATATGAGAGGGGCAGTTTGAAGCAGGCAGGTGGGGCTAAGACAAATAAACAGTGAAGCTGCCTGACTCGGGAGCAGAGACTGACTTGGACAGGATGGAGCAATGAGAGCTCAGCGAGACACACAGAGTCAGCTGGGCAGAAGTCAGTATCAAAACGGAAGAGTGAGTCAAGTTGAAGCTGAGCAGAAAAGTTCAGTCTGAGGCTGTGAGAGAGAGTCAGCCAGAGTAAGCCAGAGTCAGAAGAGTTTGGTCAGAAACAGTCAGCTGGCTCGGAAGGACACTTGAAGGTGAACAGCTTGGAGAAGAGTTTGAGCTGGAACAGCGAACCAGAAGGGTCAGTTGAGTCCGCCAGCTCTGAGTTCAGAGGCTCTAAAGACTAGTGTGAATTATGCAAAAGAATAAACTGCCTTTCACCCCTAATCAAGGACTACACTCAAACTATAGTTTTCCAGCTAGACCACTATGTCACCACAACAACAACCTAGGGAAACCTTCAAATCTGAATCTGCACCCCGTAGGTTTGACTCAGTCTGAACACCATAGGTCCAGATATTAGAGCACTTGGTCCCAGAGGGGTTTGGAGGGTTTGGTATTCCTAGAGGAGGTACATTTTTTTTAATAATAAACATCTTCAAAACATGTTAAAAACAGGATTTGTCCTCATAAACACAGGAAAAGAACTCACCAGCTTTTGTGTCTGCTCCTAAGAACCTCTACTGAAGATTTCTTTGACTATTTGTTTGTTCGTGTTGGAATTTACCAAGCTTCAAAATTTGAAAAGAAAATGTTCTGATGTCTTTCTTTCTCTTGGCGTCTGTTCAGATGCGAGGCCTAGGACCAAGGCCAGGACCACTGGAAACCCCAGCCTTCCTTGGCTGCTGGCTGAAGAGAGACTGAGACCTGGGCTCTCACACCAGGCTTTGTACTGCTCCATGATCCATGTCCCTCCCACTGCAATGACGTAGCATAATGCAATCACGTGTGATTTAATTATCATGCTCCACCCGGATCTGATGGAATATATGGTTTTTATCTATTTATTTTGTCTGAGTTCCATTTGTTTTTTGGTCAAAGACTATTTATGAAAAGGAAGATGTAGAGGAATACGCCTTAGTGAAAACTAGGAATGGTCTATATTCCAGAGGTCTATATCAAGGGATTGAATTTAGAGACCTCTGTGATCCCCATGGAAAGTAGAAAGAATGTGAAGAATGTTGGTACACACCTTTAATCCAAGTATTCACACCTTTAATACCAAACTCTGTGATTGAATTAGAGTGGACCATCCAGCAGAGTGAAGCCAAAATCTGAGTGAAATCTGAGATTAAATCAGAAGATATAAAAGCAGCCTCTCAGCTCAGAGAATCAAGCGGTCAGACACGGGTGGTATGAGAAGGGTAGTATGAGATAGTATCAGGTAATCTGATTGAGCCTGAGATTCTTATACCTCTACACTTCTATGATTGAATCAGTAATTTTGTTTTGACAGGATCTAATCTACATAGGCTGGCTTCAGATTTGTTTTGTAGTCTTGTGTAACCTTGAACTTGTTTTTCCTTCTCTAGTAGTCTAAGGGTAACAACATCCATTTTAACTGAAGAAATAATTTAAAAATTTTGAGTATATATATATTACAGGTTAAACAGTTTTAAACTTTATGAATGCAAACACCAAGTAACAAGTGTAATAGATGCATCAGTTTTGAATGAAATAAAGGAACTCAGACAAAATAAATAGATAAAAACCATATATTCCATCAGATCCGGGTGGAGCATGATAATTAAATCACACGTGATTGCATTATGCTACGTCATTGCAGTGGGAGGGACATGGATCATGGAGCAGTACAAAGCCTGGTGTGAGAGCCCAGGTCTCAGTCTCTCTTCAGCCAGCAGCCAAGGAAGGCTGGGGTTTCCAGTGGTCCTGGCCTTGGTCCTAGGCCTCGCATCTGAACAGACGCCAAGAGAAAGAAAGACATCAGAACATTTTCTTTTCAAATTTTGAAGCTTGGTAAATTCCAACACGAACAAACAAATAGTCAAAGAAATCTTCAGTAGAGGTTCTTAGGAGCAGACACAAAAGCTGGTGAGTTCTTTTCCTGTGTTTATGAGGACAAATCCTGTTTTTAACATGTTTTGAAGATGTTTATTATTAAAAAAAATGTACCTCCTCTAGGAATACCAAACCCTCCAAACCCCTCTGGGACCAAGTGCTCTAATATCTGGACCTATGGTGTTCAGACTGAGTCAAACCTACGGGGTGCAGATTCAGATTTGAAGGTTTCCCTAGGTTGTTGTTGTGGTGACATAGTGGTCTAGCTGGAAAACTATAGTTTGAGTGTAGTCCTTGATTAGGGGTGAAAGGCAGTTTATTCTTTTGCATAATTCACACTAGTCTTTAGAGCCTCTGAACTCAGAGCTGGCGGACTCAACTGACCCTTCTGGTTCGCTGTTCCAGCTCAAACTCTTCTCCAAGCTGTTCACCTTCAAGTGTCCTTCCGAGCCAGCTGACTGTTTCTGACCAAACTCTTCTGACTCTGGCTTACTCTGGCTGACTCTCTCTCACAGCCTCAGACTGAACTTTTCTGCTCAGCTTCAACTTGACTCACTCTTCCGTTTTGATACTGACTTCTGCCCAGCTGACTCTGTGTGTCTCGCTGAGCTCTCATTGCTCCATCCTGTCCAAGTCAGTCTCTGCTCCCGAGTCAGGCAGCTTCACTGTTTATTTGTCTTAGCCCCACCTGCCTGCTTCAAACTGCCCCTCTCATATGCCTGCTTGACTGACTGCTGAAACTCACTCTTCTGTACCTGACTGACTCTGGCTGCTTCTCTGTGAATACCTGGATTGAAGGTGAGTCTGTGTTCCATCTGACCACACAATATAGACCCTTCAATAGACCCCTTCCATATAGACCCTTCCCAGCTTCCACACAGACCTATTCCTTCACACCGAGTCTTGTAATTTGGAGAAGTCTGTGCCTGTAGAATTTCTAAGAGGCCAATGATAGACTTAGCTTCCCAAAATGTTTGGTTGTACCGTCTGAGGATATCTAGTTAAGCTGCTGCATTCCCAGTTTGCTAGCTGTGCTGAGGCTAGCGAACAAACTCTTGTCTTAGTTAGATCTTTCCTTCTCACTCACATGAGTGCCATGTAGGCAACGCAGAGGTCTAAATGGAGAATGTGGCCCAAATGGGGATTTTGCAGGACAGGTAGAGCACAGTGTGAGTTGGTTTCTCCCCTTTACACAGAAGCAGAATTACTTGGAGGCCCCAGCAGCGATGGACCCCAACTTACTCTCGTTGGAACAGGCCAAGGAGTTCTTGCGGAATTGGGGTATCCCGCAGAGAGATGTAAGTATGGAAGATGCGTTCCCCCCAAGTCTCCCCTCCCCCACTTCCACTTTCTTTCAGAAAGGAGCAGGCCAAACAGGGATATCAGGCAAACATGGCACATGAAGAGCAGAGGCACACCCACTCCTACTGTTAGAAATCCGTAAAACACCAAGCTAACAAACATAGCATAGGCAGGGGACCTAGTATAGACTACTGCACACTCCGTCGTTGCTGCCTCAGTCTCTGTGAGCTCCTATGAGCCCAGCTTAGTTGATTTTGTGGGACATGTTCTCCTGATGACCTGGTCCCCTCTGATTCCTATGATCCATTCTCCTCCTCTTCCAACATTCCCAGAATTGTTTGGGGGAGGCATCCAATGGAGAGCGCCAACTTGGCCTCTCTCTTCGCCAACTGTTTGGCTGTGGGACTAATGATGTGCTCCCCTTATCTGGCAGAGGGAGCCTCTCTGGTGAGGAATGGACTAGGCACTGATCTATGAGTATAGAGGAACATTATTAGGAATCATTTCAATGAGTAATTTTATTTTCCTGGCCAGTCTGTTTGGTCCTACCCAAGGTCTCAGGATTATCTAGCTGACAGTCACTGTCAGACTTGGGCTCCCCCTCGTGGCGTGGGTCTCAGATTTGACCAGTCATTGGTTGGCCACTCACCTAGTTCCATGTCACCACTACCCCAGAATATCATGCAAGAAGGACAAATCGTAGTTGAAGGCTTTGTGGCTGGGTTGGTGACCTGGTCCCACCACTGGAAGCCCTGTCTGGTTACAGAAGATGGCTGTTTCAGGCTCTCTGTCCATCCTTACTAGGTGGCCTTGCTGTGGTCACCCTCATAAATTCCAGGGAGTTTCCATTGCTCTAGGTTTCCACATCTCCTCTGAAAAGAGCCCCAATTCCTGATGTCTGTCTCGTGCTCCCTCCTTCACTCCCTTCAACTCTCTTCCCTTCAGTTAATCTCCTCTGTTCCCATCTCTACTGGCCCCTAACACACCCTTAGGATCTGTCTTTCATTCCCTTATCAGGGAGATCTGTGCATACCCCCAGGCCCTCTGGTTACCTGGCCTCTTTGGGTTTGTGAATTGTAATATACAGCTTTTGCTTAATGGCTCATATCCACTTAGAAGTGCACACAAGCCATGTTTGTCTTCCTGGGTCTCAGTTAAATATTTAAGGAAGATTGCTTTTCTAGTTCCATCCCATTGCCTGCAAGTTCCATGAATCCTTTTTAACAGCTGAGTAATACTTCAGTGTGTATATGCACCACATGTTCTTATCCATTCATTGGTTGAGGAACTAGGTTGTTTCCAGTTTCTGGCTATTACGAATAAAGATGCTCTGAACTCAGCTGAGCAGTGTCCTTCTGGTAGGGTGGGCCACTCATTGGTTAGATACCCAGGAGCGGTGTGCTCACCCTCTATTTCAATTTGAAGTTCACTTGGAAACTCCCTATGAGCTACAGTAAGAAGATTTTAGACGAATGACCCCGAGGGACAGAAGGAAGTACGAATCTGCTTCTCTCCCCCATAGAAGGCCTATTCCCCACCACAGAGCTCACATGAAGTCTTTCCTCTCTTTGCTGCCCTAGATCAACTTGATGAAGGAGCGATGGGTAGTTATTGCCTGCGTGGAGGTTCTGCTTAAATATCCTCTGGAACCAGGGGAAGACCCCACAGCCCGCTGTGTCTCGAAAAAGAAGACGAAGCCTGCCGTGTGCCAGCCTAATCCAAGCCTAAACAGACGTGGGCCCCAAGAAAAGAGGTAGGGACCGACCTGATTTGGGTGAGCACATCCAGAGAGGGCTGCCCATGCTATGGGGCTACAGCTCCATTTTTTGTCTAGATGCGACTGTAAGGTTCTCTTTCATGAGAGACTGTTTATTTGTAGTTTGTCTAGGGCCTTTTTATATGAGGAGGTATTCCAAGCTGGAGCTACATCTCCACTCTAGCCAAATTCCTTTTTATTTAATTTTGAGATGTATTCTTGCTAGATTGAGAAGTCTCTTTAGCCCAGCCAGGTTTTGAGCTTGAGGCCTTGAAGTCAAGCAGGCTCCCAAGTGGATGGAATTACAGGTTTCTGTCACATGGCCTATCTTTGCACAGACATTTATTTGTGAGTGGCTAGGGGTGATCCTGCACACATACTAGGCTTTGTAGTGGTCTCAGCTTGCTTGCCCTGATGTGGTGTTGTTTATGACTCCATGTGACAGTATGTGTGTATTTGTGCGTGTTTTCTGTGAAGTGTTACTGCGAACACTGGCTACATATCATAGCTTTGCAATGCTTGGTCAGAGATTCTGACTGGTCTCCACGTGAAGAGTCAATAGAAAATAATCTTCAGGAAATTTGTGGCAAAAGTGAAGTCCTGATGATCTTATGCTTACTGGAATTGGGGAATATTATTAGAAACTTTGACGGTGAAGCTGGTGTGGTAGTGCATGTCTAAAACCCTAGTAGTTAGAAATCAGAAGGAAATGAATTTAGAGTATACTCTGGTACAAATTAAATTAGAACCCAGGTAGAGCCAAATTTGACCTATCCTACAAATGAGTTGATAGTAGAGTCGAGAGAGATGAAAGTGTTCGGGAGCACTGACTGCTCTTGCCGAAGACCCGGCTCACTGTCCGGCACTCACATGCAGCCTCATGACCACTCATAACTCTTATCCCAGGGGCATGGGCATCTTCATCTCACATCTGTAGGAAACAGGCATCAACGTGGTGCAGAGCCATAGATGGAGGCAAAACGCTGATAACTAAATAACACATAAAAACCTTAAAACTACCTGGGAGAAAAATAAAGTAGGAAGAATATAAAACAATACAATTAAAGAAGAAGAGGATGTGTAGTGAGAGGAAGCGCATTATGTTGAAGGGAGGATCCTGAATAATTCCAGACCCCAACATGCTGTCATGCAATTGTGCGGGTCTCAGCTCATCCGTGTTAAGCAAGGTGGCCTCGTCTCAGGCAGCTGGAGTTCTGTGAGTGTGGGATCCCGGGAGAGGGTCAGAGAACGGGACACTGACTCTGAGTATGCGAGGGTATGGTAGGTCTGACTGCAGTTAGCAAATCCCTTCCACCTCTGCTTCCTGAAGTGGAGAAAGAAGGCACGTGTCTACTAAACACTCCTGTTCTTATCCCATAACTAGGAAGCTAAACAATCAATTCACGAGCCAGAGCAGCAAGAAAGCCCGGGTCGAGAAGCAGATGGCAAGTCATTGCACACACCCACCTTCTCAGAGGCCACCCGGAGACAAGATCCAGAAGGAGGAAAGCTTGGGAACAGTTGGCCCAAGTGTTTCTCCAGCAGAGAAGGAAGAAACCAAGGTCAGTGCTCCTGAACTTTGAAAACTTGGGTTCTGTGTAGGCTCGGGGAAGTGGGTTGAACCACGGTGACTGGGTGTCTAAAGCTCATGTTATTCTATACGGCCCATCTAACATGTGAACTCTTCTCCCAGATTACCGGCCGAGTGAGAGCTCAGGAGCCACCCTGTCTCCACTCAGTGCTGTGAGACGCCTGGCCTTTGTCCAGTTTGCCATCTACAGTTCATTTACTCACATTTCTTTAGCTGTCTCTCCATTGCTGTGCTGAGGAAGGGGTCACTACCTCACACATGCTAAGCGAGTGTATGTTCCCGAGGCACAACACCAAATTTCCCGGTGCGTTCTGCAAGCTCCCAACCACAGAGCCATTCCTACATTGGTGGATCGATTACAGCTGACTGCTCTCAAAGGGAGCTGTGTATCTCCTTCTTCCTTTGCTTTTCATTTTTATTTATTTATTTTTCAGTATTTCTTTATTTGTTTATTTTGGTTTTTTTGACACTAGGTTTTTCTGTTTGAACTCTGGCTGTCCTGGAAATCACTCAGTAGCAGGGGCTGGCCTTGAACTCACAGGTTCCACCTGTTCCTGCCTCCTGAGTGCTGGGATTAAATATGTGTGCTTCCACCACCCGGCTACTTTTTATTTCTAGATGTGATGTCACCAATTTCCCAGGCTAGCCTGGAATTCTCAGTAGAGAAAAGGCTTTTCTCAAACTCATGGTTGTCCTCCCGAGTTTTCCTGAGCGTTGTGAGTCGTCTTAGTTATCCCTCTGTCATTCCTTAGACACAGACTTCTTTCTCTTCAGAGCGCTCTATAGAGTGGGCCCTGTCAATGACTGTCACCCAGCATCTCTCCTGATAATGGACTATGGGTCCAGCTTCCTTCCAGCAAGCCTGTGCTGTACCTCACCTATAAATCCTTTGGTGGAGCTCTGATCGTTGATGTAATTTCATCTTCTCCCCTGCCCACTGCTGTGTACACAGGTAAAATGCAAAAACTGTGGAGCCTTTGGACACAGTGCAAGGAGCAAGAACTGTCCCGTAAAGAACTTGGACAAAGCCCTTCCTGTCCAGAAGCTGGGCTCCAACAAGAAAGAGAAGGAGAATCTGAATCCAAGGATCACCCAGCTGCTCCAGCCTCCCCACCTGTTTAAAAACATTGAGAGAGAAGAGAAAGCAGGGCACACGTGAGTATGGAGCACCTCCAGCTTGGTCCCGGAGCATGGGGACATGAGATCATGTTGTCTGTATGTTCATTGTCTACAGACATCTTAGGACCCATGCAAGAACACAGACAAGTTTGATTAGATTCCTTACTCAGTCCTCAGTTGGTGTTGGGGAAAATCAAAGAAGAGGCAGGGAGACAACTGAGGATTCTGCCCACAGTAAACAGAGCAGCAGCAGGGTTTAAGCAAAGGCTGGGGTCTGGCACAGTGGCTGGAGCATTGCCTAGCACATACAATCTCCTGGGTTCCATCCCCCCACCGTATTAGCATGGTGGTGCGCACCTGTAAACCCAGCCCAGGAAAGGTGGGCACCAGTCCATCAGGAGTTCCTCGTCCTCCTCAGCTCTCTAGTGACTTGGAGGGCAGCCTGAGCTACAGTATTCCCTGTTTGAATTTACTGTAAGGACATATGCAATGCGGTTGCCCAGGTGTGAGGAGAGCTTCCATAATGGGACCTTCTCTGGGGTTAAGAGATCAGCTTAAATCAGACAAGCACGTCTCACTGGGGCTTCAGTCCTTCCACACCCCAACAAGAGCTGGGATTCAGCTTCCAGTTCGTGCTGATTTCCCTCTTCTGGATAGAGAGCTCCTGCCTCTGCCAACACTTTCTCTGGTGTGTTCTGCAGGCCGGAAGCGCTGCCAAGTAAACCTGGATCACAGACTCTTAGGAGGAGCTCTCCAGAGGTGAGGATGAGTTCTCGGGAGGAGCCCACAGAGTCTTCTCTCTGCTTGAGAGTGAGTCTCCCTTGCTTTCCTGTTGGGTTTCTCTTGGTTCCTGGCTCTGTTGCTCTTCTGTGCTCCTATTGTGGGGGTTTTGTGAAGACCCAGGCAAGCCTGCGGGAGTCTGCTTTCAGCTTTCCCTCCCCTGCCTGCCCTTCTGCGGTTTCTTAGTTCTGCATCCTTCCGGTTCCCGCTTTTCATTTACCCTCCCTTCCATTCTCTTTCGCCTTTTCATTTCCAGTCTCTGATCCCCTCCCAACCTGTGCAGCCTCTCCCCTTTCTTTTCTTTCAAATTTGCTTCTTGAAAACAAAGATTTATTCACCCTCTGCTGCCCTTGACCATGAAGTGGTCATTAAGCGGTCCTCAGAATTGGAACTGCAACCAGAGACCTTATCGTCTAGAGAACTCCAGAGTCCCAGATTCATATGGTGTTTTCTCCCATCCTCTGAGGCAGGAATAACAGCAGGGGTCCTGCGGGCATTTAAAGGTTTTCCTGTGGACCTTAAGTCAGTGTACTCTCTCTTCCTGTTGGAACGGCTTCTTCTTATCTGGGCATTAAAAAAAAAACCTATATTTGGCTCATTGTTCTCTCGTATCCTTTCTTTGTGATCTGCCCATTATTTTTAATTTTGTATCACTCAATGACCAATAGTGAGCTTCATTATGACCTAGCCTTACATCTTACCATCGCATGTTCCCGTATTCACGCTGTACCCCGTATGTGTCCTGTCATTTCTCCTACTCGTCCTCATTTTTCTGCCCTGTGGTTCCCCCTTCTGCATTCCTGCGATCTGATTATTAGTTTCACGTGCTTTCTGATTCAATAAATTGAGTGAACCCACTCTTCACACAGGTGGTTCACTTTGACTTCAGTGGCAGATAAACTGAGTCTTTCTCTCCACAGAAGCCGACCAGGCCCTCGGTTTTTCATGGGACAAAGAACAAAACTTCACTGGATCCTGTCCCCGCAGGATACCCACCGGTCAGGAAACCCAATAGGAGACCAGCCATGCCCTCATGTCATGACAAAGGGCCAGACCTGAGCTCCTGTAGATCAGTTAGAACAGGTCATGTGAGTGTCTCAAAACCCCTGAAGCCCAATTTAAGGGACTGCCAGGACTCTGCCCCCAGCTCCCAGAGGCTAGCCCATGGTTGTGTTGTTTCCCCCAAGGGTGCTCTTCAGCCTCCCATGAAGACACCTGCTCCGGTTCAGGGTGTTAAACTCCAGGCGAGTAGGAAACATCCTAGAATAGATTCAAAGTCCAGTGTACCACCTACCAGGCCAAAATGTGGCCAGGAGTCCAATGTCAGAACCCAGATGCCAGAAAAGGAACCTCTGCAATTCACCACTGAGATGAGCCACAATTACCCAAAGGATCCTGGGACCGGCTTTTGCTTGGATCCCTCAATGGAATCTCTGCTATCTGACCTGGGGATTTCCATAGTTTCCGAGTCTCCTGTCACTACAGATGCCTGTGGCCTCCAATAGGCACCCAAGATGAACCAAAATAATCCAGCCCTGAAGACCAATGTCCACAGCCAGCCTCTGCCCTCCTCCTCATATCCAAGTTCTGCCCAGGACTCAGCTGTCTCCCAGTCTACCCATTCAGGAACTCACAACACTCCCAGCAGCTTGAGATGGGACAAAGCACATCCCCACTTGGGGAGCTCATTGGCTACTACGTCTAAATGTCCAGTAAATGCCACGTCTGTTTCTCAGAGCCCCCCTGATGCAAAGCAATCCAAGAGCCTGGTTTGCAGTGCTCCAAGAAGTGTCTTGTATGAGGACCTTCTGGTATCCTCCTCCTCAGAAGACAGTGATTAAGAGGGAAGTGTCTTGTTATGCAGAGAGGACTTGGCTGTAAGCCATACATCACTTGAAGTGACTGAAAGACTGAGGAGGAGAAAGAGATCAGAGTAGTCATGTTCTGAAAATAGAGCAGAACCAGAAAACTTAAAACTGGCAAGTGTCTGTGGCAATTTAACTCCCAAGATGTGAAGGCAGGGGTGGCAGTTGTTCCAATTCATACTCAAATGAATTGTACATGACAGGAGACTGAGCTACTGTAAACTTAGCCTTGAAAGGACAAGAACAAAGCTGTCAAACTTTAGTCAGGCTTCTAAGAACACCAAAACTGTAGGCCTAAGTTAGGGGCAAGGTGACTCAGAACAATTCCCAGAACTAAAGTAAGAAAAACAATTTCTAAGATATACAAGTTATGGACCGCTGACTAATGGCCTTGGGCTAAGAATTTCTCCCCAGCCACATTGACTAAGACCCTAAATTTACATTTTCTTGTGCCCACGACCTTGCTATATGCCAGCACCCATCAGTTTAAAGGTTAATACTCACATCACTACACAACCAATAGAATTGTTCATAAAACTCTGTTGCTAAGCTCTGCCTTTGAAATTCCTATTTAAGCGATACTTAAGAATGTGCTAGGGGTCGCCCTGTGAGGGGGGACCCCAACGTGGGGGGTCACCCGGTGAGGGTAGACCCCAATTCGTGGGTTGCCTTTCATTTCTTATTAGAGGAATCTGTGAGGGTAGACCCCCAACACGTTGGAAATAAACCTCTTGCTTTTTGCATTGATCTTGAGTCCTGGTGATTTCTCGGGGGTCCCCTTCCATCTGCCCCTGACAGCCTCCCACAACAACAACAAATAAAAACACAAACCAAAGCAATAGTATTCTGTACCTTATTGCCAATTTATGTGATAGGTTGGTTATTATGAGTTTTTAAGTAAAACACACCACAACATTCCTGATAATTCCTGATCAGACAGTTTTCGTGTGGAACCTGTCCCTTGTATAGTATCTGATAAGCCTCAGACTGAACTGATTTGCTTGGCTTCAACCTCACTCATTCCTCCTGTCTGATACTGACTTCTGCCAAGCTGCCTCTTTGTCTCTGTGTCTCTCCCTTGGCTCTCACTGCTCTATATTGCCTCAGTCAGCCTCTCTGCTTCCTTCTTTTGTACCCATCTGCCTACTTCAGAGGGCTTGCCTCATACTACCTTTCTTATATTGCCTGTGTCTGACTTCTTGATTCTCTGAGCTGAGAGCCTGCTTTTATGTCATGAGAGCCTGCTTTATATCCTCTGATTCAATCTCAGGTTTTGTGACTGAAGGCGTGCACTATCACTGCCTTCTGAATACTAAGATTAAAGGTGTATACCAACATTCTTAACACTCTTTCTACATTCCATCGGGACAACAGGGGCCTCTGAATTCGATTCCTTCCTATAGACTCCTGGAATATAGACTCTTACTAGTTTTCACTAAGGCCTATCATCTACATCTTCCTTTTCCTAGTCTAAAAACTAAAAAAAAAAAGAATAGAACTACCATGTGACCCAGCAATAGCACCAATGTGCACATACCAAAAAGACTTTCCTACAGCAGAGGAATCTGCTCGCTGGGTTGTTGTTACTCTATTCACAACTGTTATAAAATAGAAACAAGTCTATGTGGGGATGGGGCCAGGAAAATGAGTAGAGAATGGGATGAAAGCTTAGCCAAAATGAAGGAATTATTAAAAAGTCATATATAAGACACTGCTTTTTGAGTCAACGAAAACTTCAGTTACCTAAGTATAATATCAATTCCAGAAATCATGGGTGAATAAACAAAATACCAGTCCTGGGGACAAAATACCTTTCTACCAGTGTTGGGCACAGGGGCCCTGGTGTGCCCTCAGCTCTTTGAATCCCACAGCTCTTTACTGTCCATCAGATCTACATGGAAAGATATTATTCCTCTAGACACCTTATGTTTTTGTGGCAGAATCTAGAGAAAGCAACCTGGAATCCAGATGGCATCTCTCACTGCTGGACAGTTTTAGTGACAGAAGGGACTATGCAGGCTGATGAGGGATAAAATCTTCAACAGACATATCTTTCTCAGGACTCTGAGAACTATAATCCTGACCTACAAGCAATATGTCCAAATTGGTGCCATGGTGGCATGACTTGGGAATAGCCAATTATCCCCTCGTCAGGTTTTAGTCCTGTTCAGCTTTATATTAAAAAGTTCACGCTGCTCAGAGTAAATATGCTTATGAACTTATGTTTGGGGAACAAACAACAAGCAGGAGATTGATAGAAGGAGCAGGTAAATATAAAGGTACCATCGTTGAGTGAAAAATAAACAAAGCAACATCATCAAATCAGGCCCTCATAGGATCCAGCAGAAAAGACTGTGGAAGCCCCTCTGAAAGCACCATGCCTTTCCAATTGAGAGACTTCCAAATCAAGCAGAGCAGATGCTCCACGGATGAGCATTCAGCTTCTAGTTCCCACCTCCCCAGGCACTTTTATACCATGAGATAATCAATCTCATTGGAAGGGTTCACTCTCTAATTGTTCTCGAAAGCAGCACAATGCTTTCCTTAGCTGTTTGTTCTCCTTTTTTCTCTGCTTCAGAGTTAGGTGGTCAGCCTGCCACAGGAAGTGGAGTTTTGGAGAACACTTAAATCTGCATTTCTTTTTTGACCAGGGAGGATCTCCAGGCATTCAGAGACCTGTTTCCATTAGATGAACAGAACATGACTGCCTAGCAATATAATGCACATATAAAAGAGTTAAGCATGAGGTGTAGGGGTGTATGTGTGTGTCTGTCTGTCTGTCTGGGCAGGGGTGTTAATGCATCTGAAAACACTTTGAAATTGTGAAACACCAGGAAAGCACAATGTGTTTCGGTGTTTGGTATTGATGATAGTTTATCGAATTCTGTGTGCATTTTCTGAGGAACCTGCCTGACTCCATTTTAAGTCAGGAGCCATTATGATGTTAAAAATAAGTTAAAATGTTAAAAAATACGTTTTCATTTACTGTAAGAGTTAAATAGCCAGGGTTTTTCTTTGTTGTTGCTGTTGTTTTGTGTTTTAGGTATTTTTTCCTGGAACCTGACCAACCCCAACTCATGACCTTGACTTTAAGAACATGCTGGCTGCCCTTCCTAATTATCCTCCATAATTTCATGGCCACCACATGGAGTTTTTTGAGATTTTTCTGTACTTCCTAATTACTCCACTGTTGTACTTTAAACCTACACGTGAGTTTATTTCTTAAAAGAAGCCCAAGAGATGGACTCAGGGTTGCTCTCTTTAACCTAAGTGGCAATTGTTGGCCAGCTCTCCTGGTATATCCCAAAAGTGAAAAACAAGATTTATACAATTTGGCTAAAATTGTGATAGTGGTTTTATTCTAGACCAGCGGGATTAACACTTCCTTTGGAAATTTTGGGAAGTCCATGGCAAAAAGTAGATCTACCACGGAAAATGAGAAGCACATGTTTTCATTAGGCACTCCTCGGGCTAGTCCCATTTGTTTCCCCACATTCGAAGACTGCCGTCACATCTTTTAAGACGTGTACGTGAATGCAAGCATTTGGTTCTGTTTAAAGTGCATACAGTAACAGCATTCAACAGCGGATGAGAAAAACGGTTCACATGCTGCACTATTTTTATTAGAAAGAGGAAAGTTGACACTTTAAGGGGGAAGAAAAGCATTGATAATCGGTGTCAACCGTTAAGGACTTGGGCGAACTCAATTCTTTTTTGTAACAAAGTACTTATAATCCTTAAAAATAGGTAATTATTTAAATAAAAGTCTTTAAATATATATCATATATATATGCATATATATATGATATATATCTCATATATACATAAATATGAGATACAGATGAGCTATATATTTTAAGTTTTTAAACAAAAATTTATATTTCTTAATATTTAAATAATAATTGTATATAATTATATATATCATATAATACATCATTTGATATATATGTCTCTCTCTCTTTCTCTCTCTCTCTCTATATATATATATGGTGCATATATATCTATATCTACATATATGGTGCTTGATCCTACTCACCCTGCGTGGCTATAGTTTGACACTGACCAGGAGCCCTACTTCCCTGGGCACTACCCTGACCGTCAGCGCCTGTCCATCGCTTGGCTCTCGGCCCCGCCCCGATCGTCCCCAGGTCATTCTCGGCATCCACATCCTCACTCTCTTCCAGGCCCTGCCTCTGGGCTGCACTTCCCTACTCTGCCCACGACCCACACACACCGGGCCCACGCACCCGACCTCTCCGTTCCCCATTCCTTCTAGGTCCCGCCCCTCGGGAGTCGCTTCCGCTAGTTTCCGGAAGCTGACCGGGATTGCTGGCTGCGCACTTCCGCTGCGACCCGGAAGCGGCTTTGAGCAGCGCTGGTTGAGTAGCTGGGTGACTTTTCCCAGACCTTTGAACCCGTTGCCTGGGTGGCGCTCGGCGCCCAGAGCCGCGACGCCCTCCCCCTCGGGAACCCCAGCTCCACCCGGACCCCCAGCTCCTCCCGGAACCCCGCTCCACCCGGAACCCCTCTCCACCCGGACCCCAAATCCGCCCGGACAGACATGGCCGCCGAGCGAGCCGAGGGACACCCGGAGAAGCTGCCGCCGGGAACCGGCAGGGACGCGAGCGGATTCCACTGCTCCTCCTGTGGGGGAGGAGACAGGCTGTGCGGGACTAGGGAGGGCTGCAGGTGACGGGGTGGCCGAGCAGCAGCGGGGTACGGGCCAGTGGGAGGGAGGGAAGAAAGCGGGGTCCGGGGAGGGAGACGGGCGCCAGGATGTGGAGGGCGGTGTGAGAGGGAGGGACGGCTGGAGGTGGGAGGTGAGGAGGAGGTGGTGCAGAATGAGAGGGGCAGTCCGGGTCAGGGGTGAGCTGATGGAACAATACGATGATAAAATAATAATAATAATTAATAATAATAATAATAATAATAGTGCAGAATGAGAGAGGGACAGGCCGGATATGGGGTGATGGAATAATAAGATGATAATAATAATAATAATATGATGATGATGATGATGATGTTGATACGATGATGATTGAGTTTGTCCTTGTTCGGGAAAAAAAAAAAAAACTTAAACTCTTACATTTTACTGGTGAAGAAAAGCACTGTAAGACGTGTTACCTGCCGGGCACCGGCATTTTAAAGTTCGCTGGAATTGTGCTGGTCACGGCGGCGCACACAGATATGTCAGCGTGTGGAGGAAAGCTGGAGCAGGAAGCTGGATAGTTTGAGGCAGCCTGGAAGCGGTAACTTTTTCAGTTTCTAGGTAAATAAATACTGTTGAGGTTAGGATCCTAACCCTCTGTAGTCCTTATTCAGCCGGAAAACCGTGATGTGACTCCCTTTAGACGGGGTCGCCCTTCTGTGCCTGGATTATTATTTTTTCCTAACACATTTAGCATAGAATGTGTTGGCTCTGATCCCCCTAAATGTGTGGTATTTTTTTCTCCACTATCGTGCGTCTCTCTCTGTCAGACCCCAGCGTAGCCTTGTGTGATTTGATTCATATCTGGCTAACTACCGGAAGGTAGTATCAAATGCCACAGCCTCACACCATTGCTCCCCACCTTGATTCCAAATCTCCTGTGCTGAGTAGAACCTGCCATCAGCTGGTGCTCAGTGCTAACTGGCTCACTCGGCTCTGGATTTCTAGGGAAACACACGGATTAGGTTCACTCATTGTAAAGAACAACACAAAGGAAAACAAACCATCATTCCAGATAAACCTGCAAGTTTCAACATCTCCAGTAGGTCAACGATGCCCTTCCTAAGTCTCAGCCGAATCCCGCGGCCTGTATGTACCTTACTGTGTCTGTGTGGCTATATGAGTTTGTGTATATACGAGAGTGCTTTCTGGGCTGTGTGCAGAGGTAGTCTTACATTCCTGACTTTTCTGAGAAGGGATCAAGTTCTGCAGAAAAGTGTCAGGCCTCCTGTTAGCCTTCCTACAGTGGTTTATGGTCCCTGCATCCCCTTGCTGTAGTGGGCAATGGAGGGGGGAGTGTCCATCTTTCTACATGGAGAACTCCTCCCTATGGCTGTGGCCCAGGAACCGGGTGTGTTGTTGAGCTGTTTAGCACACACCTGTAACCCCAAGACTCAGAAGACTGAGGCAGGAAGGTCATGAGTTCAAGGCCAGCCTATGCTACATAGAAAGTGCTCTTCTCCAAAGAGAAGGGAAGTGGTTGTGTTCATCCTGAACACTCTACGGTATTTTTTAAAAATTATTATTTAGAGAATAAGGGGATTTATTGTCATAACATCGTGCAAGCATGTGATACACTTAATTGTATGCTTTCGGTATTCAGGACTGACTTCTAAACACTCACGTTACCCAAGGAAGAGGCTGAGAAGAGGAGAACCAAGAGAGAACGCAAAGAGCCAGGGATGGCCGTCGCTCAGGTACAGTGAGCACCCCCCCCCATTGTTTCTCTGCTCCCTGCGGTGCTGGGCATGGAAGCTGCTGGCCTGCCCTGACTGTAAAATAAGTGTGTTCACTTATTCTTCCTCATGGTTGCCCTTAACACCCCCCCCGGCCCCGTCATCACCACCCGATTTCGTCTCGCAGTGATCCTGTGATATCCAACATGGGGGAAGCTTCTATTAAGTATGTCTTAAGAGCAGCCTTCCTGTTGTTGGGCAGGAGTGGTTGTCTAGGAACATATCTGAGTGGGTCATTAGCTCTCTAGGTATAGGTAAAAAAAGAGCTACACATGGAAGTCACATGTTAACGTGCACAGGTACCTCTTGAGTTGTGTAGGGTTACATTCTACCTCGCCGCTACACTGCTGGGCAGAATGTCAGTGGTTATCGTCTCCAAGTGTACATCTCATCAGCTAGAAACAGGATGAGAGATACAGGGCATAGTTGTATTTTGGGCTTTTGTCTCTTCCAGAATCTGGAGTTCACTAATTGGTTGCTGGCTGGCCAACGTGCTCCATGGATTTGTCTGTCTCCACCCCTCTAGCACTAAGCTTACAGATGCACTCGGGTTTTACATTAATGTTGGGGTTGCAGACTCAGGTTCTCATGCTTTCTAGGCGAGTACTTTACTGCCCGAGCTGTCGATACGAGTCAGCCTGAGTGCTCAGTGCCCAACAGTAGGGTTTCTGTAAGCATGCTCAGTGCTTCACCCTGCAGACCCTGCTGTTTCCTTGGGACATTTATGAAGGTGGCATTTGGGGCAAAGGAAGTGACATTTTTCAATCGTGAGAGCATATCTCCTTTGTAAGTAAAAAAACAAATCCCCCTTTCAGTTAATATTGACTATTCAAAAATAAAACTTTGGATGTGCATCCTGAACGCGCCTGCCTTTTTCCTTGTAAATCTGGAAACAGTGGGACACAGCAGGCCCTCCTTGCCGAGTCTTTGTCTCTCACACAGCAGGAGACCGCAGCTGCAGTTCTGGCAGGAGTTCATGCAGGACTTTTAGGATGCTTTGTCCTATAGGTTTTCCTGTTAGAGAAGAAGGGTAGCTCACATACTTCTTTGTGATAGCCTCTCACTCTGTGTACCCCAAGCTGGCCCTGACTTCGTAGTAAGCCACTTGCCCCAGTGTCCAGAGATCTGGTTTTAGTGATGTGAGTTACCATCCCCAGCTCTCTTCACGGTCTTGTTGGTGCATTCCGTAAGTTACTGTACGTGGTTCTTACACAGTCTTCTATGAAGGTGTCTTGGTTTTCATCACTGAGCCCACGTTGGGATAGAACAGGGGTTCTGATAAGTAAGCGCTACAGAGTACCCCACTAGGCTTCCTGTAAGGATTTCACCAACCACATTGGTTCCTGTGTTGTCATGGCAGCTCGGATTTCACTGCTGAAACCCAGAGTGTGTTCGGATTTTCCATGGCCCGCTTATTGTTGAACATTTCCCTTTTTGGCCATTACTCCTCTGCAGTGACATCGGTGCAGTTGTACACTTCCTCTTCAGAGTTTCTTTTTTTCTTGTTCTTTTTTTTTCCTTTCATTTTCAAGGATCTATTTATGCACATATGTGTGTCTGCGTATCTACCTGCACCACATGCATGCCTGCAGAGGGTAGAAGGCGGGGCATCAGATCCCCTGGAGCTGGAAGTTACCTACCCAGTGTGGATGCCAGGAACAAACCTGGGCCCTCTGTAAGAACAGCAAGTGCTGTGGCCCACTGAGCTGTCTCCTCAGCCCACCTTCAGAGTTCTTGAAGAGTCTTTCCTTGGGTGCTGCGGTGCATTTCCAAAAGAAAATCAGAGTATTCTCTGTTGGAGCACATGTCCCACGAGGCTGTTATGGGGAAATGCAGTCCTGTTGTCCACTCCCATTCTTACTGGTTCTGTGTTATAACTGCCTCACGTGCTCGTTTTGGCAAACCCAGCTGTGTGCTGGGTCGTCCCCGCCTTTTTCTGTTTCCTTCTCACTGTAATGATGATTGCTGCAGGCCTGGCTGTCTCCTCCCCACTCCTCACCCTCTGGAGAAAATGGTGGTTATGCTGTTTGGCATGTTAAGTAAAAATGGGTTTGTTTAATATCACGTTTTGCTCTTCTGCATATTTTAAATGTGGAGGGGGGACATAGGACCTTGTGCATTGTAGGCGTGGGCTCCAACATTGAGCTGTAATTTCAGATTCTTATTGTTTGTAAAATGATTTTTACATTTTTACTGGGCTCAAGAGATGAGTCAGCAATTATAAAAGCACTGGCCACCCTTCCATAGGGCTGTGTTACATGCCTAACACCTACATGGAGCCTCAGCACCATCTGTAACTCCAGTTCCAGGGGATCAGAGGCCTCCTCAGACACCAGACACACATGTTCTACCCAGACATACATGCTAGCAAATACTTAAACACATAAAATAAAATGGAGCCCACTCTGGCCCTAAACTCAATGTGTAGTTTAGTCTGACCTTGAACTCACGGTGATTCTCCTCCTTCAGCCTCCGCAGTGCTGGGATTACAAGCCTGTGGCACTGCAGCGAGCTGACTTCCTTCCTAAAGCCCCCCGGCTTCATCTCCACAGACACCGTTCATACAGTAGATGGGCTAGAAACGGAACCAGTTGTGTCAGATATCTTGTTTACCCCTTCAATTGAGATGCGCCTATAGCTTTTGTTTTTTTTTCTTCTTCTTTTTCTCCTTTTTATTGGATGAGAATCAATTAGGGTTGGACAAAAGAGGGTGAGAGAAAGCTAGGGAGAATAGAGTAAAAGTGTGGGAACATGAGGTGCCCATGTTGGCTTCTGTTTGTTTGTGTCATTCACAAACATGAGAAATGCACTGTGACATGATACCACAACATCTCACTGAAAAGCAGAGATTCAGTGATGCATGGGGGAAAGAAGGCCATTTCCTCCCTGTGCACCCCTCGCACAGAAAGCCTAGGCCATCCCACATGTGTGCGGTGTTCCCCACATACCAGGCAAGTATCCAGCAGTCCACCCCAGCCTGGTGTCAGGTAACTCAGTTGCATTCTGACACTAGACATCTAGAGGCTTCCACTCCACAGAGCGACCTCAGCATCGAAGCTCTGAGTGACAGGGTCTATCTATACAGTCCCCTCACCCAGTTTATGGTTCATTTTCTAGGGCAGCTCACAAGCCCAAGGAAAACCCTTGATCTCGCCTCATTTATTATAGAGGACGATCCGAAGAGTATAGGTGGCCAGTTGGAGAGAGAGGATGCAGAAGGTGTGGCACGGGATGGGTTTTGGCTTTTACGTCCTCCATGGGTAAGCCGCTCCTTGGGATGTTCCCCACATTCTGCAGTGGAGAAAGGACTTTAAACTCTGTTCTTTGAGGTTTTACAGAGGCTCTATCATTCACTCATGCTTACTCAGTGCCATTGGTCATTGGTGCTCACTTGAGCCTTCAGCCCCTCTCTTGTCCCTGGAGGATGGGGGATGAAGCCTGAAGTTCAGGCCCATTGCTGCCTTAGTCTTCTTGGTGCCCAGCAGCAGTCCTGAAACTCTCAGGACCTTGTTTCAGCTTTCACCATCACCACTGGAGAGGACTCTATCCTATCACTCCAGAGATGCCAGGTGAACTGTAGTTTGAGAACTAGACAGAGATGTGTATTTTGTAATGTCACTGCATGGAGGTGCTTTGTGCTCTTCGATTTGGACTATCCTGCTGGTTCTCTCCTTTTCTCACCTCTGTAAAGATCCTAAATGTCCACATGGTGAAATGTGTTTGTTTCCTCGTAGGGACAGTTGACGTTCAGGGATGTGGCCATAGAGTTCTCCCGGGAGGAATGGGAATGCCTGGACCCTGCACAGAGGGCTTTGCACAGGGATGTCATGTTGGAGAACTACAGCAACCTGGTCTCCCTGGGTGAGGATGACTTCCTCCGAGAGTTGGGATTGTGCCATGTAACTTTGCAGGGTTCCTTCCATGCCTGTGCTGAGCCATGTGTGAAAGGACTTTGGAGTTGGCACAGAACACACCCAGACACCAGATTCTTAGCACGAAGGAGATGTGTCTGCCCCAGAGGGACAAAGAGGGTTGGGGGAAAAGGAAGAGGGGAGGAATAAATTTCCCGGAGGGATGAAGGACTCCCTCTGGATAGGGTAGAGGAGATGTGCCTATAAGCGAATGGTGGACAATATAGGGTCCTGGGAGGGAAGGGAAAAGGGGGAGGTACAGTTGGAGAAGGGTCGGGGGCCTGTTTTTTATTGGCTGGGAGAACAAAGAAAAGGAACCGTGTTTGGAGAGAGGCAGGGACTCTGTGGAGGGGTTTCTAGGAGACAGGCCTGTGTGAGGCTAGGACTTGTTACGTCTGGCTCTCTTTGTGACCTTTGCCATGCTGGGGCTGTGTGGGAGATGGACAAACGATGTTGCCATTCCTTCTTTCTCCCTTACTATCCCCTGTCCTCTCCCTCTTCACACTGAGACTAGAACCCAAGACTTGTCTAGACAAGCACTCTACCCGCCCATATGGTAGAGTTTTGTTTTGACTGTTCTAGTCTTATCGTCTAGTAGCCTCAAACTTGCAGTCAGTTCTTGTGCCTTACACTCCCAGGGCTGGAATTACTGGCATGTCCACTATGCCTGACTCACTGCTCCTGGGCATGTGTTTAAGACTGTCCCAATCCCTGCTCTTTTTCCCTGGGCTTTTCGACTCGGTAGTGCTGAATAGACAGTAGTGATAGATATTTGATGTCTGTCCTTTAACTTCCAGGAGTCAGAGCTGAGCCCTGGACTGTGGAGAACGAGGCAATAATAACTGGCAAGCCAAATGGACGGGAGTGTGTCAGAGCTGTGAGTGCAGGTAAGCTCTCTGAGGGCAGAGCAGGAGCTGCAGTATTGCATGGCAAGCTCAAGGTTTGGGTGGGAAAGAAAAGTCTGTCATGATACTCTGCAGGTATAAAAATTGAGCCTTTAACTCTCCAGTGGTGTCTGGGTAGTTTTGTTGCTGTTGATCGTGGATTTGAGGTGGTGTCTCATTCTTTAGTTCAGGCTGATCTGAAATTCATTATACAGCTGGCCATATCCTGTGCCTTCTGAATGTTAGGATAAGTTGCATAAGCCACCGTATCCACTGGGTGTACAGTTAAATTTTGACAGAGGTTCTGCAATTGTGATACGTTTTGTGTTTGTACCAACAGTTCATGGTAAAATACCTGACTCTCTGGCAGTGTGAAATGTGCCAACATTTAGATAGGGTGGCATGGTTTCACTGCAGAGCAGGCTAGCATGGGACTCGGGCCTCCTGCCTCAGCCCATGAGTGCTGAGACCTCGGGGATGCATAATGAAAACCTGTCCCAAAGAAAATAAAAATTAAAAACTGAAATAATTAGGCTAATGAGCAAACCAACAGATGATAGTTCCCTGCCTGGTTCATTTTGACTAGTAAAGTATTTATTCTCTGAACTGACAGACATTACAGTTAGAACTTTCCTCTTCTGAAGGACAAATACAACTCATACACACATACAGAGACACAGACAGTCAGCCGGTGTGTACACGCAGGCCAACTAAATAGTTTACACTTAACACTGAGAATAGTGTAGACAATCTATGGACACTAATCTTCTGGATCTACACTCAAAAGCTGAGCTGCTGGCTGATAGAGCAACAGCAGCCTTCTTGGTTCCTCGGTCTCTGTGTCACGTCTTTCACTCTTATTTTCATCGTTGTGAAACCTTCTGTGACTGAGAAGAACCTTGGTGCTGTGAGCTAAATGAACAGGCTTTTGTTACTTAGCATCAGGTATTACCCTCTGAGTTTGGAGAAAGTGTTTGCTTATCATAGATCTAACAGGGAATCAATAGCCAAAACATGAGTGCTGAAACAAGCCAGCATGAAAACAGCCAGCTTAAAAGTGGGGACAGACCTTTGTGTTTGTGTGTGGTAGGCAGGGGAAGGGGAAGGTTGGTTTTTATGGTTCTAAATCGTTTTTGGTTTTTATGGTTCTATGTTGGTAACTCAATTCAGTAAACATGTTATTTTTGCTGAATTTTTTCAGTGTGGAATATCTGTTTATAATTAATCAGAAACCTGATACTTTATATCTTCTAGTCCATTCTCCTGAACATATACTTAAAGATTTACCACCCAAAGGGAGTAGCAATTCAGGAGAAATATTCCAGACGATGATGTCAGAAAGATATAAAAGCAATGGCACTGAAGATTTTTCCTTCAGAGAAATCCAGAACATACAGGACTTTGAGTTTCAGTGGAAAGACAGTGAGAAGAATTGTAAACCCACCCGTACAGATCAAAATATTCAGAAGGAGACAAGAAGAAACGCCAGGAAAAATCGGCTTCTGTTAAGCTTCACATCGCATCTGCCCGAACTACAGATCCCATCTGTAGAGGGAATTGGTGGCAATGAAGTCCTGTCTATCAGCAGTGGTTCCTCAGCTTCATCATCTCAAGGAATTCCCTCTAGTGGTGTCAGAGCACACATGGTCGGTGAGTGCGAAGACATTTATTCTTCACCACTTATGGAAAGACAGAACGCACATATTCAGGACAAACCGTACCAGTGTCCCGAGTGTGGCAAGGCCTTGAGTTACGCTTCTTCTCTAGCACATCATCAGCGAGTCCACACCGGAGAGAAGCTGTACAGGTGTGTTGAGTGTGGTAAGGCTTTTTTCCGACATTCTTATCTTTTGGTGCACGAGAGGCATCATTCCGGAGCAAAACCTTACAAATGTAACGAATGTGGCAAGGTCTTCACCCAGAATTCGCACCTTACAAGTCACTGGAGAATCCATACTGGTGAGAAACCGTACAAGTGTGACGAGTGTGGCAAAGCCTTCAGCGTGCGCTCAAACCTAACTAACCATCAGGTAATCCACACCGGCGAGAAACCTCACAAGTGTAAGGAGTGTGGCAAGGTGTTCAGCCAGACTTCAAGCCTTGCCATTCACAGGAGAACTCACACTGGAGAGAAACCTTACAGGTGCAGCGAGTGTGGGAAAGCCTTCAGTTCACATTCAAACCTCAATACCCATCAGGCAATCCACACTGGAGAAAAACCCTACAAGTGTTCGGAATGTGGCAAGGTCTTCACTCAGAATTCTCACCTTGCAAATCACTGGAGAATACATACCGGAGAGAAACCTTACAAGTGTAATGAGTGTGGCAAAGCCTTCAGTGTGTACTCCAGCCTCACTACCCATCAGGCAATCCACACTGGAGAGAAACCTTACAAGTGTAATGAGTGTGGCAAGGTCTTCACTCAGAATTCACATCTAGCAAGTCACCGTGGAGTCCACAGTGGGGAGAAGCCCTACAAATGTGAAGAATGTGGAAAAGTCTTCAGTCAGACTTCAAATCTTACAAGACATTGGAGAGTTCACACTGGAGAGAAGCCTTACAAGTGCAGTGAGTGTGGCAAAGCTTTCAGTGTGCGGTCAAGCCTGACTTCCCATCAGGTAATCCACACCGGCGAGAAACCTCACAAGTGTAATGAGTGTGGCAAGGTGTTCAGCCAGACTTCAAGCCTTGCCATTCATCAGAGAATTCACACTGGAGAGAAACCTTACAGGTGCAGTGAGTGTGGGAAAGCTTTTAATTCACATTCAAACCTCAATACCCATCAGGTAATCCACACTGGAGAAAAGCCCTATAAATGTCTGGAGTGTGGCAAGGTCTTCACTCAAAATTCACACCTTGCAAATCATCGCAGAACCCATACCGGAGAGAAACCTTACAAGTGTAAGGAGTGTGGCAAAGCCTTCAGTGTGTACTCCAGCCTCACTACCCATCAGGCAATCCACACTGGAGAGAAACCTTACAAGTGTAATGAGTGTGGCAAGGTCTTCACTCAGAATTCACATCTAGCAAGTCACCGGAGGACTCACACTGGAGAGAAACCATTTAAGTGTGATGAATGTGGTAAAGCATTTAGTGTCCGTTCAAGCTTGACTACCCATCAGGCCATCCATACTGGCGAAAAACCTTACACATGTACTGAATGTGGCAAGGTCTTTAGTCGAAGTTCCAACCTGGCAAGTCATAGGAGACTTCATATTGAACAGAAACATAACTGAGTGTGGCTAGGTCTTGTGCAGGAATATACAGGAAATCCTTTTTTGTTGTTTTTGTTACAATACAGAGACAGGGTTTCTGTATTGTAACTCTGGCTGTCATTGAACTCACTTGGTAGACCAGGCTGGCCTCGAATTCAGAGATCCACCTGCCTCTGCCTCCTGAGTGCTGAGATTAAAGGCGTGTACCACCATTGCCCAGCCAGGAAATTCATTCTTAAGAAAATATTAATAGCAATGATGACAGAAAAACAGTCATCAACAGATCAGCATCACTGAATGTGGTGATGTGTGAGCACAACCACACACTTGTCAGGCTGTTACGGGAGCGTTACCAGTTTCAGGCGAGTCTAGGAAATAGACGAAGTACCTGACATAAATTAAAGATAGATGGTGGGCAGACATGTATACAAGTGTATATACAAGAATAGACATTTCTTTTTTGGTATTTTTCAGATTATGTTGGTTGGCTGTCCATTAAGAAAAATGATTTTAAGACAGCATTCATAGCTGGATGGTCGCCTTTAATCCCAGCACTCAAGAGGCAGAGGAAGATTGATCTCTGTGAGTCTGAGGCCAGCCTGCTCTACAGAGTGAATTCCAGGGTTACAAAAGAAAAACCCTGTCTCGAAAAACAAACAAAAAGGTAGCATGCATTAAAATAACAACCCACTTTAATCTGCAGTCTGTTTTGTTTGATCTCTATCTTGCCATTGTAGTTAGTTCATCATCTGGATAAAATACAGTGTATCTTTATTCACCCACATCTTAGCTTTCTTTTAGAAAAACATTCCCAAATAAATATTATATAATGGTAGAGGAGGCTCTTTTGTTTCTTCTGCAGTTGTGTGGAAACAAAAAAGCATTTCCCTTTAAAAGAATGGCCAAAATATTAACATAGTAGTTGACCCTACTTGCAAAGTAAATATGGTTATTACTTTTATGTGCCTGGGCCTTCTGCCTTCATGCATATCTGTGCATCATGCGTATGCCTGGTGTCCACAGAGCTAGCATATAGATTCCCTGGAACTAGAATTATGTGGGTGCTAGGGACTGAATCTGAGACATCCCAAAGAGCAGTAGCTGCTTAGCCATTTGCAAACACCTTTTTAAAATGCATGTTCTTCGTAAAACTTGCTTTTTCCTTCTCTGTGTTGAATTTCTGTAAAACTCCCCTTCGTATTTCTATAGGCAACCCCATCTTGTAGTGGTTAACATTTAGTACTTCTAATGTCATCCTTGAATTTTAACACATCTGAAAATAGTGATTACCATAAATTACAATCCCGTTTTTATAATATGTTCCTGGTGGCTGAGGTCTTAGCAAGTGTACTCAGGTTCTTAGACCATGACATATTGCTCTACACATAGCTCAGGGTATCGCTCAGCAGTCACCCGAGAAGTGTCTTGCAGTAGATGGGAACTGACACAAAGACCCACAACTTGAGAATGTACAGAGAGACTTTGGAACGCTCAGTTCTAAATATAGTATCTTCTTCAAACCCGTCCTCTCCGGGCTCAGGGATCTATGTGGAAAGGAAGGCAGAAAGATTTTAAGAGCCTGAGGTGATAAATGATTTCAAGCAAACAGTGTCTTCCAGATACCACGGGGCTGATACACATCTGAACTCAGGGACTGTAACAGTATGTACAAGACCAGACAGGCTCAAATAAGAGAAGATCTCCATTTGTGTGGAGGGCCAGGGGGTTAAATTTTGTTATTTCTTATCTAATCTGCATAAACCTGAGACCTCTGCTGGTGTCTGAAAACCTGACCTGCATCCCGGACCTCTGCCCTGAGTCTCCTGCTGCACTCGTGCTGGAGCCAAGTCCTTCTCACTCTTGGGACAGTAGGAGTGACAGCCACAGGAATACCTCCTCAGAGAGAGAGCAGAGAAAGCCCCAGCATTCTGATGATGAAGACCAGAGGACCAGTTATTTCTACACCTTTATTTCTCTGTAAAGAGTAGGAAAGGAATAAAATAAAAATGGCACAGTTGACACACAGGAAAGAAAAAAAAAAAAACATGGTTGGGGGGTAAGTAGGTGGGGAGGGGTCCCCAATACAGCAGCAGGAGCCAGTGACCTAGGATGCTCCCATCTCTCCCAGTACGGGCAGCCAGCCAGTCCTTCCTCTCAGGCTGCTGACCTGCCCCAGCCTGTGCTGCCCCAGCCCCTGGGGAGGTGGACAGAAGTCTTCCCAGGCTACAGATAGGAGGAACCGTGCTGGGGGAGGGGCCTGGGGCAGACCATGCACAGGGAGTGACAGTCATTGGCCCCCCACCACCTCCCTAAGGGAGGTACTTGGTGGGAGTTGGAGGGTAGACACCAGAGGCCGGCAATGGTTCTTCTTCCAGCATCAGGCAAGGGACAGAACTGCGAGAACAAGTAAGAATGGTCTGACTACTGCCCCTTCCCAGGAGCCCCACGCTGTGCTATCCACCCTTCTGCCAGGGGCTCCGTGCTCTCAGGCCCTTACCAGTCAGAGCCTCCTGGGCGAAGTATTTGACGTCCACATCCTGGTCCTGGGTTAGCTTCTCCAGGATGGGCTTGACTTCACTCTGCAGGGTGCTGGAAAGGGGGTGGGGAAAAGAAGGCGGTGAGTTAGGCTAGGCTGGGGCGGGTAAGGGGGAACTAGCCACAGGCAGGAAGAGGGCTCCTGTGCAGGTAAACATCAGGGCAGAGTAGAACAAAGACACAGCAAGAATACACACATGAAATTCATAACCCCCAGGCCTAGAATGAGACAGTTGAACAAGGACAGCTCTGGGGCCAGCACAGGAGCTGAGCAAACTGATTCCTGTACTGACTGACTGTTCACCAGGCACTGTATGTCTGGCATGGATGCAAAGGCACAGCACTCTAGATTTAATCTCTAGAAATGATACACCTATCGCATTATTTGTACTGTGGTTATCTGATGTTTGTGGTACAAGTATACATTTTAGATGCAACCATAGCTTTCTCCACATAGATAAACCAGTATATAAATAAATATTGGCTAAATTCATTTTCTAGTGATTGTTGCTCTTCTATAGATAGAACGTCATCCCTTTCCATTCTATTCCATGGGAATAAACTCCCATTCTAAACAGAGAAAACAGTTTGTGGAAAGGAAAGAACAGGCTGGGGTCATAATCAAGGTTTCATCCCAGGTTCCATCGTCAAGTATCTAAGGTGTTCTGAACAGCCTCACCTGTTGTCAAGAATCGGCCCGATTTTCTGTAGGGACTTGGCCACATTGAAACGGACATTGGCAACTGGGTCCCCCGCCATACGCAGAACTGTGGGCAGCATGTGCTTGGTGGTGATGTCCTGCCCACAGACCTCAGACAGCACCTGGACACCAGTGGGTAGCAGAAGCGTGAGTGTGCGAGGCTCACTGCTAAGTCCCCACCCCCCATTCTGACCAGGGTCATCATCGCGTCCCAGGAGGATCTGGGCACCACCCTCTGGGCAGTTTACCCTCTTGCAGCTACAATTCCCTAACAGTCTTCATTTGGGAATGTTGCAGGTTCTATCTCTGGATTTCCTTCATCCTCGGGGCTTCTGATTCCTAACCTCTGAAATCCCTTCTTAATACAGCAGTCTCCAATTGCAGCATGGAGGAAACGAATACAATGTTTACTCGAAGCTTCTGGCTTCCAGCTTGGGTAGGATTTACATGTCAGGAAAGCAGCACAGGAGATCAGTATAATGCTAATGTAAATGAGTAGGAAGAATACTCGGCATGGAATCAGAACCATTCTCTGTCCTCTGTGTATCTGCTACATTACTCTTCACAGACCGGTGAGCATCACCGTGATCCCCAGAGAAGAGAAAACCAAAGCACTGACCGGTTAGGTCCTTCATGTATGGATGGAACTGAACTGGATTTACTCCAGAGCCACACAGCTAGCCAGTGGATCACGAACATGTGCTGTCCTGCCCAGCAAGCAGCAGCAGGTGCTCAGAATTTGAGATTGCCCTCACAGAGAAGCCTCCAGCTCCTGGATCCCTCACAATGCAATCCTTGCCCCCTAGAGGCCTGATCTAACACTGCAGACTGCTCTGGCCTGCAGTCAGTCCCTGAGAATCACCCAGGCACCAAGGTCTCTATTTAAGCCAAATGTCTGGGTAGATAAGAGTCCTCCTCCACCTTCAACTTGAGGGCCCCTCCTATTCCCTAGGGTCAGGACAGACAGTTGGGGTGCTCACATTAATGCAGAAGAGTGTAGTCATGCGATGCAAGTAGTTAGGGTCTCCAGACATGGCTAAGACCTTGGGAATGATAGTGGCATGGGCCCACTCCTTCCCGAACTTCTCCACTAGCTTCTTGAGGTTGCTGGTGGCGGCCTCACGGATGGCATAGACTGCGGTAGGAAAAGGGCAAGGGAGTGACTCAGGGAAGGACTGACCAGGAGGGGAGCAGTCACGTCTGTTCCTGCCTAATTTGATGCCCTGTGTTAGAACACACGGATGCAGGCCAGTTCATCCAAAGCAGAAAACAGCACTTCTGGTACTCAAAGAGGCAGTCATCATTTGCCTCATTATTCAGAACTGAGACTCTGCTTACGCAAATTATACCTCGAATTATTTAATTCAAACTACTTAAATTGCCTGGTAGAGAGAAAATAGTAACTTTAATGTTTTTAACCATTTAATAAAGAGGAACAAGTCTCACACAGGCACAAGAGACCATGCTGAGAAGTCTCCATGTTTCAGAATGAGTGTATGGCTGCAAGAAAGGAAGAGACGTGCTTACACTCAGGATTCACACCCAGGTCTTTCGGCTTGGTGGCTCTCCAAAGCTCCCCCCCTCCCCTGCCGCTCTCCTCCACAATCCACACTTCTCTAGGTTTTTTTTTAACAGCAACAGAGTGGGTCTGGGTGAGCACTGACAGCAGCAGAAGATGTCAGCCCATCTGTCTGCCCTTGCAGCGCCTAGTCTGTCTTGTTGTGTTGCTGGAGGGACTTACCATGATCCACCAGCCAGGCCATACACAGAGAGTTGAGTTTCTCATCAAAAAATTCCACACCCTGAAGGAAAACAAGATGGGTGAGGGCTTGAGGGGGTGAGGGGAAAGGATGGAAGAAGAGAGGGAAGAAAGGAGGGGTCCCAGAGAATCAGGCAATTCTCAAACCCATCAGAGCTGAAGGTGAAAAGTCTGAGCTCACTTCTGGGCTTGAACACCCACTAATCTCTGAGCTCACCTAAGGTCGGGACTTGAAATCCCCTACCTGAAAAGGCCCACCCCCAAGAAACTCTATATAAGCCTGCCTCTTGCTCAGTTCTCTGCTGCTTCTCCCACAAGCAGAGGCAGCCACCCTTCTGTGTCTTTTCCAATAATTTCTTGTGTGAGGTTTGTTATGCAGTGTGACTTTGTGGTAGACTTGGCTCCAACTGCCAGGACGCCTTTCCCCTCAGAGCTGTATTATTACACCGTGGCTCTGACTGCCAGGATGCCGTGTCTTCTTCCTGTGAATGAACTCCATCCATCTGCTAAGGATCCAGGTCCTGAGTCCAGTCCACCCCATGAGCTGTCACTGCCTGCACTAAGCTCCAAGCCCCTAGTCACAGCACCGCAGCCCTGGTACTGGGGCTGTACTCGGACCCAGCCGTCTGGCTCCTCACTCACCAGCTGTCCAGCCAGCAGAGGCATGTACTCGATGATGGCCAGCCGCACTCGCCACTTGGCGTCCTCGGCCAGCTCCACAATGGCAGGGAGCAGGGACTGGGAGAGCTGCCGGATGCCGATCACTTCATTAACACAGTCCAGGTTGGAAATGATGTTCAGCCGCACCTCTGGACACTTGGGAAGAGAACAGGAGGGTTGAGAGTACGCGCTACATACAGCACCCCAGAAGGGTGATGGGAGTTTGGCTGTGTCTCTGAAACATTACATGACTTTAGGGCCCACTGGCCAGGCCCAGCTCCTAGCCTCGGGGTCACGGTAAGGCACAGATAAGCGAAGTGACAGAGATTCAGCTGCTGAGTCTTTGTAACAATATACATCTAATTAGAATTAATTACTCCTATACAAAGGATGTGTGGGAATTAACAATAAAAATATAATACTGTGAGCAAGACATGATTTTTGCCCCTGGCTCTGCTGCCTGCTAACTGAGGGCCCTTAGGGCCCTTCTGGTATCATCTGTAACACAAACACTCATGGAGTCTCAAGGGCAGCTGAGACTGTGCCAAGTGGAATGGGGGGAGCCACCTGATGTGCTGAGGCAGCCGGTGTCTGAGACATAGAGGGTGACCACGTAGGGCTTGTTCCCCATCGTTTTCATCACTTTTCCTCACTGAGGCCTGACCTCCAGGCCCGGGAACACTTCTGACCAACCTCTGCCTGCCTGACTGCAGGCACTGTGAACTCTGATTTACAGGCGGGTCGCATTCACACTCATTCCGTAGAGCGGAGACGCTACAGGAACACGCATGAACAGACCCACACGGCCAGGGAAAGCAACTTCTCTGGGACACCCACCAACACCCCAATCCAGAAAGGGCTTTTTTTTTTTTTCTGGTGCTAGAAACTGAACCAGAGCTGCATATGTTAACCCTTTATCTAAAGATTAGACTTCTGGAGTAGGAATGGCCGATGAGGCACCTTTGTCTAGCCTGGTAAAGGGACAAATCTGGATTCATGATAGAATCTCCACCAGGTACTCCACGAAAGTGCTCCATTAAAGAATGCCAATAGACAGCATCAATACGTGCCCCCCAAGACCTCTGGCCCCCTCTCTCAGCTAACACTTTCCTAACACAAACACACCTTGCAGCTACACCACTTGCCTACATATTCAAATCCAACTCCCTGAACTGTCACCAGCAACCTCTGCTGTCCGCTGTGGTCTAGGCCACCTGCACAGGCAGGTGTGGTGACCTGCCGGGCTACATCCAAAGGAGCATGTGGAAGACACAAGCTAGAGCCAATCCCTTCAGTGGGTCAGGAGACAATGAGACTCAGAGCTGTGGCCTCAGACAGAGAACCAGGTCAGCAAGACGAGGCCCTCACCTCAGGACCAATGGAACGACACAAGGAGCAACCGTTAACTCGTCTGTGCCGCTGGACAGGGTCTCATGGCACCTGAACCTAGAGAGCATGGTCCACCTCGCCAGTACCACGGTGGAACTATGGGATGGGACGGGTTACCCATCTGCCCCTCTCCACAGACACACTCTGCGGGTCCCTAAGGATTGCCACTGTCTCAGTCTTTGCTCGTACCCTCCACACTCAGGGAAAGGATGAGTGCAAAGTGAAGGGCACACGACGCAATGTCCCACAAGTGAGTACCCAAGCAGACGCCTACCCTGCATCACCTCAGCAAAGCAGGACTGTGGTGTGCGCCGCCAAGATTCCAGACTGCACTGGACAATCTGGCGAGCTCCAGCCCTCATCTCTGAGAACAGCTGACATCGTTCCTGGCACTCTTACCTCATCCTTCAGTTGAGCCAAGAAGAGAGGCAAGAGGTGCTCAATGGTGTTGTCTTTGCCCAGAATGGGGGAGAGGCCCATGATGACTGAAGCCAGTGCTGACTTGACGTGCTGGTTAGCATCTGACACAAGCTCCTGGGGAGAAGGAAGGAGGCAACCCAGAGTCAGAAAAGCCCCTTTAGAGGCAAGTGGCCACACAGACTGCAACCCTGATCCTCTGAGGAGACTGCACTCTATTTCTCACACAGCCAAGGCATCTTGGGGGTACACTGCGCCTATTCAGTCCTCCCTTGCTCATTACGTAAGCCCTGCTCCCAGCAGTCACTGCCCCATTCTCCAAGCTGTGTGGATGAAGAACTCCATGGTCTCTGAAGGGACAAACACATCCTTTGATCTTAGGGTCAGCTGTAACCCTCAGACTTTGCCTACAGCCAAACCCATGACTGTTAAAGCCAGTTACTATGTGTCCCAAAAGGGCTTTGAATCTAGCTTGGATCTCTTCACCCCTCTCTGGAAGTCTCAGATCCTACAAACCAACACTCTAATACCTTGATGCAGGGCAAGATCTGAGTCATGATCACGTTCTCCCGACAATCAGCTGAGAGATTCTCACAGAACTCTGTGGACAGAGACAGAAAGGTGCTGGTGAGACTCGACGCCCTGGCCCCATATCAGCCTCTAAGACATCCACCCACCTAGCCCTGTTTGGTTGCCAGCACCGACCTTTGACCTTGTGGGAGGCTGCAGCCCTCACCTCAGCCTCACAGTCCTTCATCAGGTTCTGGAAGGCGGGCACCAGGTCTGTCTTGGTGATCTCAGGCCCCACTGCTTTCTGAAGCTGCACACGAAGGACAGAAGGGCAGCACTGAACATCAGGCAGCCGCTCTGGACCAGTGAGATAAGAATTGAGGTGAAGGCAGCAAACGCGGCCAGCACACAGAACCAGGATCCTAATCGACAGCCATCACCTCTCTGAACGTTGGCTTCCCCAGAAACAGAATGATGGTTTATAGGATACCTACCACATTTCCCATTATATAAACACAGCAAGGCTCTCCCTTTCACCTGACTTAAAAATATATGAAAGTTTGCATTTTATTAAATTGGCTACAAGATACGGGTATCATTTTTGTAACTGAAATGAGAGTGAAGAGGAAGACTATGAACCCAGGAAAGGGCAGGTGGGTCTGCTTGCCCTGGTTGCTGGGGACCAGAAGGAAGCAGGATGACCCAGCGCTACTAAGAGAGTAAAGAAGAGAAGGCGTGTAGAGCCTCTACCATCTTGGGCACACTACCTTTTACTTATGAACACGGCTGCTGCCTGCTGGGGGCAGGTCACTGTTTTAAGTGTCCCAGGGCCCTGTCCTCTAAAACCCCAGAGTAAGGCCGCTTCCCTCTCAGAAGGAGGTCAGGAGCCTGACTCTCCTGCTTTACTGTGGTGGTAACTCCTCACACCCACCCAGGCACACACACTTTTGCATGGCCAGGTGTCAATCAACTTCACTGGGTTAGGGCCGAGCCTTCCAGCACACAGCAGGAACCATCATCACATGAGGGACTTCTTGTCCATCACTTCTGCCCCTTCTCTGAGTCCCAGGATCCAGCCAAGAACGTGGAGGGGTCACTGTCTCTCACCTCCTATCGACTGTACAGGCTGTCAATTCCTATGTCACTGCCACTTCATCCTCACAAGCAAGGGGAGCACCACCTCCTCCCGTCAATGCCACTAGGCAACGCCATCAGCACTTTTTCCTGGGGCTGACCTTGACAGCCAGTAATGTGTGCAAGTCAGTGACTCTGGGATCTCCACCAAAGGTACGGGCCTGGGAACACAGCACAGCGGTGAGTGCTTGCCTAACATGGGTAAAGCCTTGGGTTCAACTCTCAGTATTGGGGAAAAAAATATTGGATCTCAGAACCCACAGCACTTGTCCCTGCTCTGACTGTCTTGTGGTACTGCTCGGACAACTACCTTAGACTGTGTCTTTCTTAACAACGTTGTGAGGTCAGGCAATGCTTTCGTGGCAGCTGGAACTTGGCTTCAGACCATTCTCACCACAGCACGCTCAGCTGCCAATCACACACCAGGGCTGGCTCTGCACGATGACGGGATGCTCATTTAGACTGCAGTGCTCATGCTGAGGACTGTGCTGGCCTTAATAAAAGCATGCCAGGTCCCGCATGTGGCTCACTCCTCCCCTCAGACAGCCTCAGTGTCCCCTACCTCTGTGAACTTGTCGGCCACCATGTAGCGGACACGCCAGGACTTGTCCTCGGCGGCCTGACGCAGGGTGGGCATCACCAAAGCCTCCAGGTCCTCCTGGGGCAGAAGCTGGGCGATGTTCACACATGCTTCCACTGCCAGCAGCCGCACCGAGTCCTGGGGAAGACAGGGCGGGGTAGAGAACAGTGGCCCACTGAGATCTCTCCCGTCCTGAGCAAGGAAGGGCATGGGGTGAGAGCTGGGGACTGACTCACCTGCTCGTCAGAGGCCAGGTTAGAGAACATGGGAATGATCTCACTCTTGACATTGTCCAGCTCCAGCACCTTGGCAAACTCCCCCAGCTTGGAGGCTGCGGCCCGCCGCACCATGGGGGTGTCGTCTGAGCACAGGTTACGGAAGTACCTGGGATGGATGGAGGCCGGGCTTAGGATCCCGGGAAGCCCTGGCAGCTGGCAGCACAGCACAGACCGCTGGCTTGCAGAAAACTGTGGTGCAGACAATGTTGACGTTGTACAACTCATGACCCCTCTTTCGTTTCAGCCGTACAAATGGGACCAATGGCAATAGCCATCCGCACACAGCTGTCTTGAGGTCTCAGTGAACAAGGACAACAGTACTAATGACTGGCCAGAGCCATAAAGCTTTAACAACGGCACTGGCAGGTCTTCCTCATCAGGAGCAACGGCCTCATCAGAGACACACACGGACTAATGGAGATATTGCAGTACATGCATATGACTACAACCGAGTGCTGTGGAGTGACAGCTCAGGACAGGGCTTCACTGGTCTGAGCAGCTGGCAGGAGGTCTACTGAGGGGTCTAAACGTGGGGCAGGCTGGAGCTGACACCAGACGCCATTTGTGTGCTGTGGTCTGGTTTCTGTTCCAAGCACGGCATGTGTAGCCAATGGCAGGAATTGAATTTCCATGAAAGCAGACCAGGCAAACCCACCCCTGTGGTGCCCAGAGACCACTGTCAAGGACAAGCCTCTCTGAAGAGAGGTGAAGAGAGAACGGGGGGAGCTCTGAGACATCAAGTCCTAGGAAGACCCAGATGGGCTGAGTCTTCAAGGGAGGATAAGGCAGGCCATGGGGATGCAGGCCACCAAGGAGCACGGGGGCAGTGAGGACTCATTGCTAAGGGAGAGGATAAGACAGGCCATGGGGATGCAGGCCACAAGGGGCACGGGGGCAGGGAGGACTCACTGTCGAAGCTCCGCCTTCACAGCACTGGACACTCGGGGGTAGCAGACCGAGAAGAGGCCGCAGGCCGAGGTGCGGGAGGTGAACCAGTCTCCACCCGCCAGCCGCTTCACCAGAGGCACAAAGTGAGCCTCTAGGTCAGAAGGTGAGTGCTCATGGGAGATGGCCCGCAAGGACTCCACCGCCTTGTCTCGCACTACTGTCTCCTCCACTGTGGCCAGCGACTCAAGGGGTGGCTGTGGCGAGAACACAAGGTCAGCGAACAGTGCTTCCGACCGCCTCGTCTACGGACCCTACTGTGTGCGTGTGCTGAGCTGCGAGAATCCTTGCAGAAACTTCACTCCCAAGGGGCTCGTGTGTGGCTCTTGATGCACAACCATCAAGGCTGACGCTGGCTCCAGCACCCAGGTACCAGGTCATGCAAGGCCACTGCTCCCAGTCTTGTCACTCTGGCAGGAGTCTTGCCAACAGTCTAGGTACTGTCCTCGTTAATCAAAGAGCGGGAATCTGAGTACACAGGCTCTGTAATCTGCCTAAGCTGCTAGCAGCTCCTAGCCCAGGTCTAGAAGACCACCTGGCTCTCCTTCCCTACAGCAGGACCTGTCAGTATCAGATCTTCCCTATGTTCCCAGCTGTCATCCAACAGAGGTATACACAGGCAGATGGTATGGTACGGAAGGGCCTGGTGCAGTCCAGCAATCTTGAAAACCTAGCTCTGTCAGACTACCTAAGAGTCCCTGATGGGTGGCTCCACCTCCTGGCACTCTAGGTGGCTCACCTATCAACGGAACATCTCTACCCCAAAGTATAGACGACACACCCAGCCATGATAACCACAGCACCTAACTGTAAGCACTTATTACATGCCAAGTGGTCTGAGGGAGACCGTCATCAAGTCCGTCATCAAGGTGTGTGCAATGGTCTCCAATTTATACCAGCAAACAGAACCAATTTATACCAAGTCTGCAACCCTGAAGTGGGTGCCAGCCGGCCCTAGTGGTCATGCAGCATGGACGGCAACATAGATTAGACTGACTTGAGTTACAGCAGCAGTGCTCAACCTTCCCACCACTGCAGCCCACTAGAACAGTGCCTCATGCTGTGGAGACCCCCAACCCTAAAACTATTCTGTTGCTGCTTCATAACTGTAACTGCTACTATAATAAACGGCAACGTAAATATCTGATGGTCTTAGGCAACCTCTGTGACACTTTTAACCCTTAAAGGGGCCATGAGTCACAGGCTGAGAACTGCTGAGTTAAAGTGACATCCAAAGCCCATCCACCCTGAGGTGATCGCCAGCCTCCCTAAACCCGCTCCTCCGTCCCCATGAGCAGAACCACAGTTCTGACCCAAAGTGAAGAAGGGGCTTTCAGACTCACCAGAAGGCAGTGCACATATTCAGGTCCCCCCACCAAAGTGGTGAAGGTTCCCAGCTGTTCGGCCAAGGCCAAGAGGACCTCATCTTCATCATAGATAGTGTCTGTGGGGCAGAGACCAGATCCATTGAAGACTTGAGCCAATCAGCAACCCAAACTTCGAACCAGCGAACACCACGAGTCCTGATGTCAGCACCTCATCTCCCTACGTCCACTCATCATCTACTAGTGAGCACACAGTGGGCCTAAGTCCCACATCCGCCTCTCCTGCCCTGTGCTGGGTCTGGGTGGTAGGTGAATGGCACCACTATCCTAAGCCCCAATTTTGGCTTCCTCTCGATGGGGGAAAACACGTGTACGCAGCGCAGGCTGTTCAGTGGAACTTCTGTCTGCACCCAGCTTACACTCAGCACCGCTGGCTGTCAGGAACGCCTGTCTGCAGCCAGGACATTCTTTACCCTGTCAGGCTTACTTCTTGCAGAATTTCCAAAAGGTCTCTAGACGTAGTCGGGTCCCCTTCCTGAACTCACTCTCCTCCTCACCAGGCACCTGTACCAGGAGCTGCGCTCACCTGTGGCCGTGACTAGCTTCAGTGTGCTCCAGCTCCTGCCAGCTCCCGCACAGCATGTGCTTACCAACAACTGACCAAGTAACGGGGAAGCCACTCTGCACGCACTACCCAACTCCAATGCCTCAAGTTCCGCCTCTCCCGAGGGGAACTGCTGACCTCTGGCAGAATGCAGCCACTGGCTGCTCTCCAGCACAGCAGCCTCAGGAGAAACCTAGTCCAAGGCTACCGAGGCCTCGACCTCTCACTTCCGGACTCTAGAACTACATCAACACAGCTGCTGGTGCAGCGGTCTGAGGCGTCTCATCCCTAGTAAGCCAGTGCAGTTTGATGGTTTCCCCTCAAAAACGCAGCTGAACGTTCTGTAGAAGGAACTCAGAGCCTTCAGCTTGTGCACTCGGAAACACTAACACTGTCCCGGACATGCACCTGCCACTTGCCCTTGCCGTTCTGCACACCTCTGAGCCCAGAGTGGAAGGAATCTGACATTACTTGGAATTCCAACAGCTCAAAAACAAATCTTTCTGAATCACAGTTCCTGTTCAATCCCTGGTCTCCATCCAGCATGGTCAGACTCCCATAGTTCTTCCCATCTGGATTATTAAAATATCACATGCAGTTTTCACATAATACATCCGGGTACTATTTTCCTACTAAGCTTAGTGAGCTGTCAGTCTCAGACGCACTATGTTCTTTGTGATTTCTGCCACTGCGGAGGAAGGACAACAGCGAGGCAGGCCTGCATCCTGGACCCCTGACTCCAGGGGATTTGCTCTCAGCCATCACCTTGCTGGCAGGCTTGCTCCCTGTTCCTCCCTCACATACTCTGTATCTGCACGTTCCTACATCCCACTCCCTCTGTATTCCAGCAGCTATACACAATGGTACCTTGCCCATGTACAGAACTAAACCTCAAGGCTCCATACGGTACAGAGAGCCAGCAGAATACAACGGATGATCAGCTAGGCGGCTCTCGTGGTGGTCTTGTCAGTCCCTTCCATGCACTGGCACACACACTGGTTGTCCTCGGGAGTTGCACTGCCCCCTCCTCTCAGAAAGCCACCCACAGCACCCACCACACACTTCCTATGGACAGCATTCCAACTAAGGAACTTATTCCCAGGTTCTCAGCAAGGTCGCTGCAGCTGGCCTCAAACCTAGGGCTCCTTGACTTTTCCCTGTACCATTCATTCATGTTACTGGGCTTCAAGCATCCTGCTGCCCCAAGAGCTGTCTGTTTCAGCATCCCAAAGCCTTTGGGTGTCTCTGATAGTTCATCAAAGGTGTCCTTTGCAGACATCTGCTCGTGCCAGATGCACACAATCACACCTCACAGTGGCCATTTGCTGTGCCAGTGTGGACAGGGCACTGAACCGACAGGCCTCAGCTACTCGTGTGTCAAGTAGGGAGGGCCAATCTTGCTCTCTCACGTCTCCCAGGCACAGGAGATGATTCAACACAAATCGCTTCTGTCTGTAACAGAGCACTCGAAAGCTTTAGTTCCAATTCTGACTGCTGGTGAATGCTGGAGGAGTGAAGGAGAAAAATGTCCAGCTGCAATTTAGGGAGGCGGCTCGCACCATGCCAGCCGCTGTACGAGCACTGGACACACACCTTCAGATGGTGAACTCGGTAAGAGCTCAGAGAGCCACACAACACATGACCGGTCCTGTCCTTGGTGTGTCACCAGACCCCTAGTCTTCACTTAGGTTATAACATCAAGCCCATGGTACCACGAACCCTCTAAGCAGGTGAATGTGAAATATCCTGACCAAAGTGACACCATGAGAAGGCAAAAAAGCCAAGATGTGAACTAACGTGCTGACTACAGAGCCTCCATGTGAAATCCTTAGTCACCAAAGGAACCCTAGGAAGTGAATGAGTTCATCTTCCTGTGCCTCAGTTTCCCCATATACAACAGCAACAGTAACGCTCCTTGCTTTAGGGTGTTGCTGTGAGGCTGAGATGAATGGCAATGGAGATGGACATTTAAGAATACAGACACCATTATAAACAGTGAGTTAGCTCAGTATCACAAAGCCAGAATCCAGTGGCCAGCTGGCGTATGACAACTGTAGTAAGTGCTGATAAAATTGCTCTTTAATGCTCACCTCAGCAATACAGTGTAGACTATCTTCATATTAGAGATGAAAAAAAAAAAAACTTGTCTAAAGTCAACACCAACAGTTGAAGCTGTGATTCAAACTAGGTTCTATTGCTTCATCTTTCCAGATCATTCTCAAAGGACTGGACTTAGGCCCCTCGGGAGTACTGCCCCACGCTACTGTGGCATAGGGAAGACTTATAATTTATCAATCTACAGCGAGCCTTCTCACTCACTAGCAAGAAAGACGGAGTTGTCCCCACTGCAACTGGGCCCCAGGAATCCTCACCTGTAAGGAAGGGCAGGAGTTCGCTTCTGGTCCGTTCAACCCCAAGAGCCAAGGCGATGGTGGAGAGCTTTTTGATGCTATTGAGGCGAAGCTAATGAAAGGACAAGCAAAGGAAGAGAGAAAGTTAGGGTCTGGGCTCCCAGGAGATCCACAGCTTTGAAACCCATGTCCATCCCTGGAAGACCTGCTGTTATGCATGAAGATGCCCAGTGATCAACAGTAGGTACCAGCAAAATACAACCAAGCAGTTCTGTGCTCCTGAAAGAAGTCAACAGCAGCAATGGTAGCAATGGAAGCCAGACTTGGGTCTTTCCAAGTTTACTCTAAAACTGAACTCCACCTCCCCACTGTTTCCTCTTGCTCCATTCCCCCACTACTACATAGGAAACCTGTGAGGTAGAGGCAGGAGGGAGCTAGAGGGTCAGAAGTTCAAGGTCACCCTTGACTACACAGCAAGCTCCAGGCCAGCCATGACTGCAAGAGAAGACCTCTCAACAAAGGAACAACCCAGGAGTTCTGGCTGACAGTGGCAACGGTAAGCATCAATATAACATTACCCTAAGAACGAAAACTCGCTGGGCACAGTGGTACACCCATGTGACTCCAGCACTCAGAGAAGGCTGAGGCAGAAGATCTTGAGTTTGAGACCAGGTGGACCTACACAGTAAAACCACATCAAAACCAAAGCCTTACTGAGGCTCTTACAGCAGCAAGGTGATTACAAGTAGGAGGTCTACAGCAAGAAGGGATCAGTGGGATGATGGTCACAAGGCATCATGTAGATGCAGGAGAGTCGTAATGAAAGCACTGTTATGCATCACTAATATACGCGAAGAAGAACAAAAAGCAAGACTAGCACTAAGGCCCTAACCCCCTAGTTCAGTGGGCCTGCCACAACAATATAAAGGTGAATGTCCTGTCCATGTAAGCCAGTGCTCCTATTTACTGATTTCTGGATTGTGGCTTCCCCTTCACATAAACTGTAACAGCCAGAACGTCTCTTACCCTGAGCCAGTCATAGAAAGCCTCACCTTCCCCTGACTTCCTGTTCTATAGTAGCCATAAAGGATTTATCCTGATTGTCAACTATAAACGTCATTTCAGAGTGAGTCCTGCGACACACCCTAGAGGAAGGAATGCTGCAGAGACCCAAACCTTTCCAGGTCTCCTCTAGCCAGTCAATTACCAATAGGGCACATAGGAACCTTGGTGTACAGGTGAAAAGACCTGGGGCTTTCGATTGGCACCTGAAGGTTGGAGGACAGTCTCGGGGACGGATAAGCCTCAACTGTAGGATCTGACACTTCCCAAGTAGACAGTATCACAAATGAACTAGACTAGAACACTGGCTGGCGGGGGCTGCAGCACAGCTGAAGCTTATTTGCTAGTGGGGAACTCTCATGATTGTGGTGTAAGAACAGAGGAAAACCAAGCAGTTTCGTGCAGTAGTATGCTGTTGTGGCAGCTCAGCAAACAGGACAAGCTCTGCCAGACCTCAGCAGAGGGAATCACCGGCATGGCCAATGCCATACTTGACAGCGGAACCCAGAGCGTCTGAGCTCAGGTGCTTTTACTGACGCAGAACTCCTCAGGTGCAGATCATAGGCAATCAAACCTCCCCTACAGAAATCCAACACCTGCAGACAACACAGAACACCAAAAACCTTGGCAGCCCCTCACCCAACAGTGCATAAAAACATTATTTTAAAAAAAACTTAAAAATAAACTTATGCAACAGTTTTGTTCTTCCAACAAACAGCAAATGACTGCCTGGCTAACACATACATAACGCATACTTCTGTCGTGAAGTATTTATAAGCTGGGTTCTCACTTGATGGTCTCCACTCTCCACCCTAGGGAAAACTGTGCATGACTATACCTCCCCACCCCATAGAAGTCAAAGCTCAGAAAAGGAGACACTTGCCTAGACCAGCACCGGAGCTGACTTGACAGCCTCTCTGCTTCTTCCTCTCCACAGGGTACGTATTTCTACCTAGCTCCAGAGCTGGCCTAAGAACTATGAGATCATGTGGCGAGGAAGGCAATTCCCCTGGCAATCACAAACTGATGAGCACACACAGGGCAACCCTCTTCCTGCAAGGAGTATGGGAACAACAGAGAATGATGGAGAGGCGAGGAATGGCTATTGGATCGCTCTTCTCAGGCCCCGACAACTGCAAAGAGACCTACAGTTGGCTGTGATCCTGGACAGGTATGGATCCCACATCAAGGGATTTAGGGACTCTCTGGGATCCCAGACAATGCTGAGAATCCGAGAAACTGCTATGATGTATCTGGGCCAATCAGCACAAATCAGCACTTAGGAGGCTACGGCAGGAACATCCTGTGTTCCAGGTCAGCCTGGACTATAAAACAATACCTTACCTCAAAAACAAAAAACAAAAATGAACAAGCCAAACCTTTCATTCAATGTCACCATGCCTTTTGGCGCAGCGGAAGGACAAAGGAGGCCCCAAATCACATTTTAGCAGTAAAAAGACCTCAGGGTAAAGCCCAACAAACTCACTTGCAGACAAACTGTAAAATGTGCAGACATCTATGGAAAGGCTAGAAGCCAAATATGGCAAACACTAACCATCCCTGGAGGGGGGGTGGGGGTGTCAGTGGAGCACTGAGTACACCAAGTGAAACTTTTCTTTAAACTGACAGTAAATGTTCCCTCACTCACAGCAGCCACGGGGAGAAGACATCATGGAAACTAACATGGCTTGTATTCCTGCCGAACTTTACTTGCAAAAGCTGCCAGTGGCCGGATATGGTCCACAGGCTGTGTTATGCCGACCCACAGGCTTTCCAACATTCTTGCCTCAGGTTTTTAAACTGAAATTCTACAGGGATGTCTGATCTAGTATCCTGCTTCCTTTCCCCTTTGTGTTTATGGTAGATAAATGTGCGTGCTCCTCTCCCAGCTGGACTATGGGAAATGCATGGGCCAGGGCCACAACTGGTGAGCAGCAGCCCTAAGGACAAGGAAGGGATGGTATCAGGGAGCAACGACAACCACATTCATAATCTTAAAGCCAGTAAAACAAAACATCTATAGATTGTTACCAGAATGCTCAGCTAGTTTCCAAACACACTCAGTATTGTGCTGAGGTCTTGTTCTAGAAACACCATTTTGATAGTGAAGGATGCTGAATCAGAGGCCGGCACTTGACGGAGAGCAATGGATCCCCAAGCAGAACCTAAGCAGTCTATCTATCCACCTTGTCATCGTGAAGGTATGCCTAAGAGTTGGGTCCCTGATGGTGAAGCGTCCTCTCTGGCTGTGGGCAGCTGTTCCTTCACTGCTGTAAGTTTGTTAACATTGTCCATTGTTCTCTTCAGGAGGATGGCACTCTCAATGCTGGAGAGAACTGGCAGAAAGCTGTGCACCCATTTTGCCTGAATCAAAGCTGTGCTGTATGAATCAGCTGCAAGGTCTTAGGTCATCTTCACCCCATGAAACCCGTGACAGACTTCTGATATCCAGAACCATACAATTAAACTTTTATATCGTTAAATTTATGGTGATTTCTTACAGATGCCACACAAAACTGACACACCAACCAGAGCTAGCCAAGTTCCTTATTGCCTCTGGGTGAACATTTCATGCAACAGCTTCAAAAAGCTTAGCACTAAGGTCTTTTTAAGTGACTTTTTTTTTTTTTAATGCTGCAAGGGACTCTTATACGCCTACACACCACAACCATATTTAAAAGCATTCATGACTTCTACCCACTAAAAGTAGCAACCATCTCCCAGTTATGACAACCAAAGCATCCCTAGACATTGCCAAACTTCCCTGGTGGCAAAATCACAAGCTGACTGAGAACTCCAGCCACTGAAAACACACACACACACACACACACACACACACACCTCTGTCTGGCGGCAACTTCCCAGCTGCTCAAACCTTGCATACTGGAAAGAGCCTCTCTTGACAGGCCTAGTTCCTCTGCAATTGTCTAGCTGTTATGCACTCTGCCCAGAACCTCACAGCTCCTTCTTTGACAAGCAGGTATTGGCTCAAACACCAACTTTTCAACAAGCCTTCCCTATGCTCACTCTAACTGTGTACCCTACACTCCTTATTTTTCTCTGTAACATTTTCACAGTCAACACAACAGGTATTTGTCTGTCACCCCCACCGTAAGGTAAACTCCTTCAAAGCCGGTTTTTGTCCTCTTGTCCCTAACTGAACAGAAGCATCTAGAGAACTGCTCAGAACACAGGCTCAACAAACACTGGCTGATTGACTCTCATCCCAGCATTCTTCCAGGTGGTAACATGTACGTTGAGTTCTGTTCACCAGTTTCATACCTAGCTCCTGTCCAGCAAACCAGACTGTTTCTTTGTTGAGACATAAATGTCACTATGTAGCCCAGGCCGGTCTTGAACCTGCCTCTGCCTCCTGATTGCTGAGATTACAGGCATGCACCGCTCCATACCTGGCTCTGGTATTTTCTTTATGTCATTACTGATTTATGTCATTACAGGAACATTACTGACGCACTGCGTGTGTTTACGCAACACATAAATTCATACAGTATCCCTAAGACTAGACTATTACTCCCATTTAACCAGAAGAGAAACACAGGTTGCCCGTGTCACTCAGCAAGAAACCAGGACGACAACTCCGGCCTGTCTGACATTGGAACCAGAGTCATAACCATAAGACTTAAGAGGCTCCAGGCTCAGGTTACCCAGCACCATGAACAAATGCATACAGAAAGCGAAACAGAGGCCCCGGTAGAACCAGGTATGAGCCACTCCCCCGAAATAACAGCAAACCTTTACGGGGCCTTTACAAGCAGCCAGTTCTATTTTACAACATTTCCTCAGCCACCGGGGTGGGGTGGGGGGGTTGGGGGAAGCCAGGACTATTATTAGCCGGTATTCGGTAGAAAACGGAAGCCAGGGGCGACGAAATAATGTGCACACAAGGTCATCCTCGGAGGAGAGGATGCGGCCTTGACGTCTGACCTCTTTCCCAAACCCACAACAGACAGACTCAGAGGCCCCGGGGTCCTTCTTCTCCCACGAACCAGAACTATCTATCACTAACTCGCTTGGCAGCAAGGCCTGGGACGAGGCTGGCGAGAGGTGGGTCTGCACACGTGACCTATCCCGGAATCAGGCTGCTTTAAAACCTCAGGAGAGGGTCATCTCACGTCCTCCCCTCCCCCCTCTCCCTCCAAAAGAGCCACCCCAAAAACGAGAAGCGGAGGCCCGGGAGGAATGGATGGATGACCCCGTATCAATTCCCCGACTCGGCCCAGGTATAGAAAACACTGGAAGCCACGGGGAATCTACCCCGGTCCCCAGCACCCACGACGGCTTCCCTTACTCCGCTGGTCACGCGCCCCCGTCTATCCCCCCCCAGGGGTCCATTCTGAGTCGGCCGCCAATCACCCGACTGGCAGGCGGCCGCAGGTCCCCCACCCCATCTCGGGCCGCCCAGGATCCTGGGCCCAGATCCTGGGCGGCCGCGCGCACTCGACAGGCCCCGGGACCCTCGAGGTTTGCCCTCGCTGAGGCTCGCACCCAATCAGGGGAAGTATCTCATCGAATCTTGCCACCTGCAAAGATGAGAGCTGGTTTCTGATTGGCCCGCGGCCTTCCGCCACTCCCCAGAGAACCCGGAGCCATCTCTCCCACATTCCGTGAAATTCCTCCGCCCCGTGCCCCCGATCTCCCCGACACACTCTAACGGAAGGCTCCTCGCACCTGAACGTCCTCATTGCGGAGTTCATCTATGAGCACCGCAATGGGGTAGAGCGAATCGTCGCCGTCGGCAGCTGCCATCTTGGCTCTCTGGCGTTTCTATCAGACTGCGTCCAGCGCCCGGCGGAATCCGGGCTCGGGCGGGGCGGCGCCGGGGAAAGGACGCAAAGCGAGCGTGGGGGCGCCGGAGCCACGCTACAGGGGCTGCCTCGCCGCCATTGGCCGGACAAGGTCGCGTCTGTTTGGTCCGAACCAACCAAGTCCCGCCTACTTCCTATTCCCCATTGGTCGGAGGAACCAGATTGGCTTTCCGCTGGAGGATCGGAAGCGGAAGTGGGGTATCTTAGCGACCAAGATTGAGCCCGCCTACGTCGCCCTAGCAACCATGGAAACGAGCAGGAGTGTGAGCCAATGAGGGTCGAGAGTGGGAGGTGGTGAAGATGGCTTACTGGGCAGGAGCGGAGAAGCCTTGGATCTGTGTGTTGGTAGAGATGCGTGATGTGAAGAAGACAGGCTTGCCGGGTATTGCCTCTGCGGCGTTGCTGCGTGCTCTGTGAAGGAGAAAAGAGTCCTAAGGAGGGCGACTTGTCCTGCTCGCTTCCTGCGACGCGGGCCCGGGGCTGCTGGCGTTCGAGGCTTTGCTCAGCCACCTGCCCTGGAGAACTAGTGGGCTGAGCAAGGCTCACACGATCCTGCCGGGGAGCTTCTAGTTCGAAATGAGCGGGGCGGAAAGTATCTGTGGATGGATCCCTGCCTCATAACGGGCTTGGGTGTCCAACCCTGTGATCCTCTTACAGGGTCAAGTGTTACAAACACGCCTCCTGAAGATTGAAAATGGACGTACGAAAAGGAGGAAGGGGAAGAGAGGGAGCAGGGAGTGTTGAAGCCTAATAAGGAAAGGATATTTCTAGCTGTCCTGGAACTCACTTTGTAGACCAGGCTGGCCTCGAACTCACAGAGATCCGCCTGCCTCTACCTTCCCACTGCTGGGATTAAAGGCGTGTGTCATGACGCACTGTCGGGTGATCATTCTTGGCATTCTTGCCTGGCAAGATAGTGGACATTCCTAATCAATGATAAGTATTTGGGTCTAAGTTGTATCTCGGGGCCTGAGTGGAGAGACATGACCTTCTGATAAAGAACAAAGGCATAGCTGGGTGTTGTGGTGCACACTCTCAATCCCAGCACTCGGGAAACAGGATTGGTCATCTCTGTGAGTCCGAGGTCATCTTGGTCTACATAGCAAGCTCCGGATGAGCCAAAGCAATGGAGACCCTCAAAACAAAGTCATACTGTCATACTATTGTCCCCTCCCATAAGAGTTCATCCAAAGGGGCCCGTCACCCACAGGAAGCTGTTCGGCTGTAGAGCTCTCTGTTTCTGAAACTTGAGTATACAGTCTACCTCAAGATAGAGGTTGGCACAATGGTCCTGTTGTTCACTCTCGTCGGGTGTATATTCTTTCTTAAACTTTCTGGCTACTCCTCACGTAGCTCCTATTCTGTATGAGCTCCGTTGTCCCATCTGAAGTCAGTCAACAAAAAACACAAGAATTGGGGCCTCCAGGGGAGCCTATGGAGAGGTGCTCCTGAGTGTCTTCTTGTAGCACCATTCCTATGTATCTGATAGTTCTCAACTCCTTTCAGACATTACAAGGTTTTCCAAGCTCACCTTTAAGTGCCCCGTGTTAGACATTTTAAGAAGCACTGGAGTCCTTGACAATCACAAGATAGAGTAAGTTGTGTTTGTTATAACAAGGTTAAAATAGGTACTGGGCGTTTTTGAGGCTAGTGTGAGTGTGCATTTTTAGAAGTCATGAGTTCCTATTGACATTTCTAATCAATTTAGGTGAATTACGTGAATTCAAATAAAGGCTAAGGTTTTTCACTTAGCCTTGTTTTGATTTTATATTTGTACTACTTTTATGTTGAAAAACCGTAAATTTTTAGTGACATTGACATAATCAAATATCTGAATTTGGGGACACACATATGTGTCATAGGTATATAGTTACATGTTATTAATGATTATATTTTATTATGCCATTACATTTAGGAACATTAAATATTAAACTGTTGTGCTACAGCCAGGCCAGAGCTGCTCTGGGCATCAGAAGGACATATAAAGGAGAATGAATAATGGGAAACAGAAACACAAGACTCTGGGGTTACTTCAAGAATGAACGGTTTTTGTTTTTCCTATTGCTGTTTATATATTGTTCAGCTAGCACCTAGAGATTGCAAGCAGAGTATGAGAAGCAATCTCTTTGGCCTCATTATCTGAATTCTTTAGTTTGCGTTTCCCCACCCTTGTGGGCTTCTTTTGCCCCAGAGGACATTCCTCTTAGGTTTTATCTCATGCTTGCAGTTTTCCAGTCAGGAAGTCGCATCTGGGTTAGGGTTTTGTGCTTGAGAAAGGAACTACAGAACATCAGGACCCAGCACAACTGTAGATCATGTGTAACAGAAATGCACGTTACACGATTGTGGTTCTCTATATTAGGAAATTAGATGAAGAGCATATCATTAGTAGTTTCAAGTAGCCAATAGAATTATTAGTCAACCTACCAGATCTAGCTTACTGTGTTTATATTACATTTTGTTTTGTTTTTGAGGCAGGGTCTCACTGTGTAGCTCTGGTCAGGCCCGGAGCTGATCAATGTGTCAGATCAGGTTGAACTTGAACTCACAGAGCTATGCCTCGCAAGTGCTAGCATCAAAGGCATGTGCCACACCCAGCTGTGTGTTTACGGTTCTTTCATCCATAAGAAAATTCCCACTTGAGGGCTGGGGCTGTAGTTCGGTGGTAGAGTCCTTGTCTAGGACACACAACGCCCTCGTCCCAACCCTCAGTACAAGAAGGGAAAGGATAAGAGAGAAAGGAAAAAAGAATTTTTCACCTAGTACGTACAGGCAAAGATTTAATTTTATCTTTATTCGCATGTATGCGTGTATGTCTGTGTGTATATATAAGCTACATGTGTGCAGGCGCCCAGCCTTCTCGTAGTTTCTCTAGGAAACCATCAGTTTGATGGAGGAAACCCATGAGTAATAGTATCCATGAATAATAATGATATTTTCAGTCTTGCTTAGTGAGAGTACAATGAAGATGGGTTATAGCTCCCGACTCTTCGAGTGTCTTCGCACATCAGAGAAAATCCATTAGAAAAGAACATTTAACGGTAAAGACTATAGGCTGGGCATATAAGTCAGTCGTGAGTGTGCTTGCCTAACACACACAAAGCTCTGGTTAGCTTTCTGTTGGTGTGATAAGCCGCTCTGACCAGAACTAACATGGGGCAGGAAAGGGTTTATTTGGCTTAAAGGTTATCCTCATTGAGAAAAGTCAAGTCAGGTGCATAGAACAGGAACCACAGAGGAATGCTGTTCATTGGCTTGTTTCTGCTGGCTCGATACCTTTGTATTACAGCTTAAGCCTAGCTGACCATGAATGGCAATACATAGAGAAGGCTGGGTCCTCTCAAATCAATCAGCAATCTAGAAAATGCCCAACAGAAGTCCCTAGACCAATCTGAGGGAGGCCATTCATCAGCTGACAGTCCCTCTTTCCAGATATATCTAGATTTTTGTCAAGTTGACAAAAACTAAGTATGACATCTCAACACCACATAAATAAAATTGAACGTGGTGGTGTACAGCTATAATCCCAGAGCTGGAGAGCCAGACACAGGGGATCAGAAGTTAAAGGTTACCCATGGCGAGATATTCATCCTGCCTGTTCATCTTGGGTTCTTCAGGGGTAACTTCCTTTCCTTTTTTGTTAAAGTAAAATTAATAAGATGATGATGATATATATTAATCATGAGCCATGACAACTCTCAGGGATGCAATACCCGGCTTAGGCAGAGAGCTCATGCCATATCCTCTCCATGGCCTCCTCACATCTCTCTCCATGGTTCTGCTGTCTGTATGCATGGTTCTGCTCCTTCTCCCTGCTTCAGTCACTGGGTGTTTTATTCATTCATAAACTCCCTCCTCTCTCCACACAGACCTTCTTTATACAAATGAATGGAACCTAACACTTCTCAATGTCTACCAGCAGACTTGTAGCCTAGTCTGGCGAGTGTCCAAGCTGTGTGTGAGTCAGAGTTTTCTCTGGCTGCAGAACATTGACAGTATTAGGGAACTGTCATCTGCATTAAGGTAAACAAAGGGCCTGTTCACATGGGGATCTGGGAGCCTACTCCATTGTTTTTAGCGCAGAGGTGTTAACAGGTGTAGGAAGCAAGTCCTTTACAGGCTGTAAGACCTCAGGAAGCACCCTTCCCCCATACAGCACGCACACAGGAGTATGATCCCATAATAACTGTAGAATACCTAATTCAAACATTCCACAACATTTTTTCCTTCCGTGATTCCCACAGCCATAGTCTCTGAGGATGTAATTTCTTACAGCTGTCCTCAGAGTGTCTCTACCAATGCCTGGCTGGGACTCAGATTAGTGCATTGCCCGACCTTCATCAGAGAACTTTCTCCCTGTGGTAGATAGCAATTAACACAGAGATCCATAGCTGGACAATGTGCAGAAAGTGAGAGACTCTGGAGCAGTCAGTTCTAAACGGGATGTCTTTGTCAAATTCCTCCCCTTGAGTCTCAGGGATCTAGTGGAACAGGAACCAGAAAAGGAAGAAAAAATTGTAACAGTCACAGGTGGTGATTAACTCCAAGGAGACAGTGTCTTCCAGATACAACGGGGACTGATACGCAAATGGACTCACAGAGACTGGGACAGCATTCATAAGACCTGCACAGGTTCAAACCACACAAAATCCCAGTACTGAGAAGGGAGAGTGACCCCAAGCCCCACCTCCTAGTTAGGAAGCTATTTGCAGCTGATACCTGCTGGGAAAGGGAAAATCCGCATTCTCTAATGGAGTGCTGCTGAGTATACCCACCACACCACACTCCAGGCAGGAGTACTGACTAACACAAACAGTCTTATTGTCTTTTTCCATTTTGATACTTGTTTGTTTTGAGAGTGGGTGGTGGTGATGATGCGATTCATTTCAAGAGAACTTAGAGTAAGCCTATCATGTATATGTTTGTATATGCCTGTGAAGAGCCCAGGGAAGAGTGTGTGCAGACAAATCAGAACCCAGAACAGTTCTGAGTTACGGGGTTGCTCAGCTCACAAAAATGGAATAATGGTAGCTCGCAGTGTCTCACTAGTCAGCAGGTGACAGGACATGCCGGAGAGCCGTGTTTGTCAGGTGGATGTGCTGATAGCCCCATGCCATGAGTTCCCTAGATCACGGCTGTTGCCGTGCCAAGCCTCCTGCCCTCCACAGTTACGGATACTAGGTAAGTGTCACGGGACGCTGTGTAATGAGATTTAGGAACAGTAAATCACTGTGCATCTGAAGACCTTGTGCAGCCATTTTCTCTGATTTGAAAGGATCAGAGAAAGGATCTATAAAGGATCTGGGAAACTCACAAAACTCAAGAAGTAAACAAACTTGACAAGATTTACTCCTGCCCCTCCTTAGGGTTAGAGAAGCACTAAACAGCTGTTGGGGAAGTTGACTATGACCAGAACATGAGTTTATTGATCATTGAAGTACCAAAGACTACAGAATTTTAAGGGGATTGTTGTGAGATATTAACAGCACTTCTTGAAATACGTACAAATTTTTCTGTCTTTCAACAACGATTCTACTCCATGTCACAGGGAGTATTTAGAAAAACCCTTTATTGGACAAAGGAAGAGCAAGATTATACAGCCATAAAGGCAAAACTTACTACATAGAGGTTGTGATTCCTCCAATTATCACAGCCTTGCATACACACTAATCCCAGTGTACCAAGTCTTCCCATGACTCTCAGGTAAGAACCAATCACAAGGCTTATGGAGAGTGATCTATCTACCTTTGTCTGGATCAGAAACCTTTTACTGGATCACTAGGGGAGTTGTTCTCCTGCTTCCTGGACCATGAAGAGGACAACTATAACAAGGTTCAAAAAAGCAGAGGCACAGCATGCAGGACCAACTGCAGGCAGAGTTATAGGAGGTTATAACTGAACAGATAAATTTCTCACTCCCGAGGCGGGCTGAGACATTTGTCACAGAAAGAAACTTCCTGAAGGGGAATTTTGTGGCTTCATCAGCAAATGTATTGCCATTTCCATTTGAGGTTGGTATGAAGTTTCTCACGGTGTCTATGAAATGATAGAAGCCTCCAGGATCCTAAGCCGTCAGTCTCCCATAGACAAGGAGTCTGTTGGGTGGCAGCTCCTTCTCAGGACCTCACAGAACAAGGCAATGATCTGACAGCTGTCCTCCACGAGTCAGTTTTCCTCAGTGGCTTTGTATTGTGAAAGAAAAGTCAAACACTTTCATTTGCTTACAATAATGACCTCGTGATAATATCTGCATCATTTACTTATTTCCAAAACTTTCAACAAATCCTGAAGGAGACTTTGATTCGTTTGATATGTTTCTGTACTTCTGGGTTCTTTTTGTCCACACCTCAGACTTTATCCCATACTTTCATTATTTTCGGGCTCTTTGAACCTAACTGTGGGCTGGGGTGTCATTCCCCTTGTGGCCACGACTCCCTGCATTTAGCATCTCTGCAGTCCTTCACCGCCTTCCCCATGATAATGTGTGTCGTGTTGAATTCTGTCCACACATGTACAGTTCCTCCCTTTGTGCCACTCTCTCTTCTTGTCTGACCACTTGTGACTGGAACCCCCCCCAGGCTCCTCTTATCTGATTCCCACTCTGACCTCTCACAGCTACCCCACAACACTGTCCCAGACACCTCTCTGTACAACAGTTATCAGTGATGTGTTTGGAGATCCTGTGAACAGAAATATTTACAAAAAGCAAGTTCTCAACAGAACAGAGAAGATGAGGATTACTGTTTCACCTGCTTAACAGAATGAGAAGAGAAAATTATCAGGTCTGGTAGGGGGTTGATTACCTGCAGGGTTTTCTGCTTGTGAATTGGTCACTTTCAACGAAGCCTCAGATCAAGTAATTTGGAATGGGAGTGGGGCAAGGTAAGGGGGCTTCCATAGACTTACTAGCTGGTAGAATTCAGTTTCTAGCCAGGACCTCAACCTGAGTTTGGGTTCAGTAAACCATGCAGGGCACTCAGACCACATCCCAGTGGTAAGGGAATGACGTCAGTTGTCTGTGGCTAACTTCTGATAAATGGATGTTTCTAGACATAGTTTACACTTAGATAACATTGGCTTGGATGAGTCATTGTCTTTCTCCTATTCCATCACCAGTTAATCTCTTATCTACTTGAATTACAAACTACTGCATAGGTACTTATGTGTTCATAGGTAGAAACATATTGTATGCAGGGTCTCTCTGCATCCTAGAATTTATGTATCCACTGTAGTCATATTCTCTCTGAATGGGGAGAGTCTTCTGAATCCTACCCACTGTTCAATATCACAGATTTTATCCCTCTGGGACCAACTTGATCACTTTACTCACCTGTGGGCTTCTGTTTCGTATATTTCTATGTAAATGTAGAAAACATTCTACAAGTAAAACATCCTATAATATAGATAAAACAGCACAGGCTTGTCAGGACTCAACAGCTGAAGATAGTTCCTTTAACAAACTAACTTCACATCCTTTATAGGCTTAATTCCACAGAATAAGTTGTTTTTTTTTAAGACAAGGTTCCTCTGTTGTAACTCTGGCTGTCCGGGAGCTCACTCTGTAGACCAGCCTGGCCTCGAGGTCAAAGACAGCTGCCTGTCTCTGCCTTCCCACAGCTGGAATTACAGGCATGCACCACCTCTGTCTGGTTTAATTTCACGAAATTTTATGGCAATAACCAAGTCTTTTAACCTGTCAACATACCAATTCTCTAAAAGCTGAGACATTATGCTTGTGATATGCATAAACTTGCTCTCTAAACAAGACAACCTAGCATGAAGATCTACAATGATTGTTGCCTACAAATGTTAACTCCAACTTTGTGGAGATCTGGGGAGCTTGATTAAGAGCTGCAATTATTTTCAAACTCCATGAGAGCTTGAGATAACTCTGGAAATCATCATCATACATTGGCTGAAGTATAAAGTATTTGCAAGATTAGCAAAAGTGTTTACTTCTCAGGGTATAAGGCAACACGAACACTCTGATACTAACTCTTTTGTTCCTCACCATTTCCAATGGTGACCTTAGTTCTGTGCAATTGGATGGACGTTTCCCTTGAGGATCATCAATATCAAACGACTTCATAAAGATAACTACTAGCAAAATCATCAAAAAATTTCCTTTGAGAAAATGTGAGCCCCAATGAACAGCAGAAGAATTTATTTCACATTACAGAAATCGACATTGAACTAGAACTCTAAGAAACTTGTTTTTGTAAATAAAAAAGAGTAGGGAGGAGAATCTATGTCAAAGTAATGAACATACAGGATGGATTCATGTAGAACTTTATCTCCTAACAACATCCATGTAATTTTTCACTGTGCTTCCTATTGGAAAAGTTCTCCAATGTGTTATATTACAGAGAGGTCACCCATTTTCGGGAAACAAACTCTTAAGGAATTGAAGCCCATTTAATTTAATTTACCTTAATTAACCACACGTAGGATTTTGGCCAATAGGACACTATTCATTCAAGAAAGAATGACCTGCATTCACATCTGCTATGCTACTTCAGGTTCAAGTTTCACCAAGATGCAAACCCAAAAACTTAGTACTGTTTCCCTTAATAAGACAAGTGGTCATGGCCTGTGTTGCATGTTGATGTTTTGAAAGACAGTAGGAATGTAGAATCTAGATGCTGTGGGCAAGATACCAGACAATCTTCACACCTGTGATAAGATTGTGGGATTTCTGGATTCCTTGCTCGGGCAAAGCACAGTATGGGCACAATTGCATCACGGCTCATAACAAAGGGCCCTAAAGTGGGAAAACACATAGAAATGAAAGCTGTGATCTCCACCAGCAGCCTACCGGGATTATATACAAGAGCGATGAGATCTTGTAAGATGGAGGAGATGGCATAAAATCCTAGGAAGGTGGACACCAGGACCAGGATGCTCTGAGTGGCTCTGGACTCAGGGGATGTTCTGGAGGAGAAGTTGATGCTGTGGATGAGACGAGCCCGCTGCTTGTGCCTATACAGAATGACAACCATGAAGCTGCTGGACCAGATGATGAGGACAGAAATCAAAATTTCAGGAAAAACAAAAAGTGCTGTGTATAATGAGCCTGTAAAATCATCATGTTCTACAGTGGAGCAATATCTCAAATCACTTCTACATGTTATGTTTTTTCTGTTCCCTTTGGTATATCCATATAGAGGGAAAATCATATTTAATATCAGGTAGAGAATCCAGCAGAGGGATGTCGAGAGGCCAATGTACTTTGGAGCTTTTATTTTAATATCCTGCCAACAAGAGTTTGCAGGGCTGATGGTGATGGCCTGGAAGACACTCAAGAGGCAGGTGGTTCCAATGGACACGCTCCTGCCCAGTCTTTGCACATACAAAAGAAGTTTGCAGCTAACATCGTTGAAGAACCCTTCCATCCCCAAAGCTTCTGCTGTATGCAGTGATCCTTTAGAAAGAATAATCAAGGAGTTGGCTGTGAAGAGGTTTGTGAGAATCAAATCTGTAGTCTTGAAGGTCTGTCCAGTGTAGTAAAGGATGAGGTAGCTGGAAAGAAGAGACACATTCCCCAGAATCCCAACTGTGCTCTGCAGTAAGAACACTGTTCCCATTGCCAAATCCTTGATATCCATTCTATCCTTTTCCACATTTCCACTGAAACTGTGGCAAGCATAATCTCTCTGACCTACACAGTGGCCTGACTACTCACAGTTGATTTTGTTGCTGTGATGAAAACACATGTTCAAGGTTGAAAAGTTAGTGTGGGCAATGTCATAAGAAAAAAATATGTTTTCAGTTTTGCTGCTGAAGTCATATAAATTGCTCTCTATGTGTAAATAATTGTATCTCATGTATATGAAAAATACTTCCAGAAATTGTCTTTGCAATATCAGTACTAGGAGTAAGGCTAAGTTTCCCTGGGAGATGCAGTGACAAGTGTGGATAAATGAATGTATGCTCGATTCACAATACGATAATGTATTGCTATCAACAAGTCATAATGGAGATGAAGAGACACTAATCCCAGTCCTCAGCATGAAAAGAGTCATTTCTCATCTGGAATTTAAACCTAAAAATAAAAATACATTCCCACACCAATGTGAATATTGGTCTAGTCTGATGTAACAGAAAGTTTTTGTAAACAATGAAAAACAAACTAATCAATTACTTTAAGTGACACAGTAAAGAGGACCCAGAGCTAAGTAGACAGAACCCAGAGAGCTAAGTCTCATCAAATTTCCTAAAAGGAAAAAGCACTGGCCTGAATGTTTGTTCACATAGAGAAATAACTGGGTAGGAGACAGCCTCACAGAGGAAATATCAGTGTGGAGTACTCTTACTAAATAGACAACAGAAAAGTATGGGAACCACTTCAACAGAAGTCTGTAAAATAAGAAATAAACAGATGAAAACTGCCTGCTGAGAACCACTGTCTGGTCTAGTGGTGACGTAGTAGGTACGTAAAGATAAAACCATAGAAAACATCAGACTTTCTGTGTACATGGATAAAGCAAGCATCTGACACATAGGAACTGTGATCAGAGTGAAGCAAGCATTTTGGAGTCTGAGAAGCAATGTAAAATGAAAAGATTTCAAAGGCTTATGTCAGTCACCCTTCTCAAAGTCAGCTTTGCCTCCAACTTTAACAATTCATATGTAAGTCATAGTTTCTAAGTTTAGACCTTCCCACATGTCCTTTATGAGTGCCCAGCCTCAGCCGATTCTCACATGATATGCTGTACTCTGCAGCAAATGGAAATAGAAGACCAAGGTACTCACAACATACAAATGCAAAGGAAAAGTAAGATTTCATACGTTATGGTGTTATTTAGGCAAACACAACAGAGATCAACAGTTATTCAGTCTCTCAAACGTATACACACATCTATACACATGTCCACGTAGCCTACCTCCTCCAAAACCCAACATGACACTGTTCTCTGTGACATGATGTAGGATTGTCTAAAACTAATTAGAAATTTTATAGTTCAATTTATTTGATGAAGGAATTCACATATGTCGGGCGTTCCGACAGTACAAGTCATTGAGGGGGAGCGGGACCAGCCTGTCCCCTTCGGGGCTGAGCGGGATGGTGAGTATCAACAGCCCGACCACTCCTCCACCGGGAGAAAAGATAACACAGGAGCCAGGAGAACTGTCCAAGCAGGAACTCGCTTTTATTATTACAAGCTGCGTTTTTATAGGCTGAGGGTGAATGGGAAGGTCTAGGAGATGAGGAAAGGTTACATAGGGTATGAGGTAAAGTGGAGTGAGGGGGGAGAGCCAGTAAGATTTTTACACGTAGCAGCTACTAGGCAGAATCATCACCAGAATAGGCTATGCTTAGTCACCATTATGCGGAACTAGAGGCACCGAGACAGATCTCTAAACTCGAGCTTGGTTTAAGTTTAGACCTAGCCTGGCCATAAGGCCCAACACACATGGGTTCTCACTTTGAATTATAGGCTGGACTGGAAATTTCTAAAATTCTCCTGCCTAAGACTCTGGATTCCTGGCATTGCATCTTAGATATTGCATTCATTTTTGATATTACACAGGAAAATCAATATTTGATACAAATGCATAGCCTGAAAATTAAGTTAGGACTAGGTAAAGGAGGTGGTTCAATTGGTGAAATCTTTGCCTTGTAATTTTGGGGGCCTGGATTGAATCTCCAAAAGTCATTTGATTCTCCACAAATAGTTTTTTAAAGGCTGTGTGTAGTAGCACACATCTGTCAGGGAAGCACTGGACTGGAAGAGTCACGAAGATCCATGGGGCTCACTGAATAGCCAGCGTGGCATATTCAGAGATTTCCACCCCAGATAGATCCTCACTCTGAAAAGAAAATAAGTACACTAAAAAATTTAAAAAAAATAACAGAAATTAAACTACAAGGCAGCCATAGAAATAGAAGACTAAGTTTTCCTGCATGTGTTTCCAACTCCTGAATCTCTCTCCCAGATATGGACACGTCCCCAGACTTCCCTTCTTCTCTGGCTCTGCTTCGAAGACTAAACACAAACCTCTCACCTGACTCCTTCTCTGTGCAGAATCTTCTGTCCAGTGTGCACTTGGTGATGTCCTGACATCCAGCAGCAGGTGAGGGGGGATCGCAACTGTGAAATAAAGGTTGTGCTGTGATGCCACCTCCCTTCTGAACCGCAATTTTCATGTCACCTGCAGTGGCAATGACAGCTCCAGCTTTGGGAGTCACGAAATTCACAGGAATTTTTTTAAAGTAGATAATTATCAAGGCTGGTTACAAGATTCTTGTAACTGCCTCTCCTGTGATTGTTTGGAGAGGCTCTTCCATTTGCATGAGCTCTAAGGAATAGCAGGGACAGAGGATCCAGGGATATCCAGATCTTCCATGTCAAAGTCTTGCAAAGAGTATTTTGTGCCTTTCTGGACAACAACAAATTTAGATTCGTCTAAGAAAAGTGAAGTTGATTATACACGATCAGATGTCAGTTCTGCCCAGTGTTAGCACATCGGACAGACCAGCAATCACGAATTCAAGGGCTATCTACTGAAGTGTCTTTAGGATGAAAAACACAATGCCACAATCTGATCTAAACCTATTTGCAGTCTTTTCACACTGCTTATGAGTTAGCTGGGACAATGATATGATAATATGCTAGGAAAATTTACAAATAAATTGCAGCTATTGAATGGCACTCTGAACACAGTTCTTTTCATCAAAGAATTGACACACTCCAACCCTTTGCAAATGAAATCAACTGTGATCATTAAATACTGCATGAATATAGGCTACCTTCCTCATACAAAAGCATTGAGTGGAAAGTAAACTACTCCACCTATATTTTTCCTCAGAAGAAAATGGAACATTAATATCCTGCAAGTAAGAAGAAACAGAAAATGAAGAATTGTATTCTTTTCAACTTGGTCAGTTAGCAAACTTATTTGATGGCTTTAGGACAGCAGAGACCTAGCAGTATACAGTCCTTACTAGCCAACATTACTTCTGTTTAAACTTTACATCTATAGTTCCCAGAACTCTCTGAGTCCCAGTACTTCACTACAGTGAAGTACACTCCTGGAAAACTGTTCTGTTCCCGGTCAAGGTTTATTAGATGAAAAATACATTGCTGTGAAAGAGAAACGTTCCCCACTGAACCTGGAATTTGAACCCTTGGTGCACAGAGTGTTCATGCTGTTTAGGGAGGATTGGATGGTGCAGCCCTTCGGGAGAAGTGCTTCAGTTAGTAGGGCTTTGATATTAAAAGGCTCCTAGACTTCCAGCTGGCTCTCTCAACTTCCTGTTACTATTAAGGTCAGGGTTCCCCTTATTCCTGCTCCTGCTTCATTGCCTGCTGCTTACTGCTATGTGTGGCTGAGAACCTGTGGCTAATCAGGGCATAGTCTATAAGGGAGAGTATGCTACTATTAATCTACGAAATTATCATAGTACTAAAATCCACTTCCCTTTAATTATTACTACGTTACTCTGAGGACAGGGTTAACTAAGCTCTTCAGTACTCTGCATTATTAAAAGGACACAACTTACAATCTTATGCCACGATTATAGCTTTTTATACTCCTTATCTAGGAAAAACAGAATCTGGATAGAGCAGTATCACGGCTCATGACAAAGGGGCATAAAGTAGGAAAACACATAGAAATGATGGCTGTAGCATTAGTTAGCCACCAACTAGGATTCTGTGAAAAAGCAATACAGCCTCGTAAGATGGAAGAGAGAGTATAAAAAACCAGAAAGCTGCAGACCAAGACAAGAATGTTCTTGGTGGCTCTGAACTCTGGGGAGGTGCCGGGTGAAGCATGAGAACTGTGGATATGTTGAACCCTTTTCTTGTGTCCATACAGGATGATAATCATGGAGCTGCTGGAACAGACGAGGAGCACAGAAAACAAGACATCGGGTACCACCGAAAACGCTGTGTACAGTGATTCTAGTATGTCATCATGATCTAGATCAGAGGGGCAGAATTGAAATTTTCTTTTTTGTGTCATATTTTTGCTACTCCTCTTGTCAGACCAATACAAAGGAAAAAGTGTATTTACAACCATGTAGAGGATCCAGCATAGGAAAATGGAGAAGCCCATAAACTTTGAAGACTTGGCTTTAACATCTTTCCAACAGGAGTTCCCAGGGCTGATAGTAATGGCCTGGAAGACACTCAAGAGACAGGTGGTATTGATGGACATACTTCTGCCTAGTCTGAGGACATATAGAATAAGATTGCATCCAACTTCATTGAAGAGTCGATTCTGCCCGAAAGCTCCTGTTATCTGTAGCATTCCCTTGGAGAGAATGATTAAGGAGTTGGCTGTGCACACTTGTGAAAGAATCAAGTCTATGGTCTTTAATGGGCCTTCATGGCAGTAAAGGTAGAGATAGTAGAAAAGCAGAGAAAAGTTTCCCAGAATTCCAAGTGCACTCTGAAGTAAGAGCACTATTCCTATTGCCAAGTTACTGTATTCCATTCTGTCATTCAGCACTCTTCCCTTTAAATTATTACAACAACTATGACTCTGGGTCAAGTCACTCATTGAACATTCTAGGCTATAGTGTGTTGGTGTGTGTGTGAGAGAGAATCACTGGAGCTCAAGACTGGAAGACTGTGGCGGCAACATATCTAGAGTGTCCTTCGAAACAAATCTTGTATCATCATTAATTTCATTGAGTGAACCAATAGAGGTCTATAAGTTCACATATTTACATGTGAGAACTTTCAGGACACTTATTAGAGATGTTATCATTGAGAATAAGTGCTCACCATGCTGACAGGAGTGACTTTTGGGTTCAAATGGAAGGAATGCTCACTTCTACAATGCAGAATGAACTGTTCTTTACAAGTCATGTTGGAGAAGAGACTTGATATCACCATCTTTCACATAAAAGAAATCCAAGAAGACAGCATTTGAAATTGTAGCCGTAAAAACGTACACATTACACAACAGAGGCAATGTGTACTCTTTGTGAAAAAGTTCATTATAATCAGTAAAAGATTATCACTGTAATTTTTATATTAAAATTCAGAACATGTTACCCTGAGAACTAGTTCTCTTCAAATTTCACAGATAATAATACATGCAGGCCAGCTCATTTAGAGATGGTGTGTGAGAGCGAGCTATTGAAAATATATTCCATGTGGTAAACCCTTTCAGAAGTAAAATAATCTGAAAAAGGACACTCAAATGAACAAAGGTTTGTTTTAAAAAAAAAAAATACACATTCCATAAGGAGTTAAACTGGAGAGAATATGTAGTGTTCTCGTTAGATCTACTGTTTGGTGTCATAACAGACAGCTTCAGTACAAAGGAATGAATGTAGGAGGCACCAGCTCATTACTTATGAGGACCAGGCAGGCATCGTATGAACTGGTGCTGGTGTTCCACAGCTGTGCTCCACAGTCATGGTCCATAGCATTCAGAAAACTGAAATGCATCCAAAAAGATCCAGGTAAGTCTGAGTTCTTACATTATGGCTGCATTTGTATGAAGCACAGACAAGTATCTCACTGGTTTACATAGATATGAACCTATGTCCCTATAATCACCCTCCAAGCCCAAACACACCAGAACAAAATTCCTGACTTTGTGACATAGTATTATAAGGAATAAAGTTGTCACAGGCCTATCAGTATTTTGTAAGATGGAGGAGTTCAGATAACATCTCACTGGAAATATAAGCTGGAGATGGCCCTCTCCAATGCTATGGCCACAGCCAATGGATTTCTAGAATTTCTGCCTTCAGGCAATCTTCCTTTTCCTGATGTATGTTCTGTATACAAAGGTGAGTTTCATTTGTGACATCTAATGAGCATTTCTATTACCTTTTAAAAAGAAAAAAAATTTAATCCTAATTGATGGGTGTATAGCTTATAGATGATGGTACATTAGGGGTCTCTACAGGATGAACATCAAGAGTCACAAGGACAGATCATAAACCAAGAAGGAGATTCATGAATATTAATATCCTGCTTATTATGAACTCATTAGGATGTTCATATGAACAGTGTCCTGAATCTTTGTAACTCTTTTGATGTTTGAGTGGTCCTTCAGTTATTTATGTCAAGCCAAGAAGGACACCTGACAGAATAGAGAGCATCTTACAGATGGTTGTAGAAAACACAGGATGTGTGGGAGCTTCTTGGATGCATGAGTGTATTCCCATCAGGATACTTGGCTTGCTGAGGACACACGTTCAGTAATATCTTGCAGAAGAATTCCCACAGGAGATCTATGAGGACAGAGGCACCAGTTACAATCACTGAATATCACTTCAACATAAGAACTTCAACAATATCAGAGATATCTTGAAGTCTGGTATTCGGAAGTAGAATGCAATCAGTGTTTAAGAACCAAGCATAAGGACCTGAAGCCTCATTCAGTGAAGAGAAAGTTAAAATGATATATGAGAGAATACCTACAACTTCACCCTTACCCTGAGCCATTTGGACATCTCCCCTTTCTCAGTAGCTGAGTCAGTTCTGCCAGTTTCCCGTGACTGCCGTTTGTCTTCAGAGCCACAGGACTTTTCTTTACAGGAGCACACGTGGCCACCTTTGTCACATCTTTCATGTGTTCTCAATAAATAGCACTTACTTAAGGTTAACTGTGTTAAGAGACTTCCTAAAGATAATAAAATACTTCAAAGGCCTAACTGATACATTTAACATGTAATGCTTGAGGTAAGGCTCACAGATCCTTTCTGAAAAGGCAGAAGAAAGATTGTGAGAGGCAGAGATAAAGGCAACTCGGTGTGAGTCTCTGTCTCCTAAGAACGTCCACAGCTATAACCACAAAGCCTCATCAACATGACTGCTTTAACATGAACTGAAAAAGACCAGAGACGTGCTAACACGGAATGCTTGGATCTGAGGACTGGAGAGCCAGACACAAACGTTACATTCAGGTCACTGACTAGTGTGCTCAGAATTCCAGGCAAGTGAGAGAATCTGTCCCCAAAAGATACAAAATAAAACTTATCTAAGGAAGATCAACTGAGTTTTGTCTTTAAATAAACAAGCACAATCAAATGAAAGCCTACCTGAACTCACAGTGTGTCTGCACAAGAATACAAGTACACACACACTAAAGACACATTCACACAGAAATTTGACTATTAGCAGGTTGAAATCAATAGCATGCATTTTTGCTTATAGTTTATACATTGTACAAATCTAATCTAAAAAGAAAATATGATTGCCTGCCATGCTCTAAGTTATAACAGCCAACAACCACAACCTTGTCGAAAGCCATCCTGAGGATAGAGTAACATCACAGTATCACCAAACATGGGGAAATGACTGAAAATGTCATCAGTCTAGATGAGATGACAATACCACCTTCTCTTCAACACTTGTCGCCAAGGTCACGAAGGAAAGCAGCCTTTGTTGTCATTGTGCCCCTGACTTAGGACCAGCAAAGCTCCTGTCCTGACAGACATGTAATTCTGCATACAATTAGTTTTTACTGTAGAAGCACGTTCAGACTCCAGTGTCTTTCCAGAACGAAAAACTGATTTTACTTTAGTCCTCATCATAGAGGTGAATTTGTTTAGCCAGCTTCTTTGATGTCATATTGAAAAATTAGTGTGTGATTCACGTAAAATATGCAGAGATGGAAATGTGAATGAGATAATTATTACAGTTCACATGTATTTGTACACTCAGATTCATCATCACTAGAATGATTCTGTAATATTCACTGTCCGAGTACTTATCACCTGATTTCTGGAACATCAGAGATAAGCATCAGGTCAGGGCCACTGTTTCCTTTAGCAACTCTGCTTATAGCCGAGAAACTTTTCTATTCCCTTTCCTGAAATTGGTCTGCATGTGTACCCACCCCAGAATCCCCTCCCCAGACTTGAGCACTTACCAGACCTCCCTTCTTTCCACTGTTCCCTGGACTCAGTAAAAACTGTATACCTCACTCCTTTCATCATTCAGTATCTTCATCTCAGTGTGCAGCTCCCAGCATATAAACAGACACTGTTGGAGAGGTGAGCAACCCAGAGATAAAGGTTCATAGTTCTGTGACCTCTCCTCCCTTGGAATGGTAATCTTCTTCTCACCTGCACTGACAATGACAACCCTTGTTTGAGATCCAAGAACTTTTCTGAGACTTTTCCCAATGCTAATCACCAAGGCTGATTTCTTGTTTCTTGTTAGTGTCTCAAAAGAGCCAATGTGTTTGGAGTTACACTTAGGATTTCAGGATTACTGAAAGCTGCCTTGGGTAGTCAAGAACTTTTGTGAAACACATGGGTCCTAATTAACAGAACCGATTATAAATCTATCCATTGTGTCTCCAAAATGACACCAACAAGGCTGATGCAACTTATAGAGTAGGAACTTAGACTATCAAGGTCGGATAGCTACATGTTTTGCAGAGAAATCTGTGTATGTATCTGGATACCATGGCATGATGTGTCAATCTAAAGGCTGCCAAAGCTTAGAGAACACTGTAAATAGGAGTTAATCAGAAATCCAGGGATATCTACTTATTTAGGGGTGAAACGAAAACCATGGTGTCTTAGTCTACACTAGGAATTACGGTAGTCATTTGCACCATGGAATGAAAATTGAAAGAGAAAGAGTGATATGCCAATACGCTAGGAAAAGTTACACATCTCAGCTCAGTCAGCCTAAGAAATCCAAACAGAGCCCTATGCCTAGAAGAGAGAGGTTCACAACCATTTGTCATTCCTTAGAGCTCTTGTTCTTCTCTTTGGTTTTTAATATCTATATTTGTGCATGTATTTGTGCCTTTATAAATGTTTGCCTCATATGTGCTGGTGCTTAGGAGGCCAGAAACCTGAACTGGATCCCCTGCAATGATGTTTACAAACAGCTTAGGGTCTAACGTGTGAGTGCTAAGAATCCAACTATAGTCTTGTGTAAGAGCATCCGGCAATCTGAACTGCTATTCCATTTATCCACACCCCTTTCTTTAAATGTCACCTAAGCCAGGGCTCCTTCTCAATGCTAAAGTTGAAAATTATGTCAGAATAACCTCTGGGTTTTTTTTTTTTTTTGAATGAGGAATGGCACCCATAGACTTAGGTATTTGAACACTCATTTCCCAGAGGTAGTGCAGATTGGAGAGTCTTGGGAGATGCAATTGTGCTTTTTCACTCAGTTTTTTACTCAGGGTTTTGAGGGTTCATAGTGTAACCCCATTTCCACACTCTGCTTCATGTTCATGGTTCAAGAGGTGGTCTCTCAGTTTTCTGCTCCCACTGAATGCCTGCCAATTGCTGCCTTGCTACTCAGTCAGGATGGAATCTGACCTCTATGGAACTGGATACACAAAATAATCTAAATTATCTGCTCATGGTCTGTATTTTATTACAGAAAGTAAAAGTAACATACAAATGTTATCCCTAAAATATGGAATTGTTATCAAGAAAGGGATTAGACTTTTGGGGTGTGGAGTTGCAACTAGAAGCTTTTCTTACTTTGTACTAAAAATTTTTGAGCTTTATAAGCAGAACTAAATTGTTGAGAGAATTTATATTTTATGTGTTTAAAGTAATTGGGGTTTTTTTTTGCCCCGTTGTAAAATGGAATGCATAGGACTTGGCATTTTGTATTGCCTGCAGGTGTTGGATTTCTAGGGGGAGGTTTGATTCCTTATGATCTGCACCTGAGGAGTTCTGAAGGAATCAACACACCTGAACTCTGATGCTAGAGTTTTCACTGTCGAGTGTGGCGCTGGCAATGACGGTGGTTCCCTCTGCTGTGGTCTGGAAGAGATTGTATCTATGAAATGCCTCCGTGTCTCCTTGCTGAACCGCCTGCCACGAGGTTACAGCTACACTTTGTGATAATAATGACACCGTTCCTTAAACCCAGACACCCGGACCATGTTCTATACCTCTGTAGCCACTGACCTTTGGCACTAGTCCCTTAAAGCATCTGATGCTCACTGTCCTTCCAAGTTAATTTCACTTCACATTCCTGGGCTTGTCTCATGCAACTTCCATGTTTCCCACTTATTGAAAAGCCCCCTTTCTTTACTGATAAGATTAAGAGAGGAAAATTCCCCAAAGAGACTCACATTCTCTACAATTGGTTCCCTGCTAATAGCAGTGATAGGAAGGTTCTGGGACCTTAAGAAGGTGAGACCTGATGGAATGAGTTTATAATGAGGTACAAGTCTCACTGACAACCCTCAGTTAACCCCTTTGAGCTCTCTTATACCATTGACTGCGATCTGTGCCCAATGTGTTGACTCTCTGCTATCTCCTCACACCCACAGTCTCTATGGCTATTCAATAGGAGATCTCCAATCCTTGTTTCCACTGGCATTGCTGCTGGCCCTGTGACTAGAAGCTCCAGATTCTCACGTCTCTTTGTAAAAACTCAACCTGTACCCAGGGCAAACAGAATAAGAGAGTATTTGGGAAAATTCTTTATTGGAAAAAAGAAGATGACTGTCATGATTATACAGCCATAAGGACAATAACCTGTGACATAGAGGTTGTGATTCCTCCAACCATCATACCCTGGCATAAGCACTAATCCCAGTGTACCACGTGTTCTCACGACTATTACGAAAGTACCAACCACAAGCCGTACAGAGGTTGATCTACCTTTGTCTGGATCAGAACCTGTTGTTGGGTCATTAGGGGAGTTGTTATTAGACAGAAAACATTCTATGTTTAAAAATTCCCATTCTGTATGTAAAACAGCACAGGCTGTTTTGGGTCCATGCAATTATGTATATCTTTCACCTGAGTATCACCAATATACCACAACTTTATAAAAATAACTACTTTCAGCATCATCACACCCATTTCCTTTGAGGAAAATGTTAGCCCCATTTAATTGGAGAGGAGAAGAATTTTGTTTCACATTACAGAAATTGATATTGAATTAATATTCTAAAAAAACTTGTTTTTGTAATTACAATGAAGACAGGAGGAAGGAGAACCTCTGTTAAAGTAACGAACATGCAGGAAGGATTCATTACGAAATTCTCTCTCAAAAACATCCACCATTATTGTTCATTGTGCTTCCTTTTGGAAAAGTGCTCCGATGTGTATATTTCAGAGAGGTCACCCATTTCTGGAGACTAACTCTTAAGAGATTGAAGCAAAAAACGCTGTATATAATGAGCCTGTGAAATCATCGTGACCTACAGTGAAGCAATATCTGAAATCACTTTTATATGTTATGATTATTCTATGATCTCGGCTGGAGGAGATATCCAGCCATAAACCCTGTGAACTACAAGATGGCTGGCCTGACAAGAAATACCCACATATGTAACAGTATTAGCAGTAACCACCCTCATCGTGAGAGGTATATGGGATCGCTTAGTGTGATGGAGTATACTACCAGCACAGTTAGTGTGGCTGACAACGTGAGACTGAGCCACTATTAACCTACTAAATTATCATTTTACAAAAATGGTCTATAAATTATTACACATCATTTGAAGAGCACAAGCGACTAAGCACTTAGATACTCTGCATTATTGAAAAAGTTACAATTTACACTCCAACGACAAAGCTATAATACTCTTATACTCCTTATCCAGGAAAAACAGAATCTGGAAGCAGTGGAGTCATGACTTACGACAAAGGGGCATAAAGTAGGAAAACACATAGAAATGATGGCTGTAATGTTACTTAGCCACCAACCAGGATTCTTTGAAAAAGTGATGCAGCATTGTAAGATGGAAGAGATGGTATATAAAGCCAGAAAGTTGAAAACCAGGACCAGAATGTTCTTGGTGGCTCTGGACTCGGGGGAGGTGCTGGGTGAAGCATGAGAACTGTGGAGATATTGAACCCTTTTCTTGTGTGCATGCAGTATGATGATCATGGAGCTGCTGGAACAGACAAGAAGCACAGAAAGCAAGACCTCAGGAACCACCCAAAATGCAGTGTACAGTGATTCTACTATATTGTCATAACCTCTAGATGAGGCACATAATTCATAATGTCTTCTTTGTGTTACGTTTTTTCTATTCCTCCTGCTAGACGAAATCCAAGGAAAAAGTATATTTAAGACCATGTAGAGGATCCAGCAGAGGGAAATGGAGAAGCCAATGAATTTTGGGGTTTTGGCCTTAAGAACATTCCAACAGGTGTTCCTGGGGCTGATAGTAATGGCCTGGAAGACACTCAAGAGACAGGTGGTGTTGATGGACATACTTCTGCCTAGTCTGAGGATATATAAAATAAGATTGCATCCAACCTCATTGTAGATTTGATTTGATCCGAAAGCTCGTGTTATCTGTAGCATTCCTTTGGAGAGAATGATCAAGGAGTTGGCTGTGCACAAATGTGTAAGAATCAAGTCTATGGTCTTTAATGGGCCTTCATGGCAGAAAAGATGGAGATAGTAGAAAAGCAGAGAAAAGTTTCCCAGAATTCCAAGTGCACTCTGAAGTAAGAGCACTATTCCTATTACCAAGTTCCTGAATTCCATTCTGTCATTCATCGCTCTTCCCTTTAAATTATTAAAACAACTATGACTCTGGGTCAAGTCACTCACTGAACATTTCTATGCTATAGCATGTTTGTGTGTGTGTGTGAGAGAGATTCACTTGAGCTCAAGATTTCAATCCATGGCTGTAACATAGCAAGAGTGTGCTTTGAAACAAATCTTGTATCATCATTAATTTCTTTGAGTGAACCAATAAAAGTCTACAAATGCACCAATTATGGTGAGAATTTTCAGGACATTTCTTAGAAATGTTATCATTAAGAATTAGTGCAGGACATCCTGGAAGATGACTTTTGGTTCAAGTGGGAAGAATGCTCACTTCTACAGTGCAGAATGAACTGGTCTTCACAAGTCATGGTGGAGGAAAGAGACTTGAAGTCACCATCTTTCACATGAAGGAAATCCATGCAGAACTCATGTGATATTGAAGCATTAAAAATGTCATGAAACAAAACAGAGCGAATATATACTCTTTGTGAAAATCTTCATTATACTTGGTAAAAGATTCTAACCATAAGTTTTATGTTAAAATTTAGAAAACATTACACTGAAAACTAGCTCCCTTCAAATGTTTCAGATAATGATACATGCAGGCTTGTTCATTTGGAGATAGGCTGTGGGAGAGAGCCACAGAAAATATAGTCTATGTGGTAGACCCTTCACTAAGTACACTAGCATGAAAATGGTGCCTCAAACTAACAACAGGTTTTGTTTTAAGAAAACACATTATATAATGAGAAAACAGGAAAGAATATCTAGTGTTCTCATTAGATCTACCATTTGGTGTCATCAAACCTACCGTAAACATAAAGGTATGAATGTAGGAGGCACCCAGCTCATTACTTATGAGGACCAGGCAGGCATCGTATGAACTGGTGCTGGTGATCCACAGCTGTGGTCCATAGTCATGTTCCATAGCATTCAGAAAACTCAAATGCACCAAAATACCACCCAGGTAAGTTTGAGTTCCTACATTATGATTGCATACATACAAAGTACAACAAAGTGTCTCACTGTTTTACATAGATATGGACCTATGTCTCCATAATGACACTCCAACTTGTTTCACACCAGAGCTAAATTCCTGACCTCACAACTTAGTATTGTAAGGAATAAATTTGTCACAGTCCTATTAATATTTTGTAAGATGGAGGAGTTCAAATAACATCTCACTGGAAATATCAGCCGGAGCTGGCCTGGAGCTCTCTCCACTGCTATAGCCTCAGCCAATGGATATCTAGAATTGCTGCCCTCAGACAATTTTCCTTTTCTTCATGTGTGTGCTGTATACAAAGGTGAATTTCATTTGTGAGGTCTAGTGATATTTTCTATTACCTATCAAAAAAACAAAGCAGAATGCTAGTTGTTGGGTGTGTACCTTATAGATGATGGGTAAAGTAGGGGTCTCTACAGGATGAACATCAAGAGTCACAAGGACAGATCATCAACCAAGAAGGAGATTCATGAATATTAATATCCTGCATATCATGAGCTCAATTGGGATGATCATTTGAATAGTGCGCTGAATCTTTGTTACACATTTGATGTTTCGGAGGTCCTTCAGATATGTATGTCAAACCAAGAAGGACACCTGACAGAATAGAGAGTATCTTATAGATGGATGTAGAAAACACAGTATGCATGGGAGCTTCTTAACATACACCCATGTGGGGTAAGTGGCTTGCTGAAGACACGTGCTCAGTAACATATTGCAGAAGAATTTCCACGGGACATCTATGAGGCTAGAGATATCAGTTACAATCACCAAATATTACTGCAACCTAAGAACTTCAACAATATTAGAGATATCTTGAAGTCTGCAATTAGGAATCGAACACAATCAATGCTTAAGAACCAAGCATAAGGACCTTAACCCTCATTCAGTGAAGAGAAAGTTAAAATGGTATAAGAGAAAATACCTAGAATTTCATCCTTATCCTGAGCCACTTGGACTTCTTCAATTTCTCAATGGCTAGGTCAATTCTGCCAGTTTCCAGTGATGGACATTTGTCTTCAGAGCCACAGGATTTTCTTACAAGAGCACATGTGGCCACCTTTATCACAGCGATCATGTATTCTCAAAAAGTATTTACTTAAGTTTTAATTTGTTAAGAGGCTTCCTAAAGATAATGAAAGATTTAAAGACTTGAAAGTACCAATAGATAAATCTACAATCCAATGCTTGAGGTAAGGCTCACAGATCCTTTCTGAAAAGGTAGAAGAAAGATTGTGAGAGTCATATATAAAGGGAACTCGGTGTGAGTCTCTGTCTCCTAAGAACGTCCAAAGGTATAACCATAAAGCCTCATCAACATGACTGCCTTAACATGAACTGAAAAAGACCGTAGACATGCTAGCATGGTATGCTTTGGATTTAAGGACTGGAGAGCCAGACACAAGAAGTTACATTCGGGTCACTGTCTAGTGTGCTCAGAATTCCATGCAGAATCTGTCCCCAAAAGATACAAGATAAAACTTATTTAAGGAAGGTCAACTGCGTTTTTTCTTTAAATAAACAAGCACAATCAAATGAAAGCCTACCTGAACTCAGTGTGGTCTGCACAAAAATACATGTATACACACACACATACACACTCACATAGAAATTTGACTATTAGCAGGTTGAAATCAAAGGCATGCATTTACGCTTCTAACTTGTGCATTGTACAAATCTAATCTATAAAGAAAATACGTTTGGCTGTCATGCTCTAACTTATAGCTGCCAACAAACACAGCCATGTCAAAAGCCACCCTGTGGATAGAGTAGCATCACAGTTTCACCCAACAAGGGGAAATGACTGGAAATGTCGTCATGGCAATACCACCTTCTCTTCAACACTTGTCCGAAGGTCAGGAAGGAAAGCAGCCTTTGTTGTCATTGTGCCCCTGACCAAGGACCAGCACAGCTCCTGTCCTAACAGACATGTAATTCTGCATGCAATTAGTTTTTCCTATAGAAGCATGTTCTGATTCCAGTGTCTTTCCAGAATGAAAAACTGATTTTACTTTAATCCTCATCATACAGGTGAATCTTTGAAGACAGCTTCTATAACTGTAACATTTAAAAATTAGTGCATGATTCATGTAAAATATGCAGAAAAGGACTTTGGAATGACATAGCTATTGCAGCCATTGGACCTTTAAGTTCAGATTTTCTATCACTGGAATGACTCTACAATAGTCACCTTCTGAGTTCTTATCACATGATTTCTGGAACACCAGAGATGAGAATCAGGTCAACGCCACTGTTTTTTGTTTTTTTTTTAGCAACTTTGTTATAGCCCATAAAGTTTTCTAGTCCCTTACCTGAAATTGGTCTGCATGTGTATCCACCCCCAAATTCCTTCTCCAGACTTGAGCACATACCAGGCCTCCCTTCTTTCCTCTGCTCCTTGAATGCAATAAAAACTGTATACCTCACTCCTCTCTTCAGCAGGATCCTCATCTCAGTGGGCAGCTCCCAGCATAAAAACAGACACTGTCGGAGAGGTGAGCAACCCAGAGATAAAGGTTCATAGCTCTGTGACCTCTCCTCCCTTGGAATGGTAATCTTCTTCTCACCTGCGCTGACAATGACAACCCTTGTTTGAGATCCAAGAACTTTTCTGAGACTTTTCCCAATTGCTAATCACCAAGGCTGATTTCTTGTTTCTTGTTAGTGTCTCAAAAGAGCCAATGTGTTTGGAGTTACACTTAGGATTTCATGATTGCTGAAAGCTGCCTTGGGTAGTCAAGAACTTTAGTGAAACACATGGGTCCTAATTAGCAGAACCAATTATACATTTATTCATTGTATCTCCAAAATGACAGAGTTAAGGCTGATGCACCTTATATGGAAGTAATTTAGACTATCAAGTCAATATCTGAGATTTTTGTAGAGAAATTTGTTTGTCGTCTCTCTGGACTCCAGCACGTGCCGTGTCAATCTTCCTAAAATCATGTTATTTATTAATTACCAGATCCCATGGCTGTCAAAGCTTAGAGCACATTGTAAAAATGAGTTGGTCAGAAATTCATGGATATCTGCTTATTTATGCGCAAAAGGAAAAACATGGTGTCATAATCTATGCTAGAAATTACAATAGTTTTTGCACTGTGGAATGAAAATTGAATGAGAAAGAGTGATATGCAAATATGCTAGGAAAAGTTACACATATTGACCCAGTCAGCGTACATAATCCAAACAGAGCCCTATGCCTAGAAGACAGAGGTTCACAACCATTTGTCATTACTTAGAGCTCTTGTTCTTCTCTTTGGTTTTTAATATCTGTATTTGTGCATATATTTGTGTCACCATAAATCACACAAATTACCTCATATGTGCTGTTGCTTAGGAGGCCAGAAACCCGAACTGGATCCTCTGCATTGATGTTTACAGGCATCTTAGAGTCTCATGTGAGTGCTAAGAATCCAACTATAGTCTTATGGAATAGCATTCGGCACTCTGAACTACTTTTCCTTCTCTCTGGACCCCTTTCTTTAAATGTCACCTCAGCCTGGGCTCCTTCTTATGTTAAAGTTTAAAAGCATGTCAGAATCACCTATGATTTTGGTTTGAAGGAAGAACAACACTCGTAGACTTGAACGTTTGATCAATCAATTCCCAGAGAGTAGTGCAGTTTGGAGAGTCTTGGGAGATGCAATCTTGCTTTTCACTCAGTTTTTAACTCAGGGAAGTTTTTCATCCAGGAGAAGTTTGGAGGGATCATAGTGTAACCCCACTTCCAGTTTTCATACACTTGCCTCATTTTCATCATTCGAGATATGGTCTCTCAGATTTCTGACCCCAGGGAATGCCTGCCAATTGCTGCCTAGTTTGCAGCCACGACTGAGTCTGATCTCTATGGAACTGGATACACAAAATAATCTAAATTATCTGCCCATGGTCTGTATTTTATTACAGAAATTAAAAGTAGCATACATACGTTATTACCAATATATGGGATTGTTTTCAAGAAAGGGACCATGATTTTGGTGTGTGGGATTGCAACTAAAGTTTTATAACACTGTACTAAAAATTTGGTTGAGCGCTATAAGCAGAACTTAATGATACATTATAGCAGTATTGTAAGAGATTAGTGTCTGGGTGTGTGGCCTTTTTTAAGTAATTGTCGAGAGTAAATGGTATTCACTCATCCCAAGTATTTGAGAGCCCTCAGTGCCAGTGTGAGATCATGTGACAATCTGAAACGGGAAGCAGTAAACAATTCACAGATGTCTAAGTTTTATTTTTACATTGACTTTGATATTCCTGAAGAGTTCCTGACAAGAAGAGATATGGTCAATACACAGCACATGGTGGCTTCAACACTTTTGTGACTGTGTAGGAGCTCTGCAATAGAGCATGTCACTGGGGGGACACTTATTTCAAGTGACGTTTCCAACAAGAAGATTACAATGTGATGTCATTTCCCTTAACCAGCCTTATGTGATACACATCAGTGCAGTTACTGCTAGGCCCTAGTTCATCTGTGTCTCTGCAGGGACCAGGCCGTTGTCTCAGAAGCTACTTCTCCAGAGAATTCCATTGCTGCAATGTAGCAAGTGTCTTGTGCAATGCAACTAGGCACCTACTGAGTACAGGGTGCAACCCACGTCTCCATCTCATCACCCGTGTGATCTGTAGAAACCCAAATACTTCCACAATTTCTGTCATCCATCTGGCCCTTCTCATTTGTGCTGGACCCTCTGTTCTGTCATCTGAGATGCTCCTTCACTTTTCTATTCCAGGGATTCATTCTTGACCCTTTTTATTGTTAGGCTTCCTCATAAAGTCCAGAAAGTGTTGTTTCTGTCTGCTTCTCCTTGCCTTGTACCCATTACCAATTCACATATTTCAACTCCCTGATTCCTGGCTGTAGATTATGATGACATCAGGTACCTCATGCTCATGTGTTTCCCACCATAACAGAATGTATTTACAAACTATCCCACAAATAAAACCCTCCCTTCAGTTACATCACATATTTCCTTAGAGTCCTGCCTTGTCCCTCTACAGCTCCAGGAAAGGAGATGACCAGGGCAGTGAGGGAATGAAAAAATAAAGACAAATAAACAACACATTACAGAAAACTTGGTATCAAGTGGATTGGACTCTCTGAAAGAGAAGCAGGGACCCCAGGAAGATCAGCATGTTTAATATACTCTTCAGTAGGGTGTTGGTTTTTCATGGGCGCAGAGTTCCATAGGGAGTGATCCAGAAGGGTCTAGAGAGATTTTCTACAAACTCTAAGGGACCATGGACACCAGCTGATACTGATATACCCAGCAAAACTTTCTAGTCTGCTTCCATGTGTTCTGAAAAAGCTTTTAATTCAATGCCCCAACCCCAAATATGTCATTGTGCTGTGTCTTCCTCTCCAGTGTTTTTAGCTGAAGTGAGGATCAGTGATTGAATGCATGTCTAGCAGGGACGGACCATTTTTTGCTTCATGTTCTATCTGCTTTTTCCCTTGGCAGAGTTTAACCAGTATCATTTCCTTGTAATAAGCCATGGCTCTGAGCTCAATAGCTCTCTGTGTTTCTACCTTATTCTAATGAGTTGTTAAGTTTCAGGGAAATGGGGGAACCGATGACTTACATATGTACCACACTTTTAGCTAAGTATTTCACATTTCTCTGTTGGCCTAAAACCTTCTACGGCTGATGCTTATTGAACAGAGGGCAAATGTTATATTTTATGCTCCTTGATTAATTGCTGAACAATGAACAATCCTACTTTCTTCATTACATTTAATTGCAGAATTCTCATTTATCCATTCTGTGTTTTTAGGTTGAGAAGCTAGCACTAGGTTATGTGACATTTAATGTTGGCTTAACTTTTGAGAAATGGTACATATATAAATTCTTTTAGGATTAGGCTCTGTTCAGACTTCTGGTCATTGCTGGCGTGATGACTGTAACTTCTAGCATATGTTCATATTCGCGCTTCTAGCTAATTTGCATTTGATTATATCAAGAGTCCAGTGACTTCTAGTTCAGATCATGACATTGGTTTTTCCTTTTACTGATATTTTGCTAGATATGCAAGAATTTCCAAATGACTCTGCTCTGCTGCTTGGTGCTGTAAAGTCCCATAACTTAGTAGTGAGGGAATTCTTAACTTAATTGTCGGTAGATCTTTGTGAGCAGTGGACTCTTGTGAGACACCTGCCCAGAAACCTGCACAAGTCTCTCATAAGACAGGTTTTGATATTCCCTACAACTTCTACATGAAATGCTATGAGACTCTGGGAATAATGAAATGTCAAGCATGTTTTTTCTCTGGAGACTCTAACAAGAAGCTTGTAATTGTTCTTGATAATTATCAGATCAAAAGTTCCAGAAAACTTTTATGCTACCAATGCAAGTGCAGTCATTGCCACCACAAATGACATAAAATGGTAGCTCAGACGGGAGTTGATGTCACAGAGCCACAGACCTTTACCCCAGGCTGCATCCTCCCTCCCATTACTGTCCTTGGTACAATCAAGATCTGTACATGAGCCTAATATCCCTCAGTGGAAGGAGTCAGCAGAGTGTTTCTTATTCTGGGAAGTGATTTCAACAGTTAGTTTAAACAAATACAAGTACAGAGAGGGAATGCCCCTGCTGCGCGTCTTGTCATCTCTGGTCATGTGAAAGAGGCAAGACTTCCTAGACTTCCCTGTTCCCCACAGAGGCGATGTGGACATGTCAGGGCATTTTCATTATGTCCTTGATCTCAAGCACATTAACTTATCAGAGTTCATGCAATGCTTCCCAGAAGGCTACCTTGTGAGGAAAACATTTTGCACTCTGTCGTAGCTCACAACAAGTTCACAGCTTTCTTACGCAGCGCCCACACTGAGATCACTCTCCAGTCTAGCAGTGATGTAGCTCCTATGCTGCACTCTCGTCATTACAAATTAGTTTTCCAGTTTTATATATAAAGGTCAAAGGACAATAATTCATTGGATAGTGACAACTGCGTTTCTTTCATGGAACGATAGTACATAAATATATTTCTTTCAAACTGAACTTGTGCTGGGACACTTTCTCGTAGGTTGACGCTAAAATTTGAACGCTGCGTTTTACGTTATGACACCAGTTTAGGACACAATGTCGTTTAATGAGAAAAACCTGTAGGTCGGCTGAGTGATTAAAATTGTGGCTGACGTAGCATTATTAAGCTCAAAATTAAGTGAATGTCTTTTCAGACAGCCTGGTGCTCATGTGATTCATGGCCCCTTACTGCACAGAAAAGCCCTATAACCCTAGACAGTCATTTACCAAGTGTTCTCTAAGGTCTTTTCTTGGCCATGGATAGAAAGCCAGTGTCTACACCAACAGCTTTGGAAATGATAGAGGGCACTAGAACGTGATCATAGCAATGGCAATAATAATTATAACAGTAATTCCTCTCACATTTGTTTTCAGTTTTCAATTTAGTTTCTCAAAGCCTCTTAACCGTGAATATACATCAGTGGATGTACTTTACTTTAGTTAGTGCGGTTAATGCAGCCACACTCTGTGCTCCGGACACTGGAAGCTCTGGAAGGGACTCCCAGAATAAGAAGTAGCAATAGTTCATGCTTCTCAAGTACGCAGATGGAATTTGGGTGTTTTCTCTCTCCTTTGCATCATTTCTTTCTTTTTTAAACTGAAGGATGGTTGACGGCATTACACTCAGTTTTGTAAGACTATGGTTATTCCACTCCTTAGCCATCATCCCTGAAGGTGTCGTGAGAGTCTTAGCTCCTCTCAGTGCAAAGAAATCACTAATGTCTTTTTTGTACTATACTTCTAGATTTGGCCAGTTGATTCTGTCAATATCTGTGCCTTGGGTTTGTTCTGCCATTTCAGCCAACATAGAACTGCTCGTGAGAAACAATGAAAAGCAGCCTGAGTACAGTGGGTTCTTAGCTCTTGCCTGTTTGATAGTTTACATGCTGATGCATGCCAGTTTTCTGTGTGTATTATTTTCTGGTGACCCACTTTAACAAAGGTTGATACAATTCTTTCAGACTAGCCCTTTCCCAAGGAAGATTCATGAGGGAGAACACATGGCTACAGATTGGATAGTAGTGACAACCTCAACTGTTAAGGGATTGTTATATCTGGTGATTTATGAAGAAACACATATGTGACACAGTTCAAAATATAAGCCAGACATACCTCAGGAGAGCTCACACCATGCAACCTTATAGTTCCAACCTCTTCTCTTTTGTCCTGGCTGTTGATTGTCTTAAAACCTCCCCGCTAGATCTCTTACCGGCTGGTATTTATATTCTGTTGCTGTAGCTTGTATTGGTAGTTCTCGATTGCATTTCTAGGCTTTTTGTTTCCCTTCTTTTCTATTTTCTTTATGACTTCTATTTTCTTTTTCAGGTCTTGAATAGTTTTGTTCATTTCCTTCCATTGTTCTCTTGATTTTTCTTGGCTTTCTTTAAGGTATCTATTCATCTCTCCTAATTTTCTATTTGTGTTTTCCTGGTTTTCTTTTATGAATTTACTCGATTCCTCCCATTGTCTGCTTCTCTTTTATGTATTTCTTTGAGGGATTTATTCATTTCCTCTTTCAGGGCCACTATTATCCTCCTAGAGTTGGTTTTGAGATCTTTTTCCAGTGCTTTGAGTATTCAGAGTATTCCGGGCTTGTTGTAGTAGGGTAGTTGCATTTTGGTGGTGACATATTGCCCTAGTTGTTATTGATTGTGCTCTTATGTTGGTGTTTAAGCATCTGGGATTGGGGTGATTCCAGCTCCTTCATTGTGTTCCTGGGTGGGGGAGGTGGGGGAGGAGGAGTGGGTTCTCAGGGCAGAACCAAGTTGACCTCAGGTGGGGTTCTCATCTGGTTAGTCAGCTGGCTGGTTCTGTGATGGTGCTGGGCTCCTTGCTCGGATTTGTGGGGTGGTGGGTTTGGAGAACCTGTACTTTCTTCTACTTGGGTCATTTAAGAAATAATCTTTTCCTATACAACCATAGCTGGTTTCCGCTCCTAATGTAGTCTAGTGAACTACTAAAACGCAGAGAGAACTGTAAACCAAAGGCTTCTAGGTGGGTTAGGAAAGTGATGTTAGTCTGATGTAGAATATCTCTCTCAATTCTACATTGTTCAAAAACACTCAAAGGCAGGGGCTTACTGAACAGAGGATCCATTTTCAACCTTTAACTTTTTCTCCGTCTTTAAAAGCCAAAGAATAAACAGTCCTCGTTTAAACAGAAAAAAAAATGATTATTCTGTTTTCTACATAATGCTTTAAGGAAGAGAAAGAATGGTAACTGACTATGCAACATTTTCTGGAAACAGGTAATGTCATTTGTTAGGAATGATTACATATGTAGACACTTCTAGTAGAGGACTCTGTTCAGACTTCCAGTTCTTGCTGGGTTTGCAACTGTAATATTTCCCAGCATATCCACAAATCATCATTTCCAGTTTATTTGCACAGAGTTCCAAAGAAGAGAATGATTTCTAGTGAGGACTGGGATGTTATCCTTTTCATTTTACTAGGACCTCTGAAGAAACGCCAGATCTCCTGACCTGGCGAAGAGACATGCAGGCCCTGTTCTGACTGCTTCAGTCCCTGTGAGTGCTAATGAGCTTTGCTCAGGTGACTTAGAGGGACTTGTTCTCATGGTGTCCCCTCTCTCCTCTGGCTCTTAAACTCTTTTCACCTCTTCTTCCACAGGGTTGACTAGGCTCCGAGGGGAGGGACTTGATGGAGACATCCCATTTAGATGTGTGTGTGTGTGTGTGTGTGTGTGTGTGTGTTTCAAGGTCTCTCTCTACATAATATCAGGCTTTAGATCGCTATATTTACATCCATCTGCTGCTGCAAGAGAGAGCTTCTCAACTCAGTGATGAGTCTGAGGCAGGGTCACAGAAACAGTTCAGCAGAAGGAGGATTGTTTGGGAGAAAGAGTCATTTAACACCCAGAGTCAGTTTACAGCCTTGCTGAGCAGGAGTCAACCAGAGTCCGCCAGAATCAGAAGAGTTCACTCAGAAGCAGTCGGCGGGCTCAGAAGGTCAGTTTGAAGCAGTCACTTGGAGAAGAGTTTGATCCAGAAGAGCAAATGAGTTGAATCAGCCCATCAGAAGAGTCAGTTGATTTCAGTATGGCTCTGAATTCAGAAGGAGCTCGTCAGAGGGACTCACTCAGCAGTAAGTCTGGGAGGTTGAAACTTTATTGTACAAAGTATGAAAGCCTTCAATTTAGTGGACTATATGGAATCTGAAACTCTTTAAGCACAGAGGATTGAACTAGCAAGGAATTAAACTGCCTTTTACCCTGAATCATTGGCTACAGAAACTTCAAAGAACTCCAGGGTCCTTAACATTCCCACACAGTGCAAACTTCTTGGTGACAAATGCCCAAGACACTCGGTATATTTCTAGTTCTGTCTAGTTAATGATATCCAGTTAATGATATGAAAAGAGTGTGAATCCTTTACTGTCTTACATTTCAGGCTGTAATATGACAGCTGCAGGTGCTCACACGGAAAGAGGGCTCTGAAGTTCATTGGGATAGAGTGTCTACACTGTTTAATATGCTTTCATTGTTTTACAAACGTTTATACTGAAAGTTGAATATAAAATCATAAAACTAACATTATACTTATGAATCTTGAATATTTTAGCAAAATTAAATAAAGAGGAAAATGAATTTTATGAGAGTACACTTTCAAATTTAAGAGGATGTGTAACATAATAACCATGTAGGAAAGAATAAGCTTGGAGAGCCTAAAACACAGAACCGTCTCAGAAAAATTAATAATCTGAATAAGGGCCAATTAAAAAAGACGAAAAATGAGTCAGAAGAGTAGGACTCATTATTAATCTGAGGACTTCAAAGGCATAAGAAATCAGATCTCATTAAATTCAAGGCCAATATTGTCTTACCAGTAACTTGCAGGACAATCAGTTATATTTAGTGAATCCTTATTCCACACAAAATGACGCTGCAAAACCAACTTCAAACATGGAAACAAATTAAGATGCTAATACTAAGAGGCTCTGTAACAATCAGGTATAAAATAATAACCCCCACACTCAAATAATGTATATTAACTCTATTATAGATTTTTTGAATCATTTAGAATTGGATTTAATCTTTGTATTTGATTTACAGAGAGAAGAAATTAGTTGAATTTTAAAATTACTTATTTTGTCTTGAATGTGGTCTGTCCCTGATATGACAAAGGGTGTTCTTATCTGGCCTCAATAAAATAATGTAGCACTTGGGGGCAAAGATGAAGCCTAGGATCGCTGCACTGGAAGCTAAGATAGAGAAGGCTTCCATAGCCACCATGACCTTCCCCTTGGTGCTGTGGTAGACAAGGAGGAAGGTGACCCAGACACAGAAGAACACCAGCATACTGAATGATAGGAACTTGGCTTCGTTGAATGTGTCAGGCAGATTCCTGGACAGGAAAGCCATGGTGTAGCTCCCAAGGGCCAAGAAGCAGAGGTAGCCCAGGATAGTGTAAAAGGCCACTGCTGAGCCCTTGTTGCACATAATGATGATGTAGCCATGTTCCACATGAGGCTCTTGGCCAATGAAGGGGGGAGAGGATGCCAGCAAGATTCCACAGAGCACGATTTGGATGAGGGTGCATGTGGGGATGATATAGTTTGGGGTCCTTGATATCATTAACCACCTCACCATTCTGGCTGGGTGAGTGGCCTTGAAGGCAATAACCACAGTAAGAGCTTTGGCCAGCACAGTGGAGAGAGCCACAGTGAACACAACTCCAAACGCAGCCTGCTGCAAAATGCAGGTGGCCCTGTTGGGATGACCAAGGAAGAGCAAAGGACAAAGGAAGCAGACAACAAGTGTCATGAGCAGGGTATAACTGAGGGTGCGATTATTGGCCTTGACAATGGGAGTGTCTCTGTGCTTCAGAAAGACGCCAAGAACTGCAGCTGTGAGTGCAGAGAAGCACAGGGCTATGGTGGTGAGTGCTATGCCCAAGGGGTCTTCATATCCCAGAAAGGTGGTAGATTTCTGGAGGCACTGGGTCTTCTCTGTGTTTGCGTAGTGACTTTCTGGACACTTCACACACTGATCCACATCTGGTCAGAAAAGAAAGCAACTGAGAGTAAACGCTCAGGTATTCCTTTTCACAGTATGCCCTTTCTCAGTATCTGCTAACAAAACTGTTACCAAAATTTCTTTCCTCTCTCTTTTATGGAACAAGTAATTAACCACACAGGGGTCAGTAATTTCAAATTTGTACAGTGCAAATCTACTTTATCAAGGGTAAAAAATAATTGAATGTTCATATAATCTGTATCTATTCAATCCAACCCCTGTTCCCTCTCACTAATTTCTCCCTTGCCAAATCCTATTTTTCATCTTCTATGATATCTCTCTCTCTCTTATTTTTACAACTTAACACCCACTTTGATGACTCACACCTTTAGTGTAGGTTTCAATACGGGACAATTGCTGAAGCATGAGCCCACTCTTAAGGACCACTCTTAATAGAAACACGTGACTGTTCTGTCCCATCGTCTCCAAGTGCCAGCATCAGCTCACACAGCCCATGTTCTTCACAGTGATACTGATTCATAAAATGCTTAACGCTCTTCTCTCTTAACTCCCATAATTTTTCTGCCATTTTTGGATATTGTTCTTTCTATTTTGGAAATCACTATATTATTAATTACACAGCATCAACCTACTTGGGTTCTGACATAAGAAACTTAGAACATATATCTTTAGTTTCAAGTGTACGTGTGGACTCTGCACAAGAGTACATATCCTGTGAAATTCCATTCTTAGAATATTGTTCTCAGATATGAGACATAAAAGTAAATTGTTTTTTCATTAAATAGCTTACGTTCTCCAATTTTGTTCATTCCCCATCAGAACTTGGGTGAGTGAGAAGTATTCCATTCTTGAAGGCTTAGAAAGTTCACTGGGGAAGCTATTGTCATAAGATGGGGGAAATCTCAAAATGTTAGCATACATTCAGAGCGTGGATGTATGTTTGGGCCTCACAAAAATATTGCTTTAATACTCTATTAAAAATGTAATGAATTTCATCTTCAATATCAATAATGAAGCATGAATTTGAATGAGACCAATGATGAGTATTTGGAAATCTTGCAACGAGTAAAGCAAATGAATTATGTAGTATTTGCATAATGCATAATGATGTAAGATATAGAAGACAGCTACAAAATCATGTTATATATCAAAGACGAAGGGTAGTAAACTTATAAGTACTGTGCAAATAGATTGATTTATGACATATTTTCATTAGTTTACAATTTTCAGTAATTATGAGAATCTGATCTTCTGATATTTTATCAGTCTGATACTGAAACATAAGTTTTAGCTAATAGCTCTCCTTTATCTCTTTTCATTGCCTTTTTATTAGAGAGTGTTTATTTTGCCAATGTTTTTCTGCTTTTTGATAAGGCTTCAAGTACATAACATATCTCTCACAAACTAAATGTACATAACACATGATTCATAAAGCTCTTCTCCACAGTAGCAATAGCGTTCAAATAAGCTATGTCTTATTCTCAAGATTTAGCCAATCGTATGTTCTATTCTGAAATGTTTTACACTGCTGTATTTCTTTATTTTCTGACCTACATATTAATGTGAACTATAGTTATTAAGCAAGGACCATGCTAGGTTTGGTGGGAATGAATGAGGGACTCTCCCTGTCCATACAATAAATGTATAATCTACTTCAAAGGAGGGCTTCATGGAGGAGAGGGCAGAAATATTTTACAAGCCACAGACAGTAAATGAGGGTAAGGAAGGAATGTAGGGTATTTGAACATAGAGTCTCACAGCAGTTGTCACAGTGTGTACAATACCTATGAACGCTCAAGCCAAACCAAATCCCAGCCAGGAGGCTGTAGGAGGGCACAACGTCCTGCCCCAGCTGGGGAACTATTGTATGTATGACAGCTTCTGGGAGAAGGACAGTCATCACTCGGTAAGCCTGCCACCCACGGCAGCTGAAAATGCTCTAGAGCAGATGCCACAGCCTAGAGCACTTGCATTTTCAACACAAATTAAACTCCCTACATTCAAAAATAAAGGGAAAATGACACAAATTTTGGAGGAGGAGAAATATAAAAGAAGATTTGGAGGGTAAATACGATGAACATCCGTCATATGCACTTCCAAAGAATTAATGAAATAGTATTTAAAACATTTTCAAAAATTATTCAATTCATAATGATAGAAACTTAAAAACTGATATTTTAATTTTTTCTTCAAATGAAAGAAGCTTTGTGTATATTCACGGACTACTCCTCTAAGTGAAAATTTTGTTGACTGTTCATCCTTCAGGTCTTTGCATATTTCTGTATTTTGGGCTGTTTATTACCCTATGTTGAGGTTATTGTTCAACAGGCTGTCCCTCTTACTCATATGGAGCAGAACAAAGGGAAAGAAATGAAATAAATCCCACTCTTTCAGGAAAAATAGAAAACAAATTATGCTCAATTACAAGGTAAAATGCAACACAGTTATTTAGTGGGAAAAGGCACTGCACTGCAGTCATTGATAGAAGAAAATTATCAGCGATGTAATCATTTGTGTATCCAAAAACCTAACATGAGTTATTTGGAGGGAAACTGAAATCAAGTATAATATTTAAATTTCTAAGCGAGTGAAGGAAAAGGTTTGCCTCTGCACTTCTCTCCAGATCTTCTCCAATTGCTTGGATATTGCAGAACCATGTGGAGAGGTGGAACAGTTCTTTGAAGCCTGCATTTATTTACCTGTCTCATTAGAAATATGATTGTCTGGACAAGGAGTACAGTCATAGCAGCAGATTGGCCTACCCTCCAGGGTGGCTTTCCTGAATCCAGGAAGACAGCTCTCACTGCACACAGACTGAGGAATCTGATAGTAAATGGAAAAACACATTTTAAAAAGCACAGAAGTTTCTGTAAGGCCACTGAAGACTATCTTTCATGTGAAATAAGGAATTTACAAATTTTAATAGCCATGAAATTGACAAAGTGATCCCTTCATCCTTACATGGGTATCAAACTAGAAAAAGAGTATCACCAATTTAATAGACTGAAATTATGATATAGGCCAAGTACCACGAAGTCAGGTCAATTGAGGGAGTGATCTAGAAGGGCAAGTAGGAATGTCGGACAGGCCATGTCTCTACTCACTGGATCCCCAATAGAGATGATCTGCTTCCACTGTGATAATGCATCTGCACTGTCAATTTGAAAGAGTTTAGAATCACCATGGAAGCACATTGTTGGGCATTTGTTTTAGGGATTTTATTTTAAAAAAGTATCTGATGTAGAAAAAGCCGTAATGAAAGTGTCACTATTGTCTCAGAATGAATGAAAAAGATTTAAGGAGGTGATTTCTGGCTCTGGTGTATGATATCATCACCGACCTTCTGCTCATATAGCTATGCCTTTCTCACCATAATAGTTGTACCTACAAGGTGTCAGATAAAAGAGACACTTCCCGAAGTTGCTTTGGTTGTATGTATATGTGGAGGAGTGCACAGTCCTTGCAGTGCTCCAGGGATGGAACTGAGTAGGGTGTACAGGGAATGAAGATCATTCAAACAGACATCAACAGAAAAGTTGCTTTTGGGTGGACAAGGCTTTCTGATAGATAAGTGTCAGCTCTGTGAATGTCAATGTGTTTGCTAAGAACAATAGCCCAGGGAAGAGTCTTACTGTATGCAGGTGGTTGAAAAGTTGGATCTTTTACATGATCAAGGAGCCAAGGTTATTACTCACAGTGGAACAAAGAGCTAGGTATAGCTAATCTCATTAGGGGAGCAGTCTTCATTCCTTGAATTTGAGCAGGATAAGCTAATTAATATAGGTATTTTGAATTACACTATTAACAGTCAACCCATAGCAGGATGGATGGCTTTGCCATTTCCCATGGACTTATCTTTGGAGCCCATGACATGACAGTGTCCATAAAACAATTCACATTCTCTCAAGACTTGACAAATTCAGGGAATCCTCCACTCTCCAGTGGGCACCAAAGCTAGTCACTATTCAGACGTACATGCACACCAGGCAACTCTGGCTTCCCATAGGAATAACAGTGTAACGCTAATGGATTGACAAATAAACTTCCTAGGCAAGGACTCAAAATAAATCTCCTGTCTCTTTTTTAGGACAGTGCTGAAAAGCTTGCTAAAAAGACACAGTATGTGATGATTTGAATGAAAAGTATTCCCCCATCTTAGTCCCAGTTAGAGATACTCCTTGGGGAGAATATGGAAGTTTTCGCTTATTGCACCTTTTTGGAGAGAATAAACCATGTGAAGTTGGTTTAACAGACTGTAGGCCACAAAGTTGCTGTCATGACGTTCTGTTTGTGATGAACATGTGATCTCTCAGCATTCTTCCCCTGTCTCCATGCATGCTGCTTGCTGTCAGACTTCCCGATCTTAAAGGATTCTCCTCTCTTGGAACCCTCTGTTGTGAGGGACTTAGGTGATCCAACAATTCTGATTACTTCTGAGGAGATATTTTTCTTTTAAAGATAAGCTAAATGAATTGAGATAAGTTATAACTCCCCTTTATAAATCTCATAGGCAATGTTATTTTTCTACAATTTACTTTTGGTCATGTCGTTTGATCACAGAATCAAAAAGCAATGACTGCACTGTATTTGTGATATGAATCAGTACTGAGAGATTGTTTACATCCATATAGTTTAGGGGCATTTGGAGAGGATAGAATCCATTTTCTCCAGTGATGGCTCATTTTTTCCAAGTTGAGTATAATTAAGCAGCACATTTATGAACATATGTGGTCATATTGGGGAAAAGTGTCAAATGAACTGAATCAGGGAATCAGAAAATTCCCTACACAGTAAAGGTTCTGGGGTATTCTCTATCTGTAGTTTTATTGTGATGGACTCTGGTGGTCAAATAAAGTTGATTTTATCTGAGAAAGTTTTTCTGTTAGATGTAAGCTCAAAGCATTGAGACAAGATACAACTCACCTCTGTAAACCTTGTAGGCCATTGTACCATCTGCTCAGATAAAGAAAACTGGTTTTCCCGGGGAGCATTTGGAGAAAAGGATCCAACTTTCACCTTTAATCCAAGACCCTTTGGAAAATTCCAAAGGTTCACAATGTCATACTCAGAAACGGAATTCCATTTCCACTCTGAACTTATATAGTCTCTGTCGAGGATCTTCGACAGCAAAGGGTTAAGCTGAAGGAGATATACGAACCTATATCAAAATTGTTCTGTGAGGTAGATTATAACTTTGTAATTGACTCTGTATCATTATTTTCAATGTCTTGTGTAAAATGCAACACTACTTTAAACTACAGTGAGGCAGAGAAGTGAAGGCCTGGGTGGGTGAGGGGGCGTATAATTCTGCCTCTGATAGAAAAGTCAGCTCCAGGAACACTATGAACCAAGCTGAGGTAATCAGAGCTCATTTCTTTCCAGAATATATGCAGAGCTTCACTGTGTATCATGAATGCAGACATGTCTAAAATTTATTTTTGAGTGAGACTGTAGGTACAAAATCATTGTTCTGTTCAATAGCACTGGGATACATTTAAAAATTTAGAAAATTATTTATCTTATTTGTAATATAAGAAACTTATGGGAAAATTCTCTACCCTAAATAGAAACTTCTACAATGAGTCAATTATGAGCTGCATGCGAAACAGTATTGACAGGGAGTACCTGAAATGAGCTGGAGTCATCTGAGAAGGAGCAACCTCAACTGAAAAAAGTTCCCCATAAGCTCTGTCTGTAGGGCATTTTCTAAATTAGTGATTGATGGGGAGGGCCCAGCCTACTGTGTGCAGGGCATCCGTGGGCTTTCAGTGCTTGATTCCATTGAAATGCAGTCATGAAAGCCATGATGAGCAAGCACGTAGTCAGCACACACACATTGGTTCTCATCAGCCTATACGTTCCTGTCCTTTCTTTGAGCTGGCTCCCTGACTTCCTACAATGATGAACAGTGACATGGACGCAAAAGCCAAATAAATACTTTCCTCCCCAACTCGCTTTTTATTATGGTGTTTTCTCTCAGCAAAAATAACACCAAGACAAGGTGCTAAGGAAAACCCAACCCTAAGGGGAAAAAGCTATGATTTACTTAATTCCGAAGTCTTACGTTAACACTCAGCATATTTTCCCCTTGCGACTCCCACCACATTCATCCTGGTCACCAACACCTAGATCTTCATTGACCTCAACATAGTAAAACAAGTAAAATATTTTTAAAACACACTAAAGCTCACAGTGCTTAGTTTGAGTGACTTGGCCAAACCTCAAAATATCACAGTACCAAAGTTACCATATAATGGAAGGGATATTACCTGCCAGGGGAAGAACATCATTTCTTCCCCCTTTCCATCTGGTTGCATTTGTACTCGCTGCAGACTCATCTCATGAAGACTGTGGGCCACAGCATACACAGCATTGTAGATGTTGTAGCTCTCTTCACTCATGGCACTGTCAAAAATGTGTCTAGGCAACAGGTCCAAGGAAGCATTGGGTTGACAGTTCTGTAAAAGTTTACAATCAGACTTAGAAAATGAGCAATTGAAAAACACATGCCACATCTTAGGAAGATAAGGGTCTTCTGGGTATTTGTAAGGATTAACAGTTCTGATAAAATTGGTAAACTCAAGACTTTCCTCAACGTGGTGTGAAAAAATGAGACTTCCATGGAAGGAGTCCAACAGGAAATAGTCAGCATGTTTTGAAATATCCCATTGTGAAGTCATGACCCAGACTTTCCATGTTATTAACTGCTGCCCTAGATTGCGCATTAAACCTTGGAGAGAATCAATGTCCCCATAAATGATAAAAACATTGGCTGAGGATTCCTGGATCTTCTCCAGATTCCTCCAGAATTTGTTGGCAAATGCAGTCCATGTTCCTGGGAACATTTCCACAACAGCGAGGCATATTCTACTCCTGGTCATCTCTTCTTTCAAGTCTGACAGCATTTGAGTCCCTTTGCGGTCATCTAGGAGAAGCAGACCAACCCAGGACCACTTGAAATGGAGCATCAAAAAGACAATGCCACGGTACAGAGATGTGTCATTGGGGGCCATCTGGTAGAGAGAAGAATACTGACCTCGGTCGCTCAAGACAGTATCTGAAGGCCCAAATGTAAGCTGAAGAGAAATTAAGATTGCAAATCAGAGGAAGAGTACTGGTATTTAGCACCATTTCAAGCTTTAAGCTACAGAAGGATGTGGTTATGATGAATATGGGTTTATTCCCATTTTAAATGCATATCTCTATGACTGATATTTCCAGAAAACTACTGATAATTCTACCAGTTTCACCATCCTTCTGTTTGGTAAAGACTTACTTTTCTGACTTCTCTGAAACAGCCATGTAGTTAATCTCCAAGTGCTTGTGTGCTTGCCTTTCTTTGTTGAGGCCCACTTTAAGTATTCGTCTTTAACTATTGCAGATGTGTCTACCAATCGGTCGAGAGCCCTGTTTCCATACAGTCCCCTGCCTCACCTGTGGAATTTTGTAGAGTTGCAGCAATGTCCCCATGAGGGCAGATGTTACCCATGATGTTCCTGTGAGTGCAGCAGCTGTCTTCCTACCCCTTGTATAGTCGTAATTAGGGATGAGGTTGCCCCACCCTGAGAGCCAAAATAAGGTATTCACAAGAGCATTCTTTTCAGTGTATAGAACATTATAGAGATCGAATCCGAGGGTTGTATTGGGTAGAAGATGGGAATTCCTGTTGATCTCGTCGATGGCAAACATCAGAACAAGAACAAACTGGTAGTTCTTAAATTTATACCTGCATAGATGGCGTACAATTACAAAGGAGGAAGACATAGACAACAGAAATCTGAGGTTTTTTGTAATGATTTTTGTATTTCAAATGCCACTGTTTCTATAAAATTGTTATCTTAATATCATCAACAGTATATATTATTCATTAAGATTATTCAATATTTTATAGAGATGGACTTGTTAATAAAGACCCATGACACTTCTATTTATCTGTATTCCACATATGGCTACATTAAAAATTATGTCTAAAAATCAGTTAAGAAGTCTTCACTGAATATCAGATTTCCTGGGAACTGGATCTTTGCCTCTACAATTATGGAAAACCAAAATTTCTCAATTAAGCCACATAATTTTTCAAGACAGTGTCTCAAAAAAACCCACCTGGTTAATTCATGCCTTGTGAGACAATGCATGGCATGGCATTATTTTTAACTTTTTTCTATTTATATTTATTCCATTGTGTGTGTGTGAGTGTGTGAATGTATGAATGTATGTTTGTGAGTATGTGAGTTTGTGAGTGTGTGAGTGTGGGTAGTGTGTGAGTTTGCATGCATGTGTTCATGTGTGTGTGAGTGAGTGAGTGTGTTAGTGTGTGTGAGTGTGAGTGTGTATGTGTGTTCATGTGTCTGATTGTGAGTGTCTGTGTATGTACGTGTGTGCTCATTTGTTTAGGTTAGTGTGCATGTGAGTGTGTGTGTGTCTGTGTGGATATATGTGTTCATATGTGTGTTTGCGTACTATGCAATGAATATTAACAGTTTAAGCAAATGAGAACCTCCAGGGTCAGTTCTTGCCTCCACGTATTTAAGACAGTTTTTATGTAGTAAAAAAATTTTTATTATATTTTTCAATATTTCATAAAATACGTCAACATCTCCTCTAGTTCCCCCAATATCCAGCATTTTTCACTTCCCTAGATACCCAAATTCACATAATTTTCTTTCATTCATCAAATTATTGGTGTGTTCATTTCCATTTGAGTGTGGATGATCTGTCAGTAACAACTGTCAAATGTATATATGTGCATACCTATATAAATATACATATATATGCATATAGATAGTTATATATATATAGCTATTGCTATGCATATGTAATAAGTTCAATATATATCTATATATAGTATGCATAATGTATAAATATATGTTGAACTTAATATACTACTTCCAGCTGCTACAATTTGACAATAGCTTCTTTGCTGTAAGTGGGACTCCATGTTCACCTCCCCTATATAAGATAGTATATGATCGCCTTGAGGTTACAGGAGGTTGGTGTATGATGTCATGAGCTTTATGAATTCATATCTGAAACTGTGTCTGCATGACACTGCTTCCTGATATTCTACCAGCACTTCTTTCTTTAACAGATGCTAACCCCACTCTCGCAGTGGTTCCTGAGAGATGAGAGGAAGGCCTCAGCTGTCTGACTTAAGGCTGAGAACTTCATGGTTTCTTATTCTCCACACCATGAGCAGTTGTGAACTTTGTGTTGATCATAATCTATTGCAAATAGAAGGCTCTCTGATAAGGATTGAGGGAAGCATCAATCTATGCATGTGATTATACATTAGGAGACAATTTAATACTAAGTCTCTTTAGCAAAATAATAGTCACGTATTCTCCCTTAAGACCTAAGACATCTATAGCCACAGGTTCTTGGCCCAAAAAATAGTGCTATGTGTCTGATTCACACACTGTCTCAGAGAGCAGTGGACCTCATTTTTTCCTTCCATTCCCTCCCTTTGGGCATCTTCTAAGACTTATAGCTTGACTGCCATGAGGTGTATTTCTTTTCCACCCTAAGGAAATTAACCTCCAATGTAATGACAAATGACTTTGTACCAAATATTTTTGGAAATCAAGAGCTAGTGACTCCATGATATCATTCATGGATATTAGAACCTGTACAGAATCACAAAGGACTACAAAGATGAAAATAGGAATGCAAAGGAAGAGTAAACAAAAAAGCCTTGAAAAAATACTTATTATTCTTTCAAAACATCAAAGCCCAGCTGTGGAGTTAGCTCAATTAGCTAAATGCTCCCCATGCATGTATGAGGACCTGGGTTCCAATCCCCAGTAACCATTACTCAATAAAACACACACATGGAGGATATCATCAAGAATCATGGTTGTTGACTTCACTGCATCTGAAATCGAATAAAATCAAAGAGATGGGATGTTTTGTGAGTGGTTTTCTGGTTTGGATCATTTGACATGGAAGGCCACCCCAGAATAGAAGCAACATCTTATGGTGGCAGTCCACATAAAGGATATAGGAGAAGAAACCTTTATTACTTCACAATAAACAGTAAAACAGTACGGATAGAGGAATTCCACTTGATATATATATATATATATATATATATATATAGTCACAAAACCTAATGATGTGAGCCCACATGATGCTTTAGAGTCCTGATCAATACAATCCATATACTTGTGCACATAAAAAAATGAAGAAAAGGCATGAAAGAGACAGAGGGGTGGCGGGACATTCTTTTGTCAAAATGTGTACACAAAATCATGCCCATAAATAAAAGACTTAATCAGAAGCATGGCAGAAGCATTTTAGATTTGTGGTACATATACCTTTATATGCAATATACTATAAAAATAATATATTGAGAAATTTTTGGTATAAGACATGCGCGCTAATATTTAAATTTAAAGTATTATTTTCTATCACAAATATAGTTTTTTTTCAGTTTTCATAACAAGTTAAATCATTCTTTCTCTCCATATCCTGTTGGACGTAATGGACAAGTCAGTCATTTACAGCTCTGTTGACTGCAAGTACACCTTTGCAGACATAGGCTAAATGCTGTACAGTTCAGTAGCATCACATACTGAGGGACAGTGGTGGCTGAGCTGGAGAGATAGAATGACAGAGAAAGAGAGGAAGCTCAGGGAATCTTATTAAATGTGAATTTGGAGAATTTCTATCAGCATCTAGTGTTTCTCAATGTCATAGAATAAGAAATAACTTTGTAAAAATATTCTAGACAAAATATGGTCCCTGAGGAAAATAGACCCAACACAAATTAATTAATTTAGGTACCAAATATGCAGCCATGATTACTATGTCAACTGCAGAAAAATATATTAAGAGATCTTCAATATTCATTAACCTTATACATATGAATCCCTTCTCTCCTATACTTGCTGTGATTTGATAATTACTAACCCACCAAACCTTTACCGTTTTGTAAAGTAATTTGGTAAAAAGTAATTCGGTAAAGTGACACAGTAATTTTAAGAGAACACACACAGCCCACCTTCACGTTACTGTTTCCCTTTGTCAATTTACATCTATGGGCTCCCACTATGGCCTTGATTGTGATTTTCTATTTCTGATGTGTTCAAAGGCAGCTGCAAGCTACGTTCTTCTATGTCATATCCTCATTGTTTGGATACCTAGTGCTGTTAAAACATCTGCTTGGAATAAAACACACCATATTTTCTTTAAAAAGATCATACATGACTCTTTCTCTATAACTGGACTAGTAAAATTCAACCAAACTTCCCTGACACTATCCCTTACTCTGGAAGGGTTCAGACATGCTAACAAATGTCCCTGTGTGCCCACCATGCCAGCCTGTCTCATGAACACGTTCATAACAATGATGAAACACATAATGGAAATGAGACACGTGGAGCAAAGATGTAAACACGGAAAAGTTGTCTGAGAATAAATACTTTTCTCAGACACACCCATAGCTACAACAACCTGAGACAGGTGAAGGTGTTTGTACAGAAGAGAAGGGTTCTGAGCTTCTAATTCTGACACTCTCATTCTTTGAAATCACCAGCATCTGACACAGGCAAGACTTAGTGACTCCAGCATTAATTACTTCATGCTTTTGGAAGACACAGTAGCTTTCAGTGGCATCACCTCTACTTACAGGACCAGAATTCAACTTCCAGAATCCCCTGAAAAACAAGGTCAAACTTCTTTTGTATTCTTCCTCATCTGAGGACCTAACATTGAAAATATCCAAGCACGTGGAACTATGGACCGGCTATGATGAAGAGACACGAATTATAAAATAAGGAAACTAATATTAATAAAAAACAAAATTCTCACTTCTCCTTTGATAGAAGGAAGTAAAACAGGAAAATATAACTAAATAAGAGGATTCACGATGGAAGATATGGATTGTCATAATGAAAAAAATGCAGGGAATACACAACTTTAATTCCTTCCTTCTATCCTTACTTACTTAATTACTTACTATGATTGCTTACCTACATAGCCTTACTCACAAGAATTCTGAATTCCAAAATGAATTAATGAAAAATGTCACTTACTCTAGGTGATAGTCCTTATAAGCGTACAATATAGTTCCATTAGCAGTTTTGTTTTTACGGTGTAGTAAGTGTGAAGAGGGAAGAAGGCACCAATCACCACATCTCCTTCACGGTGAAATTCTTCTTGGTATCTGAAATAGCACTCAGAGTATTGAAAGGCATACTCAGGAATTGGAATCTGCAAGGATGATAGGATAAGAACACTTATGATTCTATTAACATGCATATCTGTCAGATGTACGTCTGATAGATGAATGTCTCCAGAGCTCCACAAATATATACTCATCTCACATGTTTATGAGCATGGGTGCTTCTAACTTCGTTGATGAGTGAACTTGTCACACTAATCACCCCAAGTTTTTTCAGAGTCCCCTCTCCCGCCATAGAGAGTTCTGTAACTCTTTCTTCCCTCAGGCTCTGCACCTGAGGCCCTGTGTTCATGTGAAAAATAAGCTGGATAACATGTTTGTGGATCTTCTTCTCTAGCCAAGGGCACCATGATTTTAGCCAAGGCAATACACAGCAAGAGCTCAGGAGACAGCCCATCTTGGGAAGATTCGGCTAAAAGTATGGAGCAACAAAGATTTCCTATGAAAACAGCTGAGGATGATGAAACATGGAACCCAGAGCGTGCTGTGTTGGTTGGAAGGAGAAAAGGCCAGGAAAGACACACTGGACATCTAGCAAAAATGAGTGGGGCATCATGCTTCCTTAAAGCTGAGATTGTTAGTGTGAGTCTTCATTTCTAGTCTGGAAGAGTCTCAGAACTTTCCTTCTATAATATATATGTATTTTGTGTATAATGTGGCTCTCTTCTCTCATCCTGCAGCATTACAGCTCCAACACCTTCTCCTGTGTCCTGGCTGATTATTATCTTACAACTTCTCCCTTGATCTCTTACTGATTGGTATTTGCATGATGAAAGAGACAATCGTTTACTCCTCCAAAAACTTTGGCAGCCAAAGTTTGTCCATGTTTATAGTGGGGTACCACTGACACAAAAGGGGTTAGGCCCCCACCCAACTAAGTCATGTGTACTTTTTGTTGTGGGTGAACTGCAGATCAATAGGGGAGACCAGGTCATGCATAATGTTGCTTTTTGGCTGGTAGAGCAGCGGCTACAAGGTTAGGCTAGAGTCTTTACATACATGCGGTTAGATGATTGGGCCTTCACTGACCTCTCTGATTAACAAGTTTTTGGTAGGCTGGTTTAAAGGCCTAGTAAGCATAGACCAATGCTATTGGGCTTCTCCCTTGTGAACCACCCTTCCATCTCCATAAAAACCTGTTTCCCTCCACAATTTGCACCACAAGGCATTAATCCCCGAATTCTGATTTTTGGACTAGTGAGTCTATCTGCTACTCACTCACTGAGGAAGTCTGCACCCACGAAAAACCAACACCCTACTGAACTGTATATTTAAACATGCTGATCTTCCTGGGGTCCCTGCTTCTCTTTCAGAGAGACCAATCCACTTGATACCAAGTTTCTGTAGTGGATTGTATATTTCTCTTTATGTTTTCATTCCCTCACCACCTTGGTTATGTTCTTTCCTGGAGCTGTGGAGGGACAAGGCAGGGCTCTAAGTAAATACCCAATGTGACTGAAGGAAGGCTTTTATTTATGGGATGGTTTGTAAATACATTCTGTTATGGTGGAAAGTGTAAAGCATTCAGGCTTTTAGAAGTCCAGCAGCCACTGAATTATTCAACATTTTAAAAGTCCAAATTCTCCTTAAAAACTCAACCTTTCTTTGAAAGTTCAAAGTGTCCCAATTCTGGAGTCCTATATATTAAAAATAAATGACACATTTTTTTTCTTTAAGAATAAAGAACCAGGACACAGTCACGGTCAAATCAAAGCACAGTCAAACTTCAACAGTGCAAATAACTCAGTGTCTGCTATCAGGTACTGAAGATCTTGGCTTCAGAGGAACCAGAAAGCTTCTGTTGTCAGGCTCTGCTCTCTACAGCACAGCAGCACGTTTGGGGGTGCAGTCCTGCAGAGTACAGCAGCATGTTTGGGGGTGCAGTCCTGCAGTGCTCTGCTCCATATATCCTATCCACTGTTGTCTCCATAGAATGTACTTCCCTGATGGTCTGTTGGCCTCTTTTCACTGACTCCAACCCTGTAGCACAGGGCCAAGCCTCAGCCTCTCTCCATAATCCCTTCAGTTCTGGAATTCTGATTGAAACTGAGACTTTAACTTCAATGGTGACCTCTCCTGACATCATGTGTCAAGACTCAAGTGCTCTTCGTGTCTTCTACGGTCCTAGGGTCTCCACTGTAACTGAGGCTGCACATGCACCAAAGACCTCTCCAGGCCTCTCTCACTGTATGAAACCTCAGCTGCCCTCCATGACCCTTTCTTGCCTTCAAAATCAGCAACATGTGGGAGCTCTTACACAATACCAAGTTTAGCTTCCAGCATGAGATGCAGTCTTTGTCCACTGAGGACCACAGTTTCTACATGTTGGATCTGAGAAAATGCTCACATAACATTTCTCCTCGCCAAATCTTGTTTGTTTGTTTTTTTTTTTTATCAAACCATTTTAATTTCTCATCTTCAGCTAATGAACATCTATTGGACCAGAAAAACAAAGGTTTTTACTTCAGTGATGCTATTCCCTGGTTAATTTAAGATGGTTCTCACCTCTAGCCGTCAAGAATCACAGATTAGAATGAAAAGATGCATAAAAATGACCAGGATAGAATTCCTATTTCCCTTTGAAACTTCATAAGCCACGCCTCCTCCATTGCCTGCACTGTTCTCGACAATATCTTCCAAGGTCCCACAACGCCTTATTAAGCTCCAAACATTCAATAATTTTTCAATCCCAATGTTCCAAAATCTTTGGATTATATGTATGTGATGGAAACACCAGGTATGTGCCAATTTCTGTATTATTTGTGTTTTCCCAATCGTAGGTGGTAGTGGGGTAGGAACACATTTCCCTTGATAAGCAAAGTACAATGGATAATTGCCCAAAATTCTAGTATCACTTACTCCATACCTTCATAGCACATGATAACTCATTTTTTCCCAGGACTTCTTTTTTGCATACCTATTCTCTCATCACAGAAAAGGGATTCTTTCTTTAAAATCTGATGTATCCATACACAGCTGTAATTAGCTGCGTCTAGAGTCAACATTTGAAGAAATTTCTTTGGCCCAACCACTATCACATTTCTGACATGTTAAAGTTCTTGTAAAATGTATAGACCATTAACAAAGCAATTTACAATATCCGTGTTCCCAACTGTCTGGACAGCAGAAATCTTCTGCACTGTGATTCAGAGTAACTGGTTCTTCCAAGAGTAGAACCTAGCCTAGAGACTTAAACTCAGCGTGATTTATAGAGTGGTAAGAGCCACTTTGCAGCGATCACTAAGTATTGACCTACATATCTAGAATGACAGTTGTAACTATTTTCTTGTTCTTTGACAGGTTGAGGTTATCCTACAGTCCTTCAGTAGATCAGAATTGAAAAGGTAAGATTATTCAGATATAAATAAAGGTGTTTAGCCTTGGGAAACAGAAGGCATCTTGAACAACCCAATGTCATCTGATCGCTTATTCTCTCCCTTCCTAATCTCAGTGGAGCACAGTGTGCTACGTGTACAAAGGCGTTTGGCTTCTTCTACATTCACATCAATGGAAAACACAGTTTCATATCGACAGAAACTCGGGAAAATCGTCAAATAATTTGCCTTGGATGAAGACATTAACTTTATTTTCTTCTCTATTGAAACATTTTTGTCACTCATTTCTTACACACTGACTTTGTCTTCCAAAGATATTGTTTACACAAGGTCACAAAGAGAAAATATAAAGCGAATTCTGTCTATAAGACATGAATGCACATGGAAAAGCATGAAAAGTCATTTTTAACAACAACAACTATGTAGTTTTCACTGTGTTTGCTTCTAGAAAACTCATCCTATGCCTTTATCAAACATGCTATGGTAAGTGACTTTAAAGAGACTTTACCTCAACCAAATAAGAAATTTATCTCATCATTATCATGTGATGTTTGGGTAGCTATGAGTTACTAAGCACCCATATAAGGGGAAATATATAATCCATACACCAGTGAAGCAGTTATTGGATTTTGATATTACTTATCCAGGATGAACAGATTATGAACCTAGTGAAGTCACGACTCATAACAAAAGGGCCCAGAGTGGGAAAACACATAGAAATTATGGCTGTGATGTTCAGCAACCACCAACTGGTCTCATATAAAACGGCAACGAATCCTTGTAAGATAGAGGAGAGGGTGTAGAAAGCTATAAATGTAGACACAAGGACCAGGATGCTGTGGGTGGCTCTAGACTCAGGGGAGGTTCTGAGGGAAATATGGGTGCTCCTGATGCGTTGAATGCGCTGCTTGTGTCTGTACAGAATGGCCATCATGGAGCCACAGGACCAGATGATGAGCACAGAAAACAAGACTTCGGGGAATACCAAGAGTGCTATATACAGTGAGTCCAAAATTTTATCACGACCCCAACTGGAGCAATACTCAAAATCTCTTTTTTCTGTTGCATTGTTGTGAAACCTTTTGATGTGCACAAACACAGGGAAAATTAAATTAATAGTAATGTACAGGACCCAGCAGAGGGAAATAGAGAGGCCAATATAGTTTTGACATTTGATTTTAAGTTTCTTCCAACAAGAGTTTTGGGGGCTAATGGTGATGGCCTGGTAGACACTCAAGAGGCAAATAGTACTCATGGACATGCTCCTGCCAAGTCTTTGAATATACAACAATAGTTTACATAAAAAATCATTGAAAATCTCTTTTTTCCCAAAAGCTGCTATTGTAAGGGGAATGCCTTTAGAAAGGATGATCAAGGAGTTGGCTGTGCTCAGATGTGTGAAGATTAAATCTGTCGGCTTCAAGGTGTGTTCGTTAGAGTAAATTATTAGGTAGTGGGAGAGAAGAGAGATATTTCCTACAATTCCACCTATACTTTGTGTTAAGAATATTACTCCTATTGCCAATTTTTTTGAATCCATTTTGTTATTTAGCACCTTAAACATTACAACAATAGTGGCTTCTCTGGAGAAAATGATGACTATTTTGTGGACTGGGATGTTGGTATGGAAGCATCACTTGCGTTCACGATAAGAAAGCTGATGTGCACAGCATAGCAAGATCCTGCCCCAAATGGCGAATGTCTTGGCAATAATAATACATTCTAATTACACTGTTGCGATCTTCAAGGCACACATTTATTTAGAGATTTTCCATGTATCTTTCTTGGAATTTTCAGCATTTAGAATACAGCATTGCTTCCCTAGGTAAAGCAATGACAAGTCACTGCAAATGGAAAAAAAACACTAAATTGTACATTTCCGGTATAAAATTTGATAACCCGTGCATATTTAGAAAGAAGAGAGCCTGTCATAATCAAAAGCAGAAAATAGATTCATTCTGAGTGCATTTCTAATCTTAAGGTTAAACATGAATATTGAAACATTATGACAAAATGTGTACATTTATTTTTGCTTACAAAATAAAACATTTATTACCTAATATAAAACCCCAAGATTATAAGATTCAAATATCAAATGGGAAGGTTAATGTTGAAAGTTACCGCTGGTTCATTCTCCCCTTCACACACTCACTTGTAAGCAACGCTACAAATAAATATGTTAAAAGCAAATAGCACTGGAAAGGATATGACTTGGGAGACAAGTACCTCAAATGTGTCTCATGGATTATTTGTTTATTTCTTCTCCTAGAAGAAGGATTTGGAACCACAGAACCGCATTATGATCTTAAACTGAAACACCCATGAGAATTAATGGTGATGTTACAGTTCATACAACATGGTGTTCACTGAACCTTTTTGTAATATTGTGGTGAAATTTATACCTCATGATATTTTAGTATCCACTAAATAAAGAAATGGGTACAGAGAATGACATTCAGCAGAATTTTAGATTATCACAGGAGGCAGTTGAATACCCAGAATTCTTGGAAGCATTGTAACTCACCCTCTTGGAGTTCTGGTTTTGCTGTGATCGCTGAACAGACGCAAAGGTATGGTGCTGTTGAGTCTGTCATGCTAGATCTTGTAGGACAAGAAAATAATGCCCAAACAATGAAAATCTCCAATCTAAGAGCTACCAAGGAATGTAAGACATCTGAAAAGACTCTTCTGTGGGTGTTAAATGAACGCCGTGTTTGAAAACCAACTGTAATGACCTCAATTCATATTCATTGTAAAGAAGGAAAGGGTGATCTATAAGAGAGATAGCATCCGTGACTCTGTATTCATCCTGAGCTCCCTGGACTATTTATTTCTATTCCCTAATCCCTAGAGTCACATTGTCAGGTTCCAATGACTGACATTTGTCTGAGATTCTGTACAGGATTTAGAACTCTATACAGAAGCATTCGTGGCCACATGTATCACATCAATGAATATCCTGTATTCTCAATGATGAGAACTAACTTAAGGCTTTATTATGGTAAGACATTTTCTGTATTTAAATTTTCAAAACTGCAAGCAGAATTTGCAGTCTTCTTCCTACGGTGCTTTCAGTGATTTTCATAAATGTGTGATATGATGGTGCTCCGCTCATTGCCAAGATAAGGTCCTAGAATATCATTTTTCAACGTGTGGGTTGTGATCCCTTCACAGGGGTAGCCTAGGACCAACTGCGTTTCAGATCTTTACATTACGATTCGCAACAGTAGCAAAATTACAGTTATGGAGTTGCCAAAATAATTCTCTTGGGGTCACCACAACATGAGAAACTCTCTTAAAGTTTCACAGCATTAGAAAGATTAAGAACCACTCTCTTAGAGGATAATTGTCAAATGACTGGCAAAATTCATAACACTTATGGGCAGTAGGGAGACTTGAGTTATGTGTACACAAAAGAGTCTTTATGTAGCAAGTCACATGTTTGTGGTCAACAGTGCTACGGGAGACACATTTCCAAAGCCTCAGTCTACCTATAGATTGTTTCAACATTTGCCCTTGAATTCCAGCTTTCTGGCATTAAATAAAAATGTGGTGCTAAATTATAATCCAATGATACCAAAACTACCCTTGTCAAAATTAGATGTCATGAGTATGCCATACACTCAAATATTTACTTTTTCAGGATATATATCTTTGGTAGAGAACAGTGGCATCAATCAGGTGAATTGTTCACAATGTTACATTGATCCTTAGCATAATGCATGAAAGACAGTACGTGATAAAATACTATGTTGTAGAAATGAAGTAATTACTGATTGGGATTTAGCTCAGTTAGTAAACAGCTTACCTTGAAAGCGTGTAATCTGTAATAAAACAGTATGTCATAGAAATAAATTTACACTGGGATCATTCAGTCAACAGCTTACCTTGCAAGCATATGGACTTGAGTTCAGTCTCCAGAATTCACGTGACTGAAGCTGGGTATGGTGCTGCACACTTGTAACTAAGGACTGAGGAAAGAGATATGATGATTCCCGGGTATATTCACCAGCCATTTTAGCCTAATCAACAAAGGCCAAGCCAGGGAGGAGCCACTCACAATTAAAAATAAAAGGTAAAATGATCTGTAGGACAGCACGTGACATAATTCCCTGACTACACCCACATATATCCAATTTGAAATGCACATGAATGCAGACACACAAACAAACATATCCACGTGAAATAAACAAAGATATTAGTAATTTACAGTAAAGACATATTTACTATGTGAATATTAGATGAAAATATTATGATAAATCAAAAATTATAAGAATTCTTAAAACAAGACAAAGACACATGGATCTAAATACATAGAATCCTTATAATATAAAATACTGTGCTCTACAAAGTTGAAGCATAAAGGTAAATATGACCATTGTATTTAGGCAGATGGTTTTCATTGTCTGTCATGCACAAAGGTCTCATTCCAACAAGATTAATGAAAACTGGAAAACATATTCTAATGATGAGACTAACATTGCCGTAAAACCAAACTAAAGGAAACAATGGAAGACATTCATGCTGCCATAGCATTGTGCCAGTTTCAGAATGACAGTCACCTTCTCTTCAACACTATTCTAAAGAGAAAAAGCAGCTGCATAGACATTACTACGGACTTTTAAGACAGATACAGCTCCTGGTACAGTCATGAACGTAACACCACCTCAAAATGTTTCTTATTCTAGAAACCAGTTCACATCATGCTTTTCTCCAGGATTAGATGATTCTTAAAGTACTATTATGATCTTTATTATAAGCATGAAACCATTATTCTAAAGGCTATCATAGTCATACAAAAATTCATCAGTGAATTGTGTAAAATATGTTTACAGGGAAATATTAATGACAAACTTACTAAAATCTTTAATTAAAGTTGAAGTCAGATTTTAACATGGTTGGCCATCTTGAAAACTTGGGCTCAAAGAATGTTTAACAACATTATATTAGCTTTGTGAGGGATTAGTACAAGCTCTGGGCACTGTTCTCTTCACGGTCTCTCTCCTGGCTCTGAAAGCCTTTCTCTCTATTGGCAAAAAATTCTCTACTCTGTTTGTACCTAAGAACGAATTCTCTAGATTTAGACACTTACCAAAACTCCCTTCTTGCTTGACCTGTCTTCCATGGTGAAATACAAATGCTTGCTTAACTCCTGCTCCATGGGCAACTTTCATTTCAGAGTGCAGAACGTAACATCCTCTCCCTCACAGCCAGCATCATTTGCAAGAAAGGCATCTCAATGCTGAGATAAAGGCCTGTGTCTCTCTGACCTCATATCCATTCTGAGCTGCAATCCCCATTTCACTTGCTGTAGCAATGACAGTGTTGGCTTTGGGAGACGAGAACTCTGATTTTTTTTCTTCAGTTGATAATTACCCAAATCAATTATAAGTTTCCTTCGAGCGTCTCTCAAGAGACAGTGTATTTTGGAGAGTTTCTTAATTTTTTCATTATCCTTGAAGGCTGACTAAGAGAGAAGGTGCTGGGATAACTGTCTCACAAGTAAATGTAATGGAAAGAACTTTGTGTGTCCCCTTGGACTACAGATTTTTTGGTTCTTTCTCCAAAAATCATGTTAATTATTTATTTTCCTATCTTATTGCCTTCCCATTTTAGAGTATTTACCAGAGGAGAGTTCATAAGAATTATGAGATATCTAATTAAATGCCAGTCAAAAGATCACAGGATACCATAATCTGCATTAGAAATCAAGGCCAAGTGTGTTTGTACATTCCTTTAATCTCAGCACTAATGAGGCAGGTGCAGATGGTTGTCTGTGAATTTGTGGCTAGTCTGGTCTATATAGTGAATTCCAGAGTAATAAGGATTGTGTACCTCGAGAGACCATGTGTCAAAATGAAAACAAGGAAAGAAAAAGGAAAGAAAAGAAATCAATGCCCTCTTTGCCGCTGACTGAGTTTTTAGCAACTAATGGTGTTAAAATTGTGCTAGAAAATGTTCCAGATACTACTCCCAAAGAGACAGTCTGTCTGAACATAACATTACACACTAGAATGATAAAGCTTCTTCAGTAGTAAAGTTACCTGTATCATCAAATGTTGCATGAGCTCAATCTATCATCTCTGTCTAAAAGAACTGAATACAACTGAACAATTTATTGTCTTTTTGTTGAAAAAAATGAAGATTCATGGTTTAGCAAACAGAACCAAATATTTGCAGCGTTAACATTTATAGTCTTCAAGCTAAACACACTCCTTTGAGGGTATTAAGTCAACAGTAATGTTCAAGAGAAGCCTTCAACACTGGCCAACATCATCTTAAGCTCACCTGTAAGGCTCAGCTTGCAGAACTCCCTGAGATTCTATAACTTACTAGAATTAGCTGAAAACACCGAGAACTGTTAGGCTCATCCTAGGGTGGGAAGAATGGTTAAAAACCAGGCAAGAAAAAAAGGAGGTGAACAGAATGTAGGCATTGTAGCTGGGTGTTTTTATGAATGAAAAATTCTTGTCCCCCTACTCATAAGCTATACCACGGATGTATACCTTAGCTAAAAACAGCTGAGGCAAGGAGGCACAGCACGCTGATAGGCTGTGAGGGGGGTGAAGAAGTAAGTCCCCAGCATTGACAAATGACAGCACTGTGCCAGTTGCATCCATGCAAGAGTATTCCTCGATACAACCAACACTGAGGGCAGTTGCTGGTGTGAAAGCACGGTGAGGGGTGTGAGGCCTCTGAGACATTTGAATTGACCAAACTGTGGCGTTTTATTCATTCAGACACCCGGGGACTCTGATCTGCCACTCTCCATTGGCACTCGTTCTCTTTGGATAGAAATGGAATTCACTGGAGAGAACGCCATACAACTATGAAGACCGTGGGAGATAGGAGTTTCTCATCTGCAGCCTCAAAAGCAGCTGAGACACTGATCATGTCTTTGGCGGACACAGATGATATGCAGTGGCCTGAGAGTTGACAACAGCGTGGTGTGGTGACAATGCAGCAATAGGTGTGTACAGGGAGGTTCTGCTAAAGGCTGTGCAGGAAGAAGAGCTGAGACCTGTAGTAGGACACCTCTGGTGCAGCTCAGCAAGGAGACAAGGAGGCGTTTTCATAGGTGGAAACTCTGCCAGACCTCAGCAGAGGGAACCACCATCGTGGCCAGCGCCTAACTGGACAGTAGAACACTAGGCATGACAGCTCAGGTGTTTTATTGATTCAGAACTCCTTAGATGTTCTACTGGTACCAGGTTCAGACCATCATCAATTAAACATCCCCCCCATAGAAACCCAACACGTGCAGACAATACCAATCGCCAAGACCCAGCTTAGCCCCTCACCCAACAGTGCAAAAAACAATTTCAAACATAACTAGAAATAAACTTCCTCAACAGAGAGCTGTGATTATGATATTTATCATCCCTCAAAAGAGTATTAAATACCACATGCCTCCTTACTCATTTAATAAAAGCAATAACTTTCCCCACAAACAAAAATTGAAGTACTTACATATATTGTAATATCTTCTGTATCTTTCCATGAGCAAGTCAGCACTCTGTTGTTTCTCTTGCTGGTATCTGGCTTCAATCCGCGGTGGTTTGATAGAATTCCGGGAGTTATTTAAATTTTCTTGTCTCTGTTGAGACAGGTTTTGTGTCAGAATATGTTTGTTGCTAATTTTGAAGAAAGTTCCATGAGGTGCAGAGTTGAAGGTATATTCCTTCGTGTTTGGGTGAAATGTTCTGTACGGATCTATTAGGTCCATTTGGTTTATAGTGTCTGTCAGCTCCAGGATTTTTCTGTTGAGTTTTTGTGTAGATGACCTCTCCGTTGGCGAGAGCGGGGTATTGAAGTCTCCCTCTCTCTGTGTGTGAGGGTCAGTGTGTGGTTTAAGTTATAATAGTGTTCCTTTCACAAATGTGAATTCTCTTCTGTTTGGGGCATAAATAATAAGAATTAACATGTCCTCGGAGTGAATTTTTCTTCTGATGAGTATGTAGTGTCCTTCTTTTTTGTTTTTTATCTGTTTTGGTTTGAAGGCTGTTTTGTTAGATTTTACCATGGCTACACTAGCTTGCTTCTTAGGTCCATTTGCTTGGAATATCTTTTTGCCTCCCTTTACCCTGAGATGATGCCTATTGTTGATGCTGAGGTGTGTTTCTTGGATGCACCCGAAGTAGAAAAAGAGTTTTTGCATCCATTCTGTTAGTCTGTGTCTTTTAATTGGGGAATTGAGACTGCTGATATTGAGAGATACCAATGGCCAATGATTGTTGATTCCTGTTATTGTTGTTTTGTTGGTGGTAGTGGTTGTGGTGGTGGTAATGTGTGTGTGTGTGTGTGTGTGTGTGTGTGTGTGTGTGTGTGTATGGTGTTTGAACTTTCCTTTTTTTGATTTGATGGTGTAATTTCTTGATTTTCTGTGGTTTCGTCTGTTAAAAGTTGACCTCCTTAGCTTGGAAATTACCTTCAATCACCATCTGTAGGGCTGGACTTTTAGACATTTGACTTTTGTGGCAGAAGTCTATTTTTAGTTATATATAATATAATTATTTTTATGAACTGTTGGGTGAGGGACTGTGTAGGGCATTTTGTATTGCTTGCAGGTATTAGATTTCTGTGGGCATTGTTTGATTGCTAATGAGCTGCATGTGCTATCAGTAGAAAACCTGAGGAGTTCTGAAAGAATAAAAACACCTGAGATGACGGAGGTTCCACTGACATTATGGCACTGGCTATGGCAGTGGTTCCCTCTGCTGAGGTCTGGCAGGGTTTCCGTGTATGAAAATGGCTGAGCCTGACAATACAAGTACTACAACAGACTTTATCATGGAATATCCTCATTTTTCCATGTATGGTGATTGAAATTCTTGCTGGATATAATAGTCTGAGAATGCATCTGTGATCTGTGCAGACTTTCTGGCTTTTAGAGTCCTCATTTAGAAGTCAGGTGCTATTCTATTTTGTTTTTAGAGTTTTAATTATTTTGTGGCAAAGGGACTTTCACTTCTGGTCCAATGTATTTGATGTTCTATATGCTTTATGGCTATGTATCATCTGTAATGTTATAGGCATATGTTAGGAACATATTCTATAATTTTATAGAAAACTCTCTTTTTTTGCCCTTGAGATCAGTTTCTTCTACTTTCTCAATACCAATTCTTTTTTTTTTTGAAAGATGAATAAAGAAAACTTCACACACATAATTGGATTATATATATATATATAGGCACACACACACACACACACACACACACACACACATTGAGGATGTAATTTAGCTTTGGAAAAACAGGAATATTTGAAGTTTTGTAACACTTGAGTTAAAGAGGCCATTGCTAAATAAAATAAAGTAGAAACGGGACCGGCTCCTAGAAAGGGAGAAGCAGTCTTTCCCAGGATGAGCTCTTTCAATGGTTCCCAAGTGGTCATCTCTGAGAAAAGAAATGCCTACAAGCAACACCAGTTGCCTCTGGCCCCTCATTTGTCACCAAGCTCAGCTGAGAAATTTTTGAGAATGAAGTGTGGTTGGAAGGACAACAGACCCGAGGGACCGACTGCCCAAGAGGGAGGGAGGAAGGAGGACAGAGTTCAACAAAGTGCACAGCAGAGATGTAGAGCTAGTCATGGCAGGATCAGATGAGGGACTCCTCCTGCGGGGAGGGTGCCACTGATGCTCCCCCCTACCAAGTACGATGGAGAAAATTCTGAGAATTAAATGTAGTTAGAAAGACAATAGATCTGGAAAACCAACTGCCTCTGGGGGGAAGGGGAAGGAAGCTGGAGTCATGGTGGGATCAGATACAGGGATGCCCCGGTGAGACAGAGCCCACCGCCACACCGCCCCCAATCTGCCTCAACACAGGTAGACATAATCTGAACTGGAAGCACAGTTTGGTGCTGGTGACACCAAGATGGCTAACAAAGGAACTCAGGCCGAGGTGCCACAGAGATGGGGGCTCTGCACATGGGGGACAATAGTGAGGGTTGCTAAGAAACACACAGGCAGAGGTGCAGGCAGACATGGGAGTGTGTCTAGGACAGATGGGGGGTTAGGGATAGTGTCAGGGTTACAGGGCTGTCTTTAGACCATGGCCGTTGCTGTCTTGCCCTCCCGGATGGAGTGGAGCAGAGCATAGACTGCTTACCCGGCTCCGAGCTGACCCGGGCTGGTAATTTTGAAATAGTGTCAGGCAAAGTGATTAGTTTTGGGAATTTGTGTGCAGAAGCAGTTGTGATCTCTGCAAGGCTTCTTGAGGTGAAAGTTTGCGCCTTCCCCAGCAGCTGTGAGAACAGAGTCTCGTGCCAATGGAGTGTAGCTTCCTTAGGAAATCTATGAAATATTATAACAGCCAGTATGCTATGAATCAGCCCACCCGATGCCAAAAGAGGGGATACTTTGTTGACAGCATATTGAGCAGGTCCTTCTCAAGGCAACCACTCACAAGGAAAGGCTGAGAAAAATGAAAATTAACGGATGAAAGTCCTAGGTCCCAAGAGTTTAGGGTATGTTGGAGGCATGTGCCACCAAGTATAGAAATCTGAAAATCGCTAAATGCAGTGGATCTCAACCTTCCTACTGCTGCGACCCTTTAATACAGTCCCTCATGTTCTGGTGACATCCAAACAATTATTTTTTTGCTACCTCACAACTGTAATTTTGCTACTGTTATGAATCTTAATGTAAATATCTGATATTCAGATAGTATTAGGGGGACCCTGTGAAAGGGTTGTTTGATACCCGAAAGGATGACATCCCACAGATTGAGAACTTCTTCCTTAACGTTTATTTTATAAAGAAAACAGCATTCACCATAAAACATTCTGTGTTATCTGCAAAAATTTGATAACGTACAAAAGCCTGCAATGTGTATGGTTATAATATTATCGTGGATTTTACGTCCTCCATCCAGAGAAAGCTGGGCCCGGTACAGCAGATTCCCGTCTCTTAAGGATGAAGGGACTCAAAGTGGGAAAACACAGAGTTATGATTTTTGTGATGTCTCCCAGCCATGAGTTGTCACCATGCATCAGAGCAGAGCAACCGTGTAAGATTGCAGAAATGGTATAAAATACCAGAAACGTGGACACTAGGGCAAGAACGCTACGGGTGACTCTGGCCTCGAGGGACCTTCTGTGTGACACGTGGGTGCTACGGATGTGACGGACCCGCTGCTTGTGCCTGTATAGAACGGCGACCATGGAGCTGCTGGACCAGGTAATGAGGAAAGAGACCAGAACTTCTGGAAACACAACGCAAGCTATGTATAAGGAGATGGTTATCTTGTCATGACCTACAACAGTATAGTGTTCAACAGCCACCGTCTCCTTTGTGATGTTTTTCCTATTAAATGTCATAGACATATACACTGGGAAAATGACATTGACCGTGAAGTACAGGACCCAGCAGAGGGAAATGTATAGGCCAATGTCCTTTGGAGACTTGATTTTAAGGTTCTTCCAGCAGGAGTTCTTCGGGATGATACTGACAGCCTGAAAGACACTCAAGAGGCAGGTGGTGGCAATGGACATGCTTCTGAGAACTCTGAGGATATATAGAAAAAATTGATAGCTCCAGTCATTGAAGAGATGTTTTAAATTAAAAGCTGCCATGGTGTTGGGCAATCCTTTAAAGAGGAGGATCAAGGAGTTGACCATGATCAGGTGCGTGAGAATCAAATCTATGGGCTTTAACTTGCGTTTGTTTTGGTAAAAGACTAGATAGTCAAAAAGAAAAGCAAGGTTTCCCAGTATCCCCAGTGCACTCTGAGATAAGAAAATTATTCCTATTGTCAAATTCCTGGAGTCCATTTTGTCAGTGAGCAGCTTTTCAAATTTGGCCAAAAAATGACTTCTCAGAGTAATGTTATAAAATTTTATACACGGGAGAGGACATATACACCAAAACAAGAGTGGGCCACTAGCTGAATTCTAAAACCTCAGTATGGGCAGCAGAGCAAGACCGTTCTACACTCCCCTCACAGTTGTCTTGACATGAATGACAACTTTCACTGGAACTCTTGACATCTTCAGAATCATATCATTATGGAGAGAATCCCCACTATATTTCTTTACGAAGCATTAAGAACAGTGCAAAGCTACCTTACGAGAAGCAATGAGCAGTGAGTTAAAAGTGGAGAGAACACATATCTATGTACCCATCTACATGGGAGAAAAACAGATCTGTGTGTCACCATCTTTTCTATGGAAGAAAGCCATTGTGAATGCGTTTCTTGTGTCAGTTTTAAACACAAATATTAAAATGGTACAACAGACAGAGTGTTTGTTCACATATTGTTTGATAACACGAACGACTGGATTCAAATTTCACAAACATGAAAGGATTCTTACACATGTGTGAATGTTCACACATTTCAGGGTGAGAAGAGATTGGAGAGAGCTTGGGCTCTCTGTGGAGATTTGTAATTTAATACACAACTGAGTGAAAATGTGTGAATTATTGCAACAGAAATTTGTCAAATACACTATTCATTGAACAATAATAAGGGGGAAAGGATACTCACTATTCTTACTGGGTACAATTCCTTGTGTCACCAATCAGTAAAAACGTAAAATAAAAACCATAGAGAATAGCAGCTCTTGGGGATGAACAGTAATTGCAGGCACTGGTGATCATCTTCACAATTCTGCAAACGATTCCCAAATGACCGTCTGTGTGTAGGTGGAACGTAGGTATAACTTCACGCCGACAACCTCACTTTATTGGTGAATCTCCATAGACACTGCTCGGAATTTACCTACAGGTAACAGTTTGGCAGCAAAGATGAGCACATACACATGAAGCTAGCCGTACAGTCATTGAAGGGTGTCTGCATGACGCCATCCCGTTCAGCAACGTACATGACGTCAGTGGCGCATTCACAACCCTCACATGCTCTGAAAAACACCCAGACGATACGTGATTTCTTGCTTAAGGTTCGATTTGTTAAAATCGGCACACTTGGAAACAGTGCTCTGGCCTCTTCTAGGTCTGCAGAAACAAGAACGTATGTCCAATCCGTTTCGATCCCTCAAACGATGTAACAGAACTTGATTCCTCATGTGATCACTTGGGATCGAAAGGAAGTTAGATGGTGGCAGATCTCATTTCTGTTGGGTGGTAGGAGTGTCCAGACAGGACCTTCTTCTGTAATACAGGCTGGATAGGAGTGTGCTGACCTCCTCCCGCCTCGGGACTTGACACCTGCTATCGTCAAAACGAGTCTGTTTTGTGTCTTTGTCTATGTGGTAAGCAGTGTGATGACTTGCGTTTAAGAACTGTGGAAACAGAAATAAATGCTCAAATGTGTAAATGTCTTTCAAATATCAATGCTGATGAGGCCTCGGAGCTACCTTGACGATAATGGGAGCGGTAGACCACATCCGGTGTTTGAAAATCAGACGTAAGGTGCCGAACCTCCGGTAAGCGAAAACAGAGAAGTAATGACGAGAACGGGGGAAAACACCAAGAGTCAGTCTTCACCGTGAGATCTGTCACCCAATTCTGGATCCCTCACCCCTAGAAGCACTGTGCAACTTCTCCGTGGCTGACATATATCTTCAGAATCAGAGATTCTTCAGAATAACACACAATATGGCAAGTTGCATTATATCCAATTTTATGAGACAAGTACTAAAGGTTTCTGGTGTTAAGAGGCTTTCCAGAGTGAAACTGAAAACTGTGCACAGAAGGGACAACATATGAATCACTATTACGATGTTGTTCATTTTGTAACTTCTATGGTTTGCATAATGGCTAGGTGGATATGGTGAAATTCTCTTAATTTCTAAGACAGGGCTTTAGAGAACGTGTGGAAAAATCACCCTCAAAACTCTTAAGGGTGTTGTGGGCAGGGTGGAGACTCGAGACATGGCCAGGCTGAAATCAAAGGTAGTTCTCAGCATTGCTGTGCCTGCCGTGTTCTTCAGTGCTAAATCTGTGTTCTATTTCTTTTCATAACTTGCGTATGTATTACCAACTGCTGGCATTATAGAAACTGCTGCCCTGAAACTGTGATCTAACCTTACAGAGCCTGCTTGGTTCCAAGTTGAATTTCATGAGTGTAACAATGACACAGTATGTATCTTTCTACCAGATATACTTTTTTATTATTTCATGTTATAAAAGATGGTGTTATCTATCAAATGAATTATCCATCAATGTCACTTTTAAACTCTTCCATAAAGCATAAAAATTGATATAAGAGTACGGCATATCAATTAAAATATTAAAAATGAGGAGACCACAAGCTGCTGATACAGTTCTTGCCTTACAGCAGGAGGAACGGAGTTCAGTCTTCAGAATTCACTTAAAAATCTGGCTGTGCAGATCCATAGTTATAATGCAATCTCCAGGGAATGGGGGAAAGAAGTGTAGGATATTTGGGAAAGGATGATCGTAAAGTCTAAAGCGTAATACACACAGAGAATTTCTGGAGAGCACAAATCCCTGTGTCAGAAAGAAGAACATGAAACATGTTGGAGGAACTACAGATGAAGTTATCCCACACAAGTACATATCCATCCTAACAGAGAGAGAGAACCTGCACACAGACACAGGAGTGTATATACATGGAAAAGATGTCAACATATAACTCGTCTCATTTTAAAAGCTTTACTTACTAATGCTGTTAGTAGTAATCAAGGTTTATGGAAGACACTTATTTAACAACATATGCATAGAATCTAAAGAAGATGGAATCTTAGGAACGTAAAGAGGTAAATAGGGGCTATAGTTGCACCATGAAGGATATATGCTCTTGTCAGTCAGGCATGAGAGTCTAAATGCCATCAACACTAGCAATGGAAATTGGAAAATCCTTATTGAGGTTGTAGTAAAACACAACACGCACCAAAAAAACCCTAAAATTCATTTTAGTAAAGATATCACTAAGCCAGGGAAAGTGACAGAAGATAGATTTGTCCTAGACCAGAGTTTTATAAGACTCACACTGACAATACCACCATCACTTCAATACTGTGTACCCAAGTTAATTTCAGTTAAGTTCAATTTCAGATTTCATTACATTTCACAATCTTCAATAGGCTGCCACAGAGAATATTTAACTATATTTTTCCTACATCAAGTATTATTCCGGAATCAGGAACACTCGTCCCCTTGGTGATTCTGTTTATAGCTAAGAAAGTGTTCCTATCCCTTGACTCAATTTCACTGTTCTGTCTCTACCCAGAATCCCTTTTCCAGAAGTGTGCACTTACCAGACCTCCGATCCTTTCTTTCTCTGCCATTGAGCTTGAAAAACAGCCGCTCACCTGGCTCCTTCCTTTTGCAGAAGCTTCATCTCAGTGTGCAGCAGCTAACATGACAGCCAATGCTATGGGACAGGGAGAGGCCTCAACCCCGAGGTAAATAGTCATAGACCTGTGATTTCAACTCCCTTCCCAATTGCAATCTTCATCTCAAACTTTTCAGTGGCAATGACAGAAACTGCTGTGGGAGCCAAGGGCTTTTATGAAACTTTTACACTTGCTAATCAATAAACACTCTGATGAGTTTCTTGTGAGTATCTCCAGTGAGACAAAGCATCCGGAGAGGCTCTTATGTTTTCGTGATCGTGCCGGATGACTGTCGTGGGAAGTGCACTGAGGATCGAAGTCTCTCTTGTGAGACTCTAGCAAGGAGTTTTCCGTGTCTGTGTGGATGGGGCCATTCTCCTACAGTTTTCTCTAAATGTAAGCGAGGTCATTGTTAACTTTCAAATCCCAGCGCTGCCCTCTCTTAGAGCACCCAGATGAATGCAGTCGGTCAGGAGGTCTAGGATTTTCACCGAAGATCTCGAAAATGGGAAAGCGTGACATCACGATCCGCATGACAAACCATTGTCTTTTGAGGACTTTTTTACAGACTTAATGCAAGTGAGCTAGAAATGTGAACACCTACGTGTGACGATGGAAAGTCACAGTTTCAACCCCATCGATGACTAGCGGTCTGAACAGAGTCCTATCTGAGAAGGGCTACATATGTAATCAGCCCTCGCAGATGACATCACCTTTATCCATTAAACGTCACATGAGCCAAAGCTACCTTCTCCTAAAAGCGTTGAGTGAAAACCAAAGGAAGCTACTTTTTTTTTTTTTGCTGAGAAAATAAGAAGCATTCCTATTCACCAGTCAATGAACTCAAATATGATTAAAGGCTGAAGGTCTATCTTCTGTCCAATAAGCATCCCCTTTTGAAGGTTCATGCCAACGCGGGAATGAGAGAGATAAAATCCACTCCAGAACTCCATAATTTCCTATGCACCTGAAAGCTACTCATTTGCAGAACTCTCTGCACTTCAGTGATTCAGTAAAGTGAGTTAGGAACACAGAGAATTGCTGAGGTTTTTACAGGAAAAGTATATTTCTCATAATGAGTCAAGAAGGAGCAGGTACGTTAGGATCCTGGGAAATAAACTGTGCTTTATGTTTAAGACATACTTGCCTTGGTAAGCATATGGTCTGCCACTTATCTCTGCCTGAGTTAATGGTACATTAGGGTTATAGAGGGCGTGAGGACGCCATCAGCATGTGTAGCTCCGAAAGTCAGTCGTTTACAGGAGGAAAGAACCCTGGTTGCAGTTGCTACACTCCTTAACTGTTTTTAAAGTCATGTTCTTATAACTTTGAGAATTCATCCATCATCAGCCTCAAAGATATTATGTATCTATATTAGCTACATCAGGGATTAGCACAATTCAGTGGCTTCTGTTTAATAGCTCAACTTTCAGCCCAGAAAGTCTTCCTGTCCCTTGAATGAGTTTGTAACGCATCTGCTTACACGCTAATATCTATTTTATGGGCCTCAGTACTTTGCTTGCTCTGTCTCCCATACTGAAATGTTCACCCAACTTCTTCTTTTGTAGAATACTGTGCTCATGTTCAGAACGGGATGTAACCACGGAGCAGAACTGGACAAAGAGCACAGATCATGGTTGTGATTCTGCAACCTCATCACCTTCCAAAACAGCACTTCTCATTTCTCTTGTAGTGGCAAATTCAAAGCTGACCACTCAGAGTAGAGAACTTTCTTGAAACTTTCTAGTTGATAATTACTCAAGCCAATCATGAGTTTTTTTAAATCTTCTATGAGACAAAATAGTTGGACAGATGCTTCCATTTTTATGATTCCTGAGGTTTTACCAGTATCAAAGATACAGGAAATAGCAAGGCCTTGTTTGTGAGAGTCACGCAGAGGTATTTATTTGTCCACTGGACTAGTTTCCCTAGATACTCTCATCTGAAGACAAGTCAGTTATAAAGTTTTATGTCATGGCGCTGTCCACATTTACAGCATTCGGCAGAAAAATAGCCAGTCAGAAACTCACAGGACATCTAAGGAAGTGTCAGTGAGAAGAAAAATGTCTTGTCGTGGATTCATTAGATTTAAATACTGAAGAACAGCACAGAAATTTATGAAAGGTGATGGAGAAAACCAGGGCGGGGGGATTGCATGGAAACCACCAAGGCTAAGTTGGTGAAGAGACATTATGCGTGAATGGAATCCTCAGATAATTAATTAGTTAAAAGTTTGCACATCTTATTAAATGGATTGTCCAAGAATTTTTACAGGCCATTCTTCATATCTACCCAACCTTTCTTCCAACACTCAATGAGCCCTATTTCTTTACTAATATGGTTTGAAAATGAGCTACTCTCCAAACTCGTGTTTAAATCGTATCTGCATGTGTGGATTTTACTATTCAGTAAAGTTTTAGAAACTCTCAGAGATGGAATCAAAGTGAAAACAGAAGATGACAAGAGTTGAAGGGACATATCAGGAATCTGATTCTTAACACCAGGAAGTTATCCTGAGACATTCCAGTGTTCTGGGATTGCTGCTTTGGTTCGATGCCATCACCACGCAATCAGAGTCTGGGGTGATCGGTCACTCACCAGGAACTCTTCATGCCCAGCTGCTTCTGTGTCTACTGCTCTACCTCTGCCACTGTGACAAAAAGCCACAGATACTTGTGTGTGGTCTATAAGAAACACTCCTCTCAACTTGCTCTGAAGACAGTAAACTGCCCAAATAGACAGAGACCAATTAGAAAAAAAACTTGTATCGGTCTCAGAAACATCAAGATCATGATCATGTAGTTATAAAAGAAGATATACTCTCCTATACACAAATTGTAATTTCGTCACAGGCTTCCATATGTATTGCTTCCAGATCCAACCATCACAAGCCTTATATGTGGACCAGACACAAACCTTACATAAAAGAACCATTCACAATTACTGCATAAAGAAATCTTCTTATTTGGTCATGACATTTCGGGTGGGTCACTGGAAGAGGTGTACTTCTGTCACATGTACCAATTAATAAACTCCTAAGACAGTGTTCAAACCACCAAGGCGCTTTCTGCAGGATCATATGCAGACATGCCACTGGGTGGTTGTAGCTTAACGGAAGTTTATCACTCCATTGTAAACTGCTGCAATCATGATGGATCAAGTCCTCTGAAGGGGAATTCTGTGACTTGACATACAGGCAGGCATTTTGGTGTTCATTAAAGCTGGTGTGAAGTCTCTGAAGGTTTCTCTGAAATGCTCAAGGCACCCAGAATACCCCAAGGATAGTCGCTCAAATAGACAAGAGTCTATTGGATGTTAGTTTCTTCTCAGGCTGTGGAGCACAGGAAGATTGACTGACATCTGTCCAGGTGTTAAATTGCCCAGCAGCTTAGACTAGTTGAAGCAAATCTAAACACTACTACTGTTTGACATGTAGAACAAAAGCATCGACTTTTACAATAGTATTTAACAGTAATCAATTTCATAGGAAACACCCCGGAGCCAGTTGACCCCTCTCGTGGTTTCTGCTACTAAGGGTTCCTTTTCTCTACATCCATGTTTTGAGTGACACTCCACCCTCTACCTAGTAAATGAGACCAGTATTCCACTGTGGCTGTGGTTCAGTGCTGTTATTATCTGATTTAACAAATCTCAATACGCCCCTCCGTTAACTTTGCCCTCTTTGGTGGAGAAGATAGCATGGAGAACTTAACTATTTCCCATGAATTCCCCCTCTTTCTCTTGTTCAACACTAATTTTGTTCCTTCTGCTCAAGGCTCTCTTCAGCCACCTCACCAATACTTTTCAATTTTCGCTGAGTAATCATGAATGCTTTTTAAAAAAAAAAAAATTCTTGAGCTGAAGTGTTCATACAAACTAATTTCGAGCAGCACAAATGTCAAAAATTGTGAGAGATGTCTTTTGTTCATTTGTTCTGATTAAAATAATTTTGTTGACTTTTGAAAGATTACAATTTAACTCCATTTCCCTCTTCTCAGTACTCCCTCCTAATACTTCCATATGTATACCTTTACCTGGTCTACTTTAAATTCTAGACCTTTTCCTCAATAATTGTTATTTTACACATAGAACTGGATAAATATAACTTGGGAATTGTGTTTTTTATCTAATTCCCAGAGAAATTAATAAAAATTTTCTCTGGATGAGATTTTGAGAATCTTCTAGTGCTTTCCATTTTGCGTGTTAGCCCCTAGGGTGTCAATTATTATACATAGTTTCTTTTTGTAAGTAGCAAACTGCTTGCTTACAAAGCATCCTCAGAGCTGAGAACAGAGAGTTTGTATTGGGATGAAATGGCAGAGCTTACTTGTGGCTGTGGTTGTGAATTAAAGAGCCTGCTCTACTACGGTTGCTCCATAGCCTCTAGAAAGGGTCTAAACCTAGGTCTAGGCAGAATAAGACAATGCACTGAACCAAGACTACATGACAGTTTTGCTGGAAATGTTGGAAACTTGAAGAAAATCCAGGACAGAAACTTACAGCAGAAACCTAGAACCAGGCACTGGAGCAGAGACTGTGGGGAATGTTGATTACTGGATTGCTCCCACTGGTTTACTCAGCCTGCTTTCTTAAATTCTTCAGGATTACCTGCCCAAGGATGGCCCTGACACCAGGACACAGCTCTTCCAGATCAACCATCAATCAAAAAAATGTGAGGGTGTATTTGTCTCAATTGAGGGTCACTCTTCTCAGATGACTTCTTTAAAAAGTAACTAACAAGTTAACAAGTAGTTAACAAAGTAACTACCCAGTACAGTTGTCACCTTGTGACGTTGAAGACACACAGTCCCATTGATATTAAACCAGTAGCCTTGATGTTTCCCGTTGATTTCCAAGGACTCACAGTATTATCAGTGTCACAACGTAAAGCATTCCAACTCTTAAAAGCCCAGCAGTCTCTGAATATTCCAAAATTTTCTTTAAAACTCAATGCTTCTTTAAAAGTCAAAATCTTCCCAATTCTGGAGTCCTGTAAAGTAAAAAAAAAAAAAAAAAAAAAAAAAAAAAAAAAAAAACCCATAAATGACACCTTCTTACCTTATAGGAAAGAACCAGAGCACCATTACAGTTCAATCAAACACAATCAAACTTCAGCAGTGCAAGTAAGTCCATGACGGTTGTCAGGAGCTCGGGATCGTGGCTTCAGAGGGCCTGGGGGCTCTTGCTCTCAGGCTCTGCTCTCTACAGTACACACAGCACGTCATGTAGGTGCAGTCCCGCAGTGTTCTACTCCTTATGTCAGTGCTGTGGTGTCCACAGAGTGTACTTCACTGACGGTTTCTGGGCCTCTCTTCACTGACTCCAATACGTCAAACAGAGCCGCCAAGGCTTAGTCTCACTCCATGACCCTTCAGTTCTGGAATTCCTACTGAAACTGAGGCTTTCCTTCTCCAATGTCCTCTCCTGCTGAGTTCTCGTTCCAAGCCTCAAATGCTCTCCACGTCTCCTTCAATCCTGCAGTCTCCACTGTAACTGAGGCTGCACCAAAGCTCTCTCCAGGCATCTATCTCCATACACAGTCTCCGCTGCTCTCCATGGCAATTTCTTGCCTTCAAAATCAGCAACATGTGAGAGATTTTTATACAGTAACAAATTTAGCAGCTAGCATGAGATGATGCAGTCTTTGCCGCTCTGGACCACTGGATGCTGACCCTGAGAAAACACTCCCATATCATTTCTCCTCACTGAATAGCTTTCTAATCACAATGTTTGAATTTCTCATCCCCATCTGAATGACATCTATTGGACCAGAACGATAAAGACTTTAGTTCACTGGTCCTAATCTCTTCTGGCTTCAAGATAATTCTTCATTCCTAGCTGTCCAGAATTACAGATTATAATGAAAAATAGCACAAAAATGATCATGACAGAATGTCTATTTCCCTCTGAAACTTTATAACCAGGTCTGCATGGTCTGTACTGTTCCCAGCATTGTCTTCCAAGTTCCCACAAGAGCTTATATGCGTCAAGTTTTCAATGACTTTTCAAGCTCAATGTTCCAAAATCTTCCAATTCTGTTTCCAATGAAAAAAATCATGGTATGTGTCAGCTTCTTTATTACGTAGGTTTTCCTCGTCAAAAAGGGATTAGGACTATATTCACCCTGAATAATCAGAATATGCTGGGCTCTTCCCAAAAATTCTAGTATCTCGTATTCCATGCCTTGATATCATCTTGATAAATCACAACTTACCTGGACTTCCTTTTTTGCATAAAAATTCTCTCTTCACAAAATTAATGCATTAATTCTAATGTATGTGCAGCTGCAGTGGGTTGTGTCTAGAGTCAACATTTGAAAAAATTTTCCTTTGGCCCAACCAGTTTCAAATTTCTTATATGTTAAGGGTTTCATAGATGTTTAGACAAATAAAGTGCTTTACCATACCAGTGTTCCAACCATCTGGACAACAGAAATTTTCTGCACTGTTATACAGATTAATAAGTTCTCCCAAAAACACAGCCTCACCTAGAGACTTAAACTTGATGTTATCTAGAGTATGGTAAGTGCCACTTTGTAGATATCACTAAGGATTTAACCTATATATCTGCTTTTGGAATGACAGTTGTAATTACTTTGGGATATTTGATAAGTTCAGGTTCTTCTGTAGCCCTTAAATAGTCCAGAATTAAAAAGATAAGATTCCTTGAATGCAAGTGAAGGTATTTAGTACGTGGCAAATAGAAGATAGTATGAACAATGGCATGCGAGCCCTTATGTCCAGTGAGGACCCAGGGATCTCCCTGGTAACGGTGATATAGAATAGATGGTGCAAGTGGATTTGGTTACTTCTAACTTAAGGTCCCTGAGGAAGATAGTTTCATACAGACAAAAACTAGAAAAAAAAATGGTCAATTATTTTTCCTGGGATGAAGCTATAATCTTATTTCCTTCTGTAGCAAAACTTTTTGGCCATTTATTCCATACATTGATAATGCTTTTGTCTCCCACAGAGCCGAAATCTGTGTATAAGATACAAAAACACATGAGAGAACATGAAACGCTCTTCCCTAACACCAACTATCTCTTCCTTTTCGCTGCGTTTGCGTCTAGCAGATACATTATCAATCACACTCACTTTGAAAAGCGGATATGTAGCACATTCAGCTTTGCTCAGGAACGACTACAGAAGAAAACATAGATGTCCTTTTCCTAGAATTACAACCACGACTTTCTTCCTTCCGATCTGCCGGAATCATGATAAGAGAAGCGTCAGCAGGAGGACAACCCAAATGCCACCGTGGCATTTCACGTGGCACAGAGAAGCGGCTTCTGTCATCCTTATAGTAGCGGTGCTTGGAAGCGCTCCAGTGACTAAACACACAGAGAAGGGGAGACCGTACAATCCGCACACCGACAAAGCGGTTTTTGGATTTTGACATTATTTATCCAGAATAAGCAGACTCTGAGCCCAGTGAAGTCACGACTCATAATGAAAGGTCCCAAAGTGGGGAAACACAGAGAAATTATGGCTGTGACGTTCACCAACCACCAACCGGGTTCATGTAAAACAGCAATGAATCCTTGCAAAATGGAGGACAGGGTGTAGAAAGCTATAAATGTAGACACAAGGACCAGGATATTGTGGGTGGCTCTAGACTCAGGGGAGGTTCTGAGGGAAGCACGGGTGCTCCTGATGCGTTGAATGCGCTGCTTGTGTCTGTACAGAATGGCCACCATGGAGCCACAGGACCAGATGATGAGCACAGAAAACAAGACTTCGGGGAATACCAAGAGTGCTGTATACAGTGAGTCCACAATCTTATCACGACCCCAAGTGGAGCAATATTCAAAATCTCTTTTTTCTGTTGCATTTTTGCTACTACATTTGAGATATAATAACACAGGGAAAATGAAATTGATGATAATGTACAGGACCCAGCAGAGGGAAATAAAGAAACTAATATACTTTTGACATTTTACTTTAAGTTTCTTCCAACAGGATTTCTGGGAGCTGATGGTGACAGTCTGGTAGACACTCAAAAGGCAGGTCGTGCCTATGGACATGCTTCTGCCCAGTCTTTCAATATACAAAACAAGTTTGCAGACAAAATCGTTGAAAAACTGTTTCATCCCCAAAGCAGCCATTGTGTAGGGAACCCCTTTAGAGAGAATGATCAAGGAGTTGGCTGTGATCATATGTGTGAGGATCAAATCTGTAGACTTCAATGTGTGTTCTTTGCAGTAAATAATTAGATAGTGGGAGAGAAGAGAGAGATTTCCCAGCATTCCTAATGTACTTTGTGATAAGAACGTTATTCTTATTGCCCAATTCCTCCAATCCATTTTGCCATTTGCCAATTTCCTTTAAATTACATGAAAAATCACTTCTCTGGGCAAAGTGATAAACGTTTTGTTGCAGGAGAAGTTCCTATGAAAGAATCACTTGAATTCAAGATTTAAAAACACAAAAAGCACAATATATGCAACGTAGGAAGATCCTGCCACAAATGACCTATGTTTTTGCAACAACAATAATTCCTTTCAAAAATACTACTACAGTATCCAAGGCACACATTTATAAGGAGAATCTCCATGTGTCTTTCTTAGAATACTCAGCATTTATAAGACATTCTTACCTAGGGAGAAGCAGTGATGAGTCACTGCAAGTGTAGAAAACACTAAATTGTACAGTTCCAGGATAAATCTTAGTAGCCACTCGTATCAGGAGAGAAGAGTCTTCCATCACCATCAGCAACAGGAAACTATATCTTTTCTGAGTATCTTGAATATAATTAAGATAATTTTATGACCACAACATATATCTTTCTCTATGCTTAAGTGATAAAATATTTTTCTACATAGAAGAAAACCTAGAGATCATAAAATTCAAATATCAAATAAGATGATATTATGTTGAACGTCAGTTCTAATTTACTCTCCACTTCAAACGCTCCCTTCCAAACTAGCTCTACTTGCAACAAAACTCTGATGGCTATCAGTTTTCACAAAAATTCACACACTCATTACTGTTCATGTGGAGTCGGAATGTAGGAGAGAAGATACAGAAGATGTATTCTACTAGGCAAACTCTTATATTAGAATGAATATAGATGACTCAAACCAACAGGACGTTGTGCCAAACGAAAGCTTCTTTCAATGTGTAGTAAACAGGGGAAGAATGTCAGTGCTCTTATTAGAACCACTACTTGGTGTCACCATTCAGTAGCATGGATATAGTAGAAGAACTGTGGGAGATAGCAGCTTTTGTTAAGAAGGAGGATAACACAGACAGCTCGTAGACGTCGTGCATTTCCTTTGCTGGAAACACTTAAAGAGAACCAATACAAATGTATCTGTAAATCATCTTGTTCTTGTGGCAATGTCTTTAAAAACAAAGTCCACAATGTATAGATAATAGAATATAGATATAGAATATCTATAGAATATAGATATATAGAATAGATATCTATATATATAATATATATAGGTATAGAATAATAGATTCTAACCAAAGGCCTCCCATATGTCCAGTGGAAGTGCACTGCCTCAGACGATATTGAGTGAGGTCCTCCGAATCAATGTAAATGAAAGACAAGGTATTCACAAAAAAAGTCATATTGCACATTAATTACATCAAAATGCAAACGGAACAAATATTAGTTCTTACATTATATTGCACTTACGCAAAACACATCAGTGATCAAATCTCATAAGGTTAACATATATGTGAACCTATGCCCTGTAGTCATACTCCTATTCATAACCAATATAGCTGAGTTATTGACTTAATGACTTAGAATGGAAACTAACATGACTGGCAGGAACCTATTTAGATTTGTGACGTGAAGGAGCTCATACCCATGCCACTCTAAATCTAGGTTGTCCCGGAGCTTTCCACAATCCCAGAATCAGCTGAGGGATTCCTAGGATTATTACCCCCAACCAACTTCTGCTTCTTTGCTTTTGTGCTGTACATGAAGTCTTACTTGTGAATGCCAGCGGTCTTTGCATTCATGGTGCATCTTTTTGTAAAAATAATCACCTCTCTCAAAGACAGAATACGAACTGTGAAAATCTTTGCTTAACTGTAGCTGATACAAACTGGCGGTTCTCTACAGCAAAGAGCCACAGACCCGAATCATGAACCGAGCAAAACACACACGAATATTATTGTATGCATTTTGTGAGGCCATTAAGATGCCCAATTGAATACTGCCCTGAATCTTCATTATTCTTTATGACATTCTCAGTATTTCTCCAGATGATAAAATCCTGCGGGAATGGACAATCAACAGAATATACAACATCTTATAGAAAGAAGTTGAAGACACAGCATGCACAGAAATTTCTTATATTCTACCTACCTGGAGGACTTTGCTAGCTGAGATGGCTGGACATAAATGTGGAAGAACGTGCCATGGCAGATATTTGAAAAGATAAATACCAGTAATAATCCATGAAAAACACTCCCATCTAAGAACTATAAGGTTTTAGAGATACCTGGAAATCAGAGACTAGGAAATGGCATACACCTCATGTTTAAGTAGAATGTATGAACCTCAATCTTCATTTATTGTAGAGAAGATTAAAATGATATAAAGAGAGAATGCCTATCTTTAATAATGACGTCATTATTACCCTGAGCCACTCGGACCATTCCTATTTCCCAACACCTGTGTCACTCTGGGGGTTTCCTATGAGTGTCATTTGTCTTTGTCATCACAGAATTCTGTACAGGATGACAGAGTGTGGCCACATTTATCACATTAATTGAAACCAAGCATTCTCCATGAGGGGTACTTAATTGAAAACCGCAAAGAGAAGTAACGATCTATGAATCACTTTATAGTCTTTTTATTTGGCATTTTCTGTCATTTGAATGGATGACTGATGTGGAAAAATCAAGTTCCTATCATTATCAAGGCAAAGATTGAGAGAAAACGTTGTAAATGATCACTTAAATTCACAAAGCCACATGGGGCAGTTTGGGAAATTGGGAAACTTGAGAAATTGGACCGTGACCTGGCTGCTACGCAGACTGCTTACACAGAGCACATAATTTTGTGCTCAGTGAGGCCATGTCACCTACATTTTGAAATGCCCAACTGATGTTCAATTTATTTCCACTAGATCAAAAATTGATGGCACCACATAAAAATGCAGTTTATTTATGCAGCCTAAATAAACAGAAACGACCTACACCTAAGATGGATTTGACAAGCATAACATAACACCAATATTTGTTTTGTATAAAGCATTTTTAAGATGTCAGAAAAGAAAGCCTTGTGGTATCTCTCAATTGAACAGTAATACTTTCTCCTGCCTTGTTGAAGAGTCATGCAAAGCTGTGAAACGTGAAAATTACTACTTTTCAATGGAGAGATACCACAATGCCCAGCCCTGTAATAACTGAATTTCTATACCACAGTCTTATTACAGGGCTGGGCAGAGTTGTCAGTTGCTAAAGTGCCTGCATTTGGTCAGAGGACCTGCATTCAATCTCCAGAATGCACCCATGAAAACATAATTGATGTGTTCTCGTATTCTTTATAAAATTATGTATATTTTCATGGAATAAAATAATCACGTCATTTGCCCTTTCGTTTTCTCCCTACAAACCCTTTCATATATAACCCTTTCTCTCTTTTAAATCTGTGTTTTCTTTTCAAAAATTGTTGTTACATTATATATACTATATATGTTCACACACACACACACACATATATATATATTCCTAAATAGATAAAGATAACCTGCTAAGTCTATATAATACTATATAATAGTGTGCATATATATAATACTATTTAATAGTGTATATATATGTGTGTATATATATATATATATTCATGGATGAACATTCATTACATAAACTCACTGCCTATAAATATCTCAAGTTGTCTAGCCCAGTCTTCACTGATATACCTATAATACAATGCCTGCATACAAAGGTAATGAATTATTTTGGAAGAGGTGACAGAAAGAATGTAAGAGAAATAGAAACAGGGAATTATCTGCAAGATTGTGTCTTCAAGGAACATCAGAAGCTGCACCCGTAAATTCTCGCCACCACGACTGTCTAAAACTGAGTTGATTAGGAACGACAATAGCATGATTACAGCAAACACGTCTGACTGAAGCACTGGACAGGCAGACACAGGGAATTACTTGGGCTCACTGACCTTTCAGTGTAGTGTAATTGGAGTTTCAGGCAAGTGAGAGACCCTGTACCAAAAAGAAACAAGAGCAAACTTAACTAAGGAAGGCAAACAGAGGTTTTCCTAACTCCACAATTGAGAAAGCACAAGAAATCATAGTGTACCTGTACACAAATAAACACACACACACGCGCGCACACACACACACACACACACACACATGCACACACACACGCACACACATACACAGAGAAACTAAATGACTAGCAATTTGAAATTAAAGCTTGGATTTCTGAATTCCCAGGTTTAGTCAGAATTTTAGTAACAAAGAATTGTGAATGTCACTTAACTACTAGACATGTACAGATAGAATCTCAGAACATGAAATCTTATACATTTTATAAACATAAACAGAGAAAAATATGTGTTGTGGACATTGTCCAGACTTGAGCATTTACCAGACCTCTCTTCTTTTCTTGCTCTTCCTTTTGTGGCCGAGAGCCAAAATCTTCACCTGACTTGCTCTCTGCAGAACTTTCAGTTAATTGTGCAGCTTCCAGCACGGCAATCAGCACTGTGGGCAAAGGAGGGAGAGCAACCCTGATATGAAGGTTCACAGCGCTGTGACTTCACCTCCCTTCGGAACTGCAATCTTCATCTCGCTTTCAGCGGCAGTGAAAGCAATAGCTCTGGGGATACAGAAAGTAGACCTTTTTTTTCGTACCGCTAATCATCAAGCTGATTAGGAGTGTTTTATGAGTGTCTCAAAACAGAGAATGTTTGCAAAGCTCTCAGGATTTCAAGACTCCTGAAGGCCGACAGGCAGGGGGTGGGCGAAGATGCTGGGAACACCTGGGTTTGATGTGAGAGGGTATTGCAAGGCAGTTTGTGAGTCCAGGGACCGCAGCCTTCTCTGGGCTCTCCTACATAAAGAAAACTATTAATCTTCTCATCCTACAGCCGCTTCCTTATTTAGAACACTCAGCAGAACAACGTCCATGAGGAATTAAACAGTATCTCATAAAATATCAACAAGAGGAAAATATGATATTATACCCTGGACTAGAAGCTACTTCCTTCTTTGCAAGACTGGATACAAATGAGCTAGAAATGGAGATATTTAATTATGCAAGGAAAAGTTACAAATATCACCTTAGCAGTGACAGAAAACCTGAGCACAGCACGCGAAATCATTGAATAGCTGTTTCAACCCCAAAACTGCCACTGTGTGGAGAATTCCTTTAGAGAGAAAAATCAGGGATTTGACTATGAATAGATGTGTGAGAATCCAATCTGCGCACTATACTGTGTGTTCACTATGGTAAAGGACAAATTAGTGGCAAAAAAAATAGATAAATTTCCCAGGTTTCCCATTGCCATCTGCGATTAAAAAAATATATATATATATCATTCCTGATGCCCAATCCCTGGAGTCCCTTGTATCATTGAGGAAAGTTTTCTGTAAAATGGTAATAATCAGTTCGGTGAGTAAGAGAATGAATTGGAGTTTGGTAGCTTAGGAAGATAGCGTAAAGGAACCACTTAGCAGTAAGATTGCAAAGGCTCTGAGGGCACATTGGAAGACCCTGACTCCAATTCATAGGAACTCAGCATTTTGAGAATTTTGCACTAGGGAGATGACATTGATATGTGTCTTGTACCTGTTTGCTGTTTACTCTGGTATTTGGAATGTGATGGGTCTTAGAGGTACCTGCAGAGCCCTGGGTGTCAGAGACAGTTCAGGGATGGGTTTGTATCAAACTGGAGTTCTGGAAAGAACCAGAAGGCTGCATTTTCCTGGTAACCCACTCGTGAAGTTCAAGTCATCACAGCTCTTCCTAGAAATGCTTTTAGGGGCAGATATCACAACTCAGTCCTTAAAACAAGATTCAATTTTGGATATTGGATGTTCAGTAGAGGAGGCTGGGGACTCAAAGAGCATGCAAGGAAGTCTAAGAATACCAGAGTGTCTCCAGTGCTACATTTTTTTAAAATTAAAGATAGCTGCTTGCAACGATACTGAAGAGTTAATTACCCAGCGGCCTCATATGGATTGCAAAACTCTGTTCAGGAATGTTGGCTTGACTGATATCACCTGCAGAAGGTTCAGATAAGGGGATCCACGTACAGAATCCACTGGTATCTACCACTTCCAGACTACAGCAGAACGAGACCTCCACTCAATGGGATTGGAGTGGATTGCTTTACTAATGCAGGATGAAAATAAACTATACCCCAAACTCACGTGTAAAGCATATCTACCTGAGTGGATGGTACTATTTAGTAAAGTTACAGAAACTTTCAAGGGTGGAACCGAAACAGAAGTGGATGAGAAGAGTCCCAAGGGTCATTGCTGGAATCTGATGCTGAACAAATTGCAAGTTCTCCTGAGATACTCCAACATTCTGTGATTGTTGTCTGTTCCATCACCAATCCACCAAAGTCAGGGGTACATGGCCATTCCCCAGGACTCTTCAACCCCAGCTGCTTCTGCGTCAGTTGCTTCTGCTGCTACGACAGCCAGGATGACAGAACACTACAGATACTTCTGAGTGCTCTATAGGCAACCCTCTCAACCAGTCCTCCCCGTGATAAGCAACAGCGAGAGAAAGAGAGAACATTCATGAAAACCTTTTATTGGCCTTAGTAATATCAAGAGTGTGCTCACATAGCTACAAGGGAGCTATAGCCACCTTTACATAAACTATATATTCACACAGCACAGCATTGGACATCTATTGCTCCCAGATCCATCATCACATGTCTTATGTTTGTGCCAGTCACAGACTTTACAAAGAACCAGTCACGTGTCTTGAATAGGCCAATCCTCTTCTTAGTTCATAAGAACATATTGTGTGGGTCGCCAGACGAAGTGCCCTTGTGTCACCCAGGCCAGTTAACAGTCTCCTACGGCAGTGTTCAAACACACGTGGCACATTCCACCGGAGCATATGTGATCAAGATATTGGCTGGTCGTAGTTTAAGGGAAGTATCTCACTCTGCTGCAGGCGGAGGCAGTAATGATCTTAAACCAAGAACCTTCGCTTTCTCCTTTATTCCCAAGACTTCCTATTGAGATCAATATCACAGCATAAAAATCATTCGGACACTGAAAGGTCCAGCAGTCTTTGAAAATGTAAACATTTTAAAAGTCCAGAACCACAGACTAGAATAGAAAATAGCACAAAAAATGACCATGATTGAATCTCTACTTCCCTCTGAAACTGTACTGGCCAGACCTCCATCACCGACATGGTTCTTGGTATTTTCCTCCTGTTCCCAAGACGCTATCCTAAACTCTCAACACTCAATGACACTTTTAGCTCAATGTTCCAAAACCCCTGAATTATATTTGTGCAATGCAAATATCACGATATGTATCAGTTTCCCTGTTGCATCTGTATCACCCACGTGAGGGAGATTTGGGACATACCCCCCTTAACGACCAGCGTCTACTAGATTCTTTTCCAAAATTCTAGTATCACACATTTCAACTGCATAGCACTTCGATCACTCCCCTCTTCTCAGGACTTCCTTTCTTGCATACCTATGCTTCCATCACAGAGACTGGACTCTTTTTGGACTTTTTTTTAAATCTAACGTATCCATACAGAGATGCAGCCAGCTGTGTCTAGAGTAAACATTTAAAGAAATTTCTTTGACCGAACCAATCTCCCATTTCTTACATGGTAAGGTTTTCATAGTATGTTCAGACCAATAACCAAGTGTCCCAAATCTCCGGACAAAAGAAATCTTCTGCACTGGGATCCAGAGTCTTTGGTTCTCCCGAGAATATAACCAAACATAGAGACTTAAACTTGTTGTCATTCATAGAATAGCAACTGCCACTTTGTAGTGATCACCAAGGATTTACCTACGTATCTTGTTTGGGATGAGAGTTGTAACGCTTTTCAGGATCCTCGATAGTTTGAGATTATCCTGTACCCCTTTAATAAACCTGTATCAAAAAATAAGATTCCTAGAGTATAAATAAGCGTGTTTAGTACTTGGGGAAAGGAAGACAATGTGTACTTTTGCATGGCAACTGATCTTATGCCCACTATTCCCAATCTCGATGGGAGTGAATGGGCCACGTGCATGCAAGAATTTGGCTTCTTATAATTTAATGTCCCTAAGAAGATACTGTCATACCAAAAAGGTTGGAAAATTGTCAAACACTTTGCCTGGGATAAAGACATTAATTTCATTTCCTTCTGTATTAAAGTACATTGCTAATACATTCCACATACTGACAGTGCCTTTGTTTTATAAAAACCATGCTTGCCCAGGAATAAAAATACAATACAAAGAAAAATTTGTGCATGAGACATAAACATACATAATAAATTACGTGTAAAGTTATTTCCTGACAATAGCCACCTCTTAGTTTCCACTGTGTTTGCTTCTGGCAAACTCATCTTATGCATAGATTGCCTGCTCAGCAACACTATGGAAACTGACTTTGAAGAGCTGATCTATAACTCATTCAATTTTACACAGGAACTACCATATAAAAACATAGACGTAATTTTTCTAGAATACAACAGCAAGTTTTTTTTTTTTCATTCAGCTCTGCTCTGATCAAATTAATACCTCTTTCAACAAGATTTCAACAAAAACACCTGCAAGACATTACTTTGGAAATATAGGAGGATTCCCCACATCATTATAATGTTGATGTTTGGATGGGTGTGAGTGACCAAACACATAAAGAAAGGGAATATACAATTCACATAGCTATGGAGCAATTATTAGATTTTTATATCACGTATCCAGAATAAGCACAATTTGAGCCCACTGAAATAATGACTCATAACAAAGGGGCTAAACATAGGAAAACACAAAGAAATTATGGCTGTGATGTTCACCAACCACCAACTGGGTTTATATAAAACAGCAATGAAACCTTGTAAAATGGAGGAGAGGGTATAAAAAGCTACAAAAGTAAACACAACAACCAAGATGCTGTGGGTGGCTCTAGACTCAAGGGAGGTTCTGAAGGAAACATGGGTGCTCCTGATGCGTTGAATGCGCTGCTTGTGTCTGTACAGAATGGTGATCAAGGAGCCACTGGACGAGATGATGAGCACAGAAAACATGACTTCGGGGAATACCAAGAATGCTGTATACAGTGATGCCACAATTTTATCATGACCCCAAGTGGAGCAATATTGAAAATCTCTTTTTTCTGTTGTATTTTTGTTACTACTTTTGATATATCCAAGCACAGGGAAAATAAAATTTATGGTAATATATAGGACCCAGCAGAGAGAAATAGAGAGACCAATGTAGTTTGGACATTTGATTTTAAGATTCTTCCAACAGGATTTCTGGGAGCTGATGGTGATGACCTGGTAGATACTCAAGACGCAGGTAGTGCTGATGGACATGCTTCTGCCAAGTCTATGAATATAAAAAGAAAGTTCGCAGCCAAAATCATTGAAAACGTGTCTCATCCCAAAAGCAGCCACTGTGTTGGGCACCCCTTTAGAGAGAATGATCAAGGAGTTGGCTGTGATCAGATGTGTGAGGATCAAATCTGTAGACTTTAAAGAGTGTTTGTTGCAGTAAGTAATTAGATAGTGGGAAAGAAGAGAGATATTTCCCAGAAATCCAACTGCACTTTGTGATAAGAACAGTATTCCTAGAGCCACGTTTCTTGAGGACATTTTATCGTTTAGCACCCTTTACTTTAAATTACATAAAAACAATTACTTCTCTGAGCAGAATGGTGGATTGAATGTTTTGTCACCTGTTGGTATAGGAAAATCACTTGAATTCAAGATTCTTTTTTAAAAAGCCAATGTGTGCCACATAGGAAGATCCTGCTTCAAATTATGGGTGTTTTGGGAAAACAATAATAACTTTTAGTAATACTCTCGCACTCTTCAAAGGCACATGTTTCCAAAGAGAATTTCCAAGCATCTTACTTTGAACATCCAGCATTTAGAAAACAGCATTGATTCCCCAGAGAATAGCAATCTCCAGTCAGTGCAGTTGGAAATATCACTGAATTGTACATTTCCAGGACAAACTTTAATAACCAGTCCTATCAGGAAAGAAGAGGCTTCCATAACCTCTGTACCAGGAAGAAACATTAAGAGAACATTTATAATCATAAGTCAACATAAGTCGTGATGGTATTATAACAACAATACATATATTTCTCTATGCTCACACAATAAAATATTTATTAACTTGCATAAAATCTCCAAGAAGAAGGTTCAAATATGAAATGAGATGATATTATCTTGAAAGGTAGTACCAATTTATTCTCCCCTTCACATACCCAAAAGCCAAATAACTCCATATATGAATATTTAAAAATGAATTGTCACTGAAAAGGAATAGGAATTGGGAGAAAGATACCTTGAGGGTCTTTGAAGGGTTCTGGTATGTCTTTTTGATGGACATTATGGAACCACTGAACTACATCATGAGGCCAGCCAGGAAACATCCATGAACACTGATAATGTTGCTACAATAAACACAATACGGTACGCACTTAATCTTTTGTAACATTGTGGTGAATTCTACATATCGTGATAATTTTTTCCATCGGATTAAAAAAACCAGGTACAAACAATGACATTCACCAGAATATACAGAGTCTTACAGGGGACAGTAGAAGGTCTAGCCTTCTTGGTAGCATGGTAACTCACCCTCTTGGAGTTCCTGGCTTTCTGAGATTGCTGAACACACACAAATAGACAGTGTTAATGTATCTATCACAAGAGATCATCCAGGACAGGAAAATAATGCTCAAACATTATATTAACTATGTGAGGGATGAGCACAAACTCATGACACCGTTCTCTTTAGTCGTTCTTTTCATAGACCAGAAAGTCTTCCTTTCCACTGAAAAAAAGTGGCTCTATATCTGTTTTTAGCCCAGCATTCATTCTCCCGATTTGAGTACTTACCAATCCTCCTTTCTCCACTTGATAATCTTCCAGGCTGAAATAGAAATGCTTGCTTAACTGTTGTTTGATCGGAAACCTTCAGCACAGGGTGCAGCTCCTGACATCCTGAAAGCCAGCACTGTGGGATCGAAAGGCACCTCAAAGCTGAGATATAGCTCTGTGTCTCTGTTACCTCATTTCCCTTCTGAGCTGCAATCTCTACTTAATCTTCAGTGGCAATGACAGGCTGGGTTTGGGAGCTGAGAACTCTGAAACTTTCCTGCAGATGCTAATTACCAAAAGCAATTATGAGTTCTTGTGAGTGCCTCCAAAGACGGAATACTTTGGAGAGGCTTTTATGTTTTCATTGTAGTTGGATGCTGACCAGAAGGCAAGGTATAGGGACCATCAGTATCTGATGTGAGTCTTGTAAAGCTCTTGTGTGTCCCATTGGACGCACAAATGTGTGTGTAAGGAGCAGTAGACCCATATGGAGCTTAAGATCTTTAAGAGTTAAGAGTTAAATGAAATGGGTCTATAATTGTTAACTTACTTCCCCAGATTACCAGAATCAGGTGTTCCACTTACTGGGTAATGAGAAAATACTTCAATGTCTTCTCCCGTTTTGTGGACTTGATATACAGTCTCTTGCCTGGGAGATGTGTACTGTTACTTAAAAGAAATTAATCCTTTTATGGGGAATGAGAAACCTCTCCGATAACCTCAGAAAGAGATGAAGCAAAGCACCAAAAAACAAAAAACAAAAAAAAAAGTCTCCAGATTATCAGGAACTTCATTTGATGGATAGGGGTTACGAGCAGAGGAAATTGGGGCTGGGAAGGGTCAGAGGAGCATGAAAGTCAACTTCATCACAGAGAGAGACATTAGATAATTTATCTTCACGTTCAAATTTTTCTTTTCCTTTGTGTTAGTTCTGCTCTTTCTTGACCTCTTTCATGCTTAATTTTAACTGTGTCACTTTTGTTTATTATTGTTATTATTGATTTCCAAAGCTGAAAAGCATCATCGGGAATTTTTCTCTGTTCCCCTTGCATCTAATTCTGTCTGAGTTGCTCTTTCTAACTTGGACCACGTTCTGGGATCCAGGGATCCCTCTTCAGGGAAAGAAGGCTGAAGCTTGCTAATCACTTCAGAAATTCCATCAGCCAATGCTGACCTACTTCAACTCCTTCCACCAGCAACAAAGTTCACAGAACTTCTGCAAACGAATGTTGCTTCTTAGACTCTACCTGTCCCATTGCTTTTTAACCTCCAGCGAATTAATCTCCTTCCTTATTATACTATTACACACCACAACCCAGGATTGCTATACATTAACTTTTCCCTTTTTCTTTCTCCTAAATTCCCACATTGCAAGTCCCTGTTTGAGGTGCCACCTGTAAGCATGAGAGGCTTACATACAGAGGCAGGGTTACCTGATTGTGGTCGGTGGCAATGTCATTTATCAGGCATGGGCTGGAGGAGTCACAGCAAGACTGAGACTGTGACAAACTTACTGCAAGGAACTAGACTTTTTATACCCTTATCAGAAATAGAACGCAAAGGCAGTTGCCAGGATCGATATAATGGTAGTTGCCAGGATACAAGATGTTTGTGAGCTATACAGGGTGCACGAGATTGACGTCTAAGACTAATTGTTCTTTGAAATTTCTATGTGCTTCCCTGACTTCTAGGGAATGCACAGAAACACAGGCAGCCAGAATGCTTTTCTGCCTGTGGGAGTGCCTGTGTTTCTCAGGAACTGAAAGGCACACAGTGCTCCAGGAGCCATGAACTCTAACCTGAAATCACACACACACACACACACACACACACACACACACTTTAGTTTTTTTTGAGACAGGCCAGGTTGACCTTGAACTCAGAGATCTGCCTGCCTCTGTGTTGGGGTATATTTGAACTTATTCTCAAATATGAAGCTGTTTATCCAGCAGCCTGAACCACTTTCAGAAGGTGACCTACCTTAGCTACTGGAAACAGACTCATGCAGAAAGCAGGCTGGTTTGGAGCACCAGCAATTGTCTACTCAACGGCCTTTGATTAGAACAATTGTAGTCCTAATGTCTGCCCACTGAGATATTTACATGAAAAACATCCATTGTATTACTGCTAACGGAGGGACTTCACAGGGCCTAAGCTCAGGATAAGGAAAACCCTGTCTGGGGATTTGACTGGCCAGTAAAATGGATCATGTCAGCCAGCTGAAGTTGGGGTTGGTGCACTGTGAAGGTTCTATTCATTACATATTAAGGTCTGTGTGATGGTGGGCGGGGCTTCCTTTTAATAAACTACCTAGAGGTCATGTGCTGGGGGTCGGGGCCAGGAGAAGCAGATCAGAGCATGGGAAGCTGAGGTTGTAAGGTAGCATGTGAGGCAAGACCCTGTGCCTTGGCCGTCCAGGTTTCCCATCTCAGAAAGTTGTCATGGCTCTTTATTGTTACGTGCCGGTAATATTAGTAAATTACTTTAACACTTCTGCCTCCCAGGTGCTGGGATTAAATGCATGCAACCACCACCGCCCGGCTCCATGTTTTTTTAATCCATACTTCCTTGTCCTTATTCTCTGCGACGACTTACCAATCAAAGCATTTCAGCTTCTAATAAACTTGTATCTTTGCATGGAATTACCTCTAATAAAAACTCGGCACTTGGGTCACAAGGATACTCTACATCCTTAGTTCTTCTCAAATGCTGTGGGTTCCAGCCTCCTGTGCTAAACGTTCATATTCCAGATTCCCAGTTCTGTTTCATAGATTACACTCCCCCGGTCACAGCAGGTTTCCAGTTGTTTTCGCTTTTGTGTGTGTGTGTGCATTTGTTTTTTGCTTTTTTTTTTTTTTTTGAGAGAGATCATTTAGTTGGGGTAGGACTTGAGAGAAGAAATAGAATATTATCAAAGTATATTGTACAAATAATAGAAAAATTAAAATGTACAATAATAGTAACAAAACAGCAAGCAGCTTTGAAGTCTGTAATAATGTCAACAATGGTCTGTCTTCCAAGCCAAGACTTATCCTCTTGTCTCGGCCTGCTGCCTGAACCACTAGGCATGGCTTAAAACAAAAATGTCTTTTCTGGGAGAAAGTAACAATACAAATCAGATAAGAAGCACATATATATGACTGAAAAAAATCACAAACAATAAAAGTAAAAGTAGTGAGTTGGACTTCATAACTGAAATAATTTTCTTACAAGAAAAAATCGGCCATATGTGGTGAAAACATCTGCAGACCATGTTTATGGAAATGCCTGTTCAGCACACATAAAGAACGTTGTAAATCCCACAGTAAGACACAGACCTTCTAACTGAGAAACGGATAGATTTAGAGAACACTGTGGGAAGCAGACGGAAACCAGAACTATCACTCATGTAATCTACGGACAGTGGGGGTGCGAGAATGAGTCTATTGAGACTCGCAGGCATTGCTCTTGGGTAACAGAAATGGGAAACGCACCAGTGGGACAAAGAACTGTTTCATTTCTCATGAAAGTAAGCAATAACTTACAACCCCCTAGTCACACCCTTAAGTAATTATCTTTGAAAACAGACAATGAGACTGCACAGAGGCTTAGCTCACAAGTGTTCACAGGCGTGTTTATTCGTAGTAGCAAAAACCAGAAACAACCCTAGTGCCCTTCAATAATTTATTTACTAATACTGTAATAATTTCACGCTCCTACATCTCAAAATAGACTATGACTACCTAAATTAGCTTTGTTAGCTTATAAACGTTTGGGAACTTAACTTCCATAAAACTCTGAATCTACACTTACCTCAAGAAAGAAATTTATTTTAAAATTATGTTTATACCGACTGCCTAAAGCCATTGTTACCCATACAATGGCATTTATGTCCAACTATGTTCAGTTTTTAAAATATTTTAAGTATTTTTAAATAAATTAAACAGAAAGACACATAATAAAATGATACATGCAAGGATCACACACTGTAAATTTCCATACTTAAGTTTAATAAGTTCTGTACTCACTAATATTCTTTGCAAATACTAGTACTCAGAGACATCCAGTAAGAGGTTGCTGGCTGTGAATTCTCTTGTGTTTAACAAGGGTTGATAGGTGGGCAAAGGCTTTCCCACAATCACTACACCCGTACGGCCTCTCTCCTGTGTGTTTTCGTTGATGAACATTGAGCCAAGACTTTGTCGTGAAGGCCTTCCCACACTCCCTGCACGCGTATGGCCTCTCTCCTGTGTGAATTCTCTGGTGGGTAATGAGATCGTTTTTGCGCAAGAAGCATTTTCCACATTCAGAACACGCGAAGGAAGCCTTTCCCGAGTGGAATCTCTGATGTACTATGAGCCGTGTCCTTTTTTCAAATACTTCGCCACACTTGTGACACTCGTACGGCTTCTCTCCAGCGTGGGTCTGCTGATGTATTCCTAGGGTACTCTTCATGGTGAAGCCCTTTCCACATTCATTGCACACGAATGGCTTTTCACCGCTGTGAGCTCGCTGATGGGCAACGAGCATCTTTTTCTCACTTAAGCCCTTACCACACTCAGTGCATACGTAACGTTTCTCGCCCGTGTGGGTACGCTGATGGACGTTGAGCTGACTCTTCTCAGGAAAGCCTTTCCCACATTTGTTGCATTTATAGGGTTTCTCCCCCGTGTGAGTCCGCTGGTGTATTGTGAGCCGTATCTTTGTCGGAAAGCCTTTTCCACATGCGTTGCAGACGTACGGCTTCTCTCCCGTGTGAGTCCGCTGATGTACGACGAGGCGGTTCTTTAAGGCGAAGCCTTTCCCGCACTCTTCGCACGCGTACGGTTTAGCTCCGGTATGGGTCTGCTGATGGATCATCATCTGCACCTTTGTGGGAAAGCCTTTCTCACACTCACTGCATACGTAGGGCTTTTCTCCTGTGTGAATTCGCCGGTGTACAATTAGGTGACTCTTCAAGGCAAAGCTTCTCCCACACTCGTTGCATGTGTACGGTTTCTCCCCAGTGTGAGTTCGCCGGTGTGCGATTAGATCACTCTTCATGACAAACCTTTTTTGACACTCAGTGCACACGTAGGGTTTCTCTTCTGAATGTACCCGCTGATGTGTAATAAGGCTATTCTTCAATGTGAAGCCTTTCCCACATTTACCGCATATGAAGGGTTTCTCGCCAGTATGAGTCCTATGATGCCCGAGAAGACGCCTCTTCTCAATAAAGCCTTTTCCACACTCACTGCAGACGTAAGGTTTCTCTACCGTGTGAGTTTTCTGATGCGCAGCAAGACTAAACTTAGTAGAGAACGCTTTTCCGCACTCATTACACACATGCAATTTCTCTCCCACGTGAGTCTGCTGATGCGTATTAAGACTATTCTTGAGTGTGAAGCCTTTCCCACACTGATCGCATGTAAAGGGTTTCTCGCCAGTATGAGTCCGACGATGTGCGACGAGCCGCCTCTTCTCGATGAAGCCTTTTCCGCACGCGCTACAGATGTAAGGTTTCTCCCCTGTATGAGTCTTCTGATGCGCAGTGAGACTGGACTTTGTGGAGAAGGCTTTCCCGCACACGCTGCACCCGTGGGGTTTCTCCCCTGTGTGAGTTCGTTGGTGATAAACGAGTAGATATTTTCTGGTGAAAGCTTTTCCGCATTCGCTGCACGTATAACGCGTCTCTCCCGTGTGAGTTTTCCGAGGCACATTAAGGGGCTGCCCGTTCCCACTCATCTCAGCAGAGTTCTTTGTATCATGGTCTCTGCTCGCGTTTTCAAAACGCAAATTGGAGCTCGAAGATTTTTCAAAGAAGTCAAACAAGCTGCAGTGTTGCTTTAGTGGGGAATGATCTTCGCCCTGATTAAAAATGTTTCTGAATTTTCTATGTACGTAGCATTGCTCAGCGCTCGGGTGGATGCTTCTATCTTTCAAGTGGTGTTGCAGAGAATCAGCAACTTCTCCGACGTCTAGGAAAGAAAAGGGTAGTGAGTAATTCCACCATCTGGCTTTAAAATAAGTCTTTAAAAAAAAAAAAAGACACGGACGAGAAACAGAGGAGAAAACAAAGACGGGAAAGGGAAGGATTACAGTTTGCATTTAAATGTACCAACAGAAAAATGGAGGAAAGAAGAGGGGTAAGAGCAGAAGGAAACAGACCCAAAGGAAGACAGAGTTCACTGACTGGTTCAACGACAAGAAAAGACAAGGAATAAATTAAGATTATTTTGAAAACCACACGGCTTAGCTGACCGGATAAGTAGAAAAGTCTAATGATGAAATAAGAAACATCACTAGAAGGAACGAAAAACCTTAACACGCAAATCTCAGGTGGCTGCTCTATATCCAAGTATAAACACGAGGAAACTGGATATACGGATACTGAAAACAGTTTTACCTGGAAGCAGCAATATGGATGTAATTAACACATACAAATGATTTTTAAAAAAGGGTACTAAATCATCCAGGCATGATGGCAAGTCCTTCCAGAACTTTGAAAACAGAAGCAGCAAGAGCTTCAGAACAGCCTAGGCTACACAGGATGGTCCTATATAGAGAACTGAAATAAATAAAAATACAAGCTCGGGGACTGGAGACGTGTGGCTCACTGGCGAGATACCTGCTATCAGGCGAGCGATCCCAGAATCTAGACATGGCATAGATAGAAGAGAACTACATTAGATGGCATTCAGAAGCACATAGAAAAAGGAAAAGAAGAGCGGGGTAGGGGTGATAGGCACAGGGCCTATGTCATCCCAGCGTGCTGCATTTCAGAACGCGGAATGCAGAAACTCCAGCGGAAATGGTCCCGGCGCTACTGTAATCGGGTGCACACCTAGAGACTCAGGTAAATGAAACAACTGAGCATGACAAGTAAAAGGGAGAGAAGCCAAAGACTTTAACGTTCTAATCATGAGGAGAAATAAAGTATGGATCTCAATTGTGTGTGGGTGTGTGTGTGTCTGTGTCGTGTGTATATGTGTGTGTGTGTGTATGTGTGTGTGTGGTGTGTGTGTGCCTGTGTGTGCCTGTGTGTGTGGTGTGTGTATGTGTGTGTGTGTGTGTGTGTGTGTGTGTGTGTTGGTGTTTTTGGAAGTGATAACAATGTGGCACAGAGCCTGGCAACTGATAATCAAGTGTTTTAACCATGGACCACACAGTCATTCCTCAGTCTTAAGTTCAGACGAAAGGTTCTATAGACAAATCTGAAACTAACAGCTGACCTGGATCAGCCTCTCCTCCGTTATTATAAAAAGGGGGGATGGTTCAGAGGAACACGGTAAAGTACTGACTCGCCGTTTATTCGTTCTGGTTATTCCCTTCCTCCACCTTCCCAATAATCGCTTGGCTTTCGACTGGTCACTGGAAGATAAACTCAGGAGTCTCTAGACAACTCGTTCAATGCGTCATTCTGTGTCGAAGGCCTTTGGCCGTCCGTGTTGCTCGTGCTAGCAAGATGGCTTGCAGCAGAGCTGTGTTTGTGTACGCCTAAGGGCTTGTTCCACAATGTGTCATCTATTTATTTACTTATTGTATATTTTTACTACAAGCGGTGTATAACTCATTTTTCTGTTGTTGTGATGAAATACAATGACAAAAAGCAACTTGTAAAAGAATTTCCCTTACAGTCCCAAAAGCCCTTCACAGCAGAGAGCTGTGGCCGGAGCTGGAAGCGCCACCCAACCACGCATCTGGGTGATCGTCATCAGAACTTACGTAAAGGTAAAAGGAGGAAACAGACTATAAAGTTGGGCTCAGATCATAACAAACGCATGTTAACTCAGATTAACCACACTCGGCTTGTACTGTGGTTTGGATCCAGAACGTACCCTACTGGCGCATGATTTGAATGCTGGGTCCCCAGCTGATGGTGCAGTTTGGGAGGGTTAGACAGAACCTTTAGGAGGTAGAATCTTATTGGGAAAAGTGGATCCCTGGAGGTTGGCCTTGAGGCTTCGTACTTTACCATCACTTCCTGTTCGGCCTCTGCACTGTGCGTGTGGACGCGAAGTGAGCAGCTAGCCTCCTACCCCTGCCCGATCCTTCCGCTGCCTGCAGCCTTACCTTCCCCGCTACAGTGTACTAGAACCCTTTGGAACTGAAAGCCAAAATAAACCCACTCACTCGTACGTTGCTTTCATCACAGCAGCAGAAAAAGGAACTGATATTCAGGGAACGCTACATTTACAGACTAAATGGGCTTCACGTCTGTAACTTCTGACTTCTCTTGCAGACGGATCCATTACTTGTGTCCTCTTCTGTGGGTGTAAAAGGACCTAAGAATCGACAACTTGAAGGTTCAGAGATGCTCCAAAGAGTTCAGCAGCCGAGAATAGGAAAAGCTACTGACTGGGTGCCCTCGAAATACCATGGGGCAGCAGTCCTCACCTACTGCCACCAGGCTCGTGTAGGTCTCCAGCATCACATCCCAGTACAGGTCCCTCTGCGCATGGCTCAGAAGCAGCCACTCCTCCCAGGAGAATACCACAGCCACATCACCAAAGGTCAGTGGTTCCTGGAAGAACACCATAGCGTTAATGAAGGGATGTTCCTCTGGTGGTACGGGAAGAAGTTAAAGGAAGATATTCCATCCGAGTATATCATATAGGAAAATGGTTGTAGTTTTCTTAATACAGAAGAAGAATCTTAGCCGTGCAGGGTAGTGGTGGCGCAGGCCTTTAATCCCAGTACTCGGGAGGGAGGCAGAGGCAGGTGGATCTCTGTGAGTTCGAGGCCAGCCTCCTCTAAAGAGTGAGTTCCAGGACAGCCAGAGTTACAACAGAGAAATCCTCCAAAAACCAAAAACTAAAAAGCAGAAGAAGAATCTTAGTTAAGTATTCTAAAATGATATGGCCACTGATTTATTCGACAAATTTGAAATCTCAAAGATGCTTCTGTAATAGCTGCCATGAAGTCTCTTACTAATGTAGGGACATCTCTTTATGTGTGTACGTGTTCACACTCGAGCATCTGTCTGCCAATTCCAAAGTGCATGGTGCGTCAAAGCAGATGAATAATAAACCTTTGTTAAGTTTGGTTTTATGGTGCTGGAATATTGCATTGAAACACAAACAATTCAGATATGCTTTTATTTTTGTTGGTTACTTTCTGTTGTTGTTTGGTTGGTTTGGCCATCTCATTATGTAGCTCAGGTTGTCTTTGAACTCCCAATACTTACATCTCAGTCTTCACAGTGTTAGAAATGTAAATATAAACCACCACTTAGCTTCTGTATTTTGCGGTTTTCTTGTTTAGAAGAGGAATCTTAGTAAAGTACTCTAAAAGGATATGGCCACTGACTCATTCTTCAGAAACGTTTCTGTAATAGCTGCCACGAAGTCTCTTACTAATGCAGGGACATCTCTTTATGTGTGTACGCATACACACATGCGCATCTGTTTGAGTGCACGGTGCGCTACATAGCTTCTTGGGAACAAAGGAAATAATAATGAGTCACAAGTCACCTGGGCCGGCATCGCTTTCTTCCGACTCCAGAAGATGGACGTTCACCGGAGTGCTCTGCCTTTGTCCCTCATAGATCAGCTTCTATCTAGCCAGGAGTATGTCCAGAATCTCCTCTTCCTTGATTTGCATGATTTCTCTTATTCCTGGTTATATATCACCTGTAGGATAGAGAACCAATTACCCTGAGGAGAACATTCCCATTATGTCCAGATGATATCATGTTGCCATACATCATAGTAAATCAAGTACCTTAAACGTCTATTCAGCACACCAAAGGTTTTTACATATCTTCCTCCTCTAAAGTGTCGACAGTAAGACATACTTCATAAATGTCGACATACGTTCATACTCATGTATGAAAGCGGGTATGGGAAAGAAATTCTACATGCTTTCCTGGTCAAAAGGGGATCATTGGGCACATCAATTTTAAGAAAGAGAATATACAAAGCATACATTTTTAAAGTCTATTATTTTACTTCTTCCGAGTTCACAGGGCAAAGTGCTTGTCCTGCAAGCACGAGGACGCGAGTTTGAATCCACAGAACTCATGGCGAGTGCTTCTGTAACGACAGTGCTCCTACAGAAAGAACAGAAGGGAAGACAGGAGAACCTGGGGAGAAGCTTGTAGCCCAGCTAACCTGGTGTAAAGCAACTGTACAACAACGAGACCCTGTCTCAAGGCAGAAGGTGAGGACCAACTCAACATAAACACGAACACACGTCTACAACCACCTTTGTGGTTTGTTTTGATTTTTCTTTTATTTTCTTTTTAAGATGCATGAGTAATTTCAGACTATATAGAACAAAGAAGCACCATCATATGTAAATTCTCATTACTATATATACACTGACATACACTGTAAAGCGTATATTATATATAATATATAGATATATTATAAATTTATAAAGGATGTGCTACAAAAATAACCTTAAGGATTATAACTCAATAAAGACAGGTGGTTTTTTGTGTGTGGGGGGGAGGTGGGACTGGAAGGAATCCTTCATCAGAAGACCTCAGTTACACAAAATGCTAATGTGTTTTCCCCTAAACAAAGGGAAAGAACCTTCAAGTTCTTGCAGAGAAGCGAGGCATCAGAAGGAACAAAAGTGGCCAGAAGTTAAATCAAAACTAGCACGAATTAGACACTCTTTGTTTTTCTGTCGTACGATAAAATATTGACTGAAAACAATTTGGGAAAGGAGAAGGTTCATCTTACCTTACAGATTACAGCTCATTCTCAAGGGAAGCCAGGGTAAGAACCCTTGATAGGAGTCTGGATCAGAAATCTGAGGGGTGATGCTTATTGGCTTGCTCATCTACTATTCTTACATAGCCCAGGCTCACCTACCCTGGGATGCCAGCACTCACCACCCACAGTGGGCTGGTCCCTTCTATATCAATTAGCACTTAAGAAAACGTTCCACAGACTTGATTGACCATAGGCCAATTCAATGAAGGTAATTCTTCAACTGAGGCTCCTTCTTCCCAGGTGTGTCTGTTGAAGCTAACTACGACACTGAAGTTACCACGCCGCAGAGATTTTACTCTACAAAGAGTAAAATATACTGTGAAAGCATACATATGGAGGAAGACATTAGTATACTAACGGGGTGGAAGGACAGCTCAATGGTTAAGAAGACCGACTGTTCTTCCAGAGAACCTGTGTTTGGTCCAACGCCCACACGGCGGCTAGCAACAACTGGCTTTAACTCCAGTTCCAGTGCGTTTGACACCCTCTACTGGTCTGCACAGGCACTAGGCACTGTGGTTCGCAAACTTGTAAGTAAGCAAAACACCTACATACATTAAAAAATATATATACTAGGGTATCCACATAGTGACAGCAGAGTATAATTATTAAAATAATAATTACTGCTGGGCTGTGGTGGCACAAGCCTTTAATCCCAGCACTCAGGAGGCAGAGGCAGGAGAATCTCTGAGTTCCAGGCCAGCGTGTTCTAAACAGTGAATTACAGGACGACCAGGGATACACAGAGAAACCTTGTCTCTAATAAAACAAAACAAAAACTATGGAACTTTTAAAGAATAAAGGATACTACTTGAAGAAACGGGTATTCCGAATAACTCAAAACCCGCATTTCTACAAAATTCTCAAAGGGAAATATTGGCAAAAGCGTGCTATTTGCAGGGCCTGGAAAATGATACACCAGGATAAAAGTAAATGTTCTAGACTGCAGCTGAAAAGCAAACTCTGTAAGTACATAATAAAACGTTCATGAACATGATCTCTAAAGACACACTCTAACTCTATCCGAAGCACCAGTTCAAACCTTAAAACAATTTTGCACTCATTACATTGAAGAAATTCGATAATTGTTTTCACACAACTCACCTACATTCTGCCTGTTGTAACACAACAAGTTTAACTGAAGTATTCTAAAATATGGCCAAGGTTACATAGGTAACCGGACGTGCCAGCATGGGGATACTCAGCTTGCATCGTTCTATCAGAAAATAAAGTCACACGGTGTGGTGGGGGTCAACGTATAATCCCATCACATAGAGACGCAGCGGCAGGCATTTCAGCTAGCTCTATGGCCATCTGGTCTACCCTGTTCTTTGCAAGCCTTTGCAGTCTACAGCTGCCAACCACAGGACAGCAGCTCGGCGAGGGAGAATCCCACAGCTTGCAGCAGACAGGCCGTCAAACCAGCTCCTTAGCAGCTTAAGCAGAAGACAAAGCCTGGACCCGAACCGTGCACTGCCTCAGCCGACCTCTGCAACGCACAACCACTGGGCCGGACGCGGGAAGAGGCCAAGGTGCCAATCTGAGCTCAGCATTCGGTGCTCGGACTGCAAAAACCACAGACCCTGCGTGCAAAAGAGCCCATGCTAAGGCTTACCTCGTTACGGGTTCCTCGGTGCTTCCCCCAGAAGAGCAGCTCCATGCCCGGAAGGGCATCGCCTTGCACGGGATCCCACGCGCTCCCGCCACTCCGGGGCGGCCCAAGAGCCGACCACACCGACCGGATCTACGCCTTGAATCCGTGGGTTGCCACGACTCAGACCAACCTTCTTCTCTCTCGCAGCACCAAGGTTCACACGCCAATCCATGGTACGGTGGCCGAGGAGGGCCTCTAAGCTTCCGGCGTGTGCGCAGGCGCAAGACGGCTGAGCCGTCTCGGAGCATCTGACACAGGGAGGGAAGGAAGTCTTGATGAGCTGGTGTCTCCAGAGTAGGAAAATGACAGTCGCGTCCTGTGTGATGGAGATGCGTCACTGTCAGCTCGGAAATAACCACACACGAGCGACCTCGGGTCAGATCCTTTCGGGAAGCGGAGTCAGGACTAAAGATGCTGGACGGAGGAAAGGAGCCCAGGGCTGCACCATTTCACAGGAAGTTGAGATGTCCGTCCTGCGTGGAAGGTGCTTCCGGAGAAAGGTCCTCCTGCACGGGAAGGAAGCTGTGTGGAGTGTAGCTGCAGGCGCCTTGTTCATACAGAGCAGAGCAGGACGTGCCTACTCTCTCTCTGTCCCATCACCTAGATGGCAAACCCCACCACCACCACCAAGGGGACCTGACGCCCTCTTCTGACCATTGCGGGTTCCTTGACCGATGTGCAAAATCATGGATTCAGTTAAAACCACCGAAATATAAAATATGCATGTATTTTTAAGTATTAAAAAAACTGTGATATTATACTTCATAGACTGCAATACAGATGGGGAAGAATTAACATGATGCTAAACTTTAAAAAAATTTAAAAGCTTGTTTCAAGAGCCGTTGATTCTGGACACCGTTGGCCCTAGGGAGTTCGTTCCTAAGTGTCTAACCGTAACTAAAGAACAATCTCACTTCCATTATCATAGATAGTTAGACAGGAATAGAAATCAGGGGTCAGCTTCCCAGAGAAATGTCTTCACAACATTTGGGCAAATGTCTCATGTAACTTTTTTCTTTTTTTAAAGCATTTAATGAACTCATATCACCTGGTTTTTACTTCACTAAATCTCAGCAAAGAGATCCAACCTCCTGTTCAGCCCGTGTTGGGGTATGTGCTTCATCCGTCATTGTATTTAACTGCTCCAAGTAACTGTTTTAGGGTTCTCCGGAGGAACATAAAGACAGGATGAATATATATTAAAAGGGAGGGTATTCCATGTGCTGGCGTGACATGGGTTGGGTGGTCTGCCAGTGGCTGTTTTCATGCTGAAGAGGATGAGAATATGGTACCTGCTCAGTCCATGAGACTGGATATCTCAAACAGGCAATGCAAGGAAGAGGATTTGTGGAGAGCTCCTGGTCTCCAGTCTGTTGAAACCCAGGAGAAACTGGGTTCTGAAATCAGCCAATGCAGCACATGAATAGAAGAACTGGCCAGCAAGCACAAAACATGTTGGCAAAAACCCAAATAAATGCATTGTCAAATAGGCTGTGTTTCTTAGGATTTAAAATTTTTTGACAACTGGAAGCAAAAGTAACAATATTATTTCATATGGTTCTTGGCAGAGGTATTGCACATCATATGCCTCGAGGAAAATGTAATTAAATGCGATCCTTACACTCTCACAGAGGCTGAAAAGCGTGGTACCAATTACGAGGAATGGTACGCTCGTATATTGCTGGTAGGCATGCAGACAAGCAGAGCCACTGTGGAAAACGGAAACACATGAAGCAGGAATTATTCTTCTGGGTATATAGAAAGATACTGGTACAAATGTTCATTACACCTTTACAGCAGCAAAATACTGGAAATAACAGGGGCGTGGTGGCACACGTCTGTAATCCCAGCATGTAAACCCAAATGGTTTTCATACCAGAGCTGAAAATCTGAGGCCAGCCTGGGGCTAATAATGAATCCAAGGACAAATTGATCTGTAAAGTAAGACTGTCTCCCAACAGAAACTACATAAGATGATAATTACCAGAAGGCAAGATATCAAACGTTCTGTTACCACGGGCCCTTTAGTTGTTGTTGTTGTTTGTTTGCTTTTTGTGAGTCACCATGTTAGTGCTGGAACTTGTAAAGTTTAATCCTCTGGGAATTTAACAAGTGCTCTTAAAGGCTAAGCCGACTGTCCAACCCCTTAAAAATAATATTTGAACTTTATTCCATGCCAAGTACTGTTTTACACTGCACTTGGGATATATCACTCCAAACAAGGAGTCAAAGATAGGAGCTTGATGAAGCAGGAATGCCTAGTCACATAAATAAAAATAAATCTGATGTGGACATTGACTGCTCTGTCTCTAAATATATATGTGCATGTGTGTGTGTGTGTGTATTGATACTGTCCCTTTTGACTAATTTTGCCTTTAAATCTATCTTGTTATACGTTAGAGTGGCTACACAAGCATGCTTTTTTATGTCCGTCTGCTTGCAAGACATTTTCCCAACCTTTTACTCTAAGATAACGTCTATCTTTGATGCTTAGGTGTGTTTCTTGTATAGAGCAGAAAGATAGATCCTGTTTACACATCTATTTTGTTAGTCTGTATCTTTATACTGGGGAGTTGAGTCCATTGATAGTGAGAGATATCAATGACCAATGGTTTTTAATTCCTATCGTATTTGTTACTGTGGTTGGTAGTTGGTGGTGGTGGTGGTGGCCTGTGTGAGTGTGTGTCCCTTTCATTGGTTTCTCTGATGTGAAATTATTCATTTCCTGTGTTTTGTGAGTATACTTAACCTACTTGGATGGGAGTTTTCCTCATGCGACCTTTTGTAGGGCTGTATTTATGGATAGATGTTGTTTAAATTTAGCTTAATCATGGAATATTTTGTTTTAGCCAAGTATGGTGACTGCAAGTGTTTGGTAGAGTACTGTTGGCTGACATCTGTGTCTGCAGCAATCTGTCCTGGTGCTTATGGCTTGCAGAGTCTCATTGAGATATGAGGTGTGATTCTAGTAGGTCTGTCTTTATGTTACTTGCTCTTTTTCTCTTGCAGCTTTGAATATTCCTTCTTAGTTCTTTATGTTTAGTGCTTCATTATGTGGCAAGGGACTTCCTTTTCTGCTCCAATCTATTTGTTGTTCTGTCTCCTTCTTCTACCTTTATAGGCCTCTCCTTCTTCAGGCTTGGAAATTTTTCTTCTATGACTCTGTTGAAAATACTTTTCTTTGAGCTGGGATTCTTCTCGTTTCTCTATTCCTATTATTCTTAGGGTTGGACTTTTCATAGTGTCCCAGAATTCCCAGATGTTTTCTGTCAGATGTTTTTAATTGAACAGTTTCCTTGACTAGTGTATCTGTTTCTTCTATTTTATTTTCAATGCCTGAGATTCTCTCTTCCATCTCTCATATTCTGTGGAATGAAGCATGCCTCTGCGGTTCCCGTTTGCTTCCTTAGGGTTTCCATTTCTAGAATTCCCACAGGTTGTGCTTTCTTTATTGCTTTTTTTTTATTTTATTATATTTTTATTTATTTTTATTTATTTATTTTTCAGAAAATCAACTGTTTCATCTCTTTCAACTACTTGTCTGTTTTTCCTTGGTTTTCCCTAACAGATGTATTGATTTTTCTCTCATTTTCAGATTGTCTTTTTTTCAAGTTCTTTAAGGGATTTATTTGTTTCCTCTTTAAATCCCTCCTTCATTTTCATACATTTTTTGTAAAGTCATTTTCCTGGGTTTCCTCTGCCAACGCCACGAGTCTAAAACTCTTCAATTTAACCTCAGGCAGATTTTCTGAACAAGGGCAGAAAGCAACCATATTCTTCACTAAAATACCACAAAATAGTTTCTAGGTCAATTATTAAGATTCTTCTCCTCTGTAATGCTTTGAGCTAGATGTTGTATTCTACAGTGTTCTCAGCACCAATGTGGTCCATACCCCTAGTAGTGTGGCTCATTAAGTACCACTTAAAATGTTCAATTGCTCTCCTAAAGCAAAGTCCTAACATTCACATTTTGACTGTGAGAAGCATGGTTCTGTCTGTTACAGAATTACCCTGATCCCTGGTACCAACTTCTGCTGTAGTCAGATTTCTATTGCTGTGAAGAAACAGCGATCATGGAAACTCATAAAGGAAATTATTTAACTGAGAATCACTCATGGTTCCAGGGATTTAGTCCATTGTTATCATGTCCGCGAAGATGCAGGCATAGACGCAGACATGACAGCTTCGTTTTTCTACATCAAGATCCACAAAGACCAGGATAAAGAAACTCTGGGCTTGTAATGAGCTTTATGAAACCTCAAAGCCTACCCTAATTAACATACTTCCTCCAACACGACCACACTTGTCTTTTCTTTCATTGAGATTTTCTTGCTTTTCATGCAATACATCCTGACTGTAGGTTTCCTGACTGCTTTCACTATTCCCCACTGCTCCACCTCTCCTCTTCTCCTCATCTACTCCCCTCCATATCCACTTACAAAAGAGTGGGCTTTCAGGTACCACAACCAGACCTGGCACAACATGATACCGTAAGACTAGGCAAAGAGTCTTGCATCAAGGGTGGACAAAGCAGACCAGCAGGGGCAAAAGTGTTCCAATAGCAGACAAAATAGTCATAGACAGTGCCATTCCCACTGATAGGAATCCCCTCAAAAATCTTCACTAATCTAAAAAACAAAATATATACTCCGATGAACTGGCACAGACACATGAGGGATCTGTGATTGCCTCTGTTTGAAAATAGAGTCCTAAACAAGTCTGTGCAAAACTAACCCATGATAGATTGAAAAAAATGTTGCCAACCTACAAGATTACATTGAAGTTTGAAACTTTGATCTCTTCTGTGTAAACACATAAGTGTAATAAAAGCATGATGAAATTAAATCTGTATAAGAGGATGATACAACATGACTGAAAATGGGCTAGTCTATTGGGACACATCGTTAATCTGAGGACTTCAGAGGGAAAGGAAATCATATCACGATGAATTCAAGCACAGTGTGGTCCAAATTGTTGATTGCAGGACAACAAGTGATAATCAATAAATCATTATGACGCAAAAAACACACGATAAAATCACGTTCAAACCTGGAAAAAATGAAGACGATGGCAGGAAGATATTAGGTGGAAAATTAGCATCCCACACACTCAAACGATGTATACTGACTCTTAATGGAAACGTTGGATAATTTAGAACTGACTTTAATCTCTGTGTTCAATTTAAAATCAGAAGAAATTAGTTGGATTTTAAATCGGCTTATTTCGTCTTGAATGTGGTCTGTCCCTGATGAAATGAAGTGAGTTCTTATCTGGTCTTAATAAAATAATGTAGCACTTGGGGGCAAAGATGAAGCCAAGGAGGGCTGCACTAGAGGCCAGGATAGAGAAGACTTCCATGGCCACCATGACCTTCCCCTTGGTGCTGTGGTAGACAGGGAGGAAGGTGACCCAGACACAGAAGAACACCAGCATGCTGAATGACAGGAACTTGGCTTCGTTGAATGTGTCAGGCAGATTCCTGGACAGGAAAGCCATTGTATAACTACCAAGTGCCAAGGAGCAGAGGTATCCCAGGACACCGTGGAAGGCCAAAGCTGAGCCCTTGTTGCACACAATGATGATGTGGCCATGTTCGGCATGAGCATCTTGGTCAAGGAAGGGAGGAGAGGTTCCCAGCCAGATTCCACAGAGGACAAGGTGAATCAGAGTACAGATGGGGATGATGAGGTTTGGGGCCTTTGATGTTATCAACCACCTCACCATTCTCCCTGGAATAGCGACTCTGAAGGCAATAACCACTGTAATAACTTTGGATAACACGGTGGCGAGAGCTACAGTGAACGCGCCTCCAAATATGGTCTGCTGCAGGATGCAGGTGGCTGTGTTTGGGTGACCAATGAAGAGCAAGGAACACAGAAAACAGATGGTGAGTGAAACGAGCAGGGTGTAACTGACAGCCAGATTATTGGCCTTCACTATAGGAGTGTGCCTGTGCTTGACAAAAATCCCAAGAACCACAGCTGTGAGCAAGGAGAAGCACAGGGCTATGCTGGTGAGGGCCATCCCCAAGGGGTCTCCATAGGCCAGAAAGCTAACAGCTTTCTGGAGGCAGTGGTTCTTCTCCGTGTTTGCATAATGACTTTCTGGACACTTCACGCACTGATCCACATCTGTAGAGAAATGAAGGTTAGTGTAGGTCCATACCAAGGTGATCTTTAACCTAAGACGTTTCTCGGTATTTGTTCACAGGACAGTTACCTAAACCACCTCTATCAGGTGGAAATAAGTAAGTACTCTGTAGCGAATAATTCCTGAAGCATACAACCTGTCTACATCAGATATTTTATGTATCATTTATATGCACGTGTGATGTGTTTGGATACAATCCACCCCCTTTCTCCTGCCATCCAACTCCTTTCTTTTCCTCAGTTTTCACTCTCAACTGCGTGTGCTTTCTATCTCTTTTCTTCTACATTTTAATTACCATTGAGAGCACTCAGTACAGTAGCCAGGATATACGAGAGTGGAGGCCAATCTACAGGAACATGGGTTGCATCTTATTGCCTGCATCAATCCAGTCACCGGCCTCCGACTGCCAATGAGGTCACAACTTCACCAATGACCTCTCCTGGCTTCTCACAGTGTCAATCCTCAGCTGTTTTCCATGACCCCTTCATGCCTTCAAAACCAGCAGCACCTTGGGAACCCTTACGCTACCGAGCTGGTTGACACCTCTGCAACACAGCTTCTGTGTGCTCTCAGAAAACATTTCCAAGAAGACTTCACCTCAACAATATTATGTTTTAAATTACATGGTCAAATAAAGCACAGTGTTAAATACAGGGGAGAGTAGTTTTCTGCAGCAAAAAAAAAAAAGAAAGGAAGGAAAGAAAGAAAGAAAGAGCTGAAGTGGATCACAAATGTAAATCAGCTATGAATTTCAATACCTTTGTTATGCTATTTCAAAGGGAAGACGATGGATTTTAATATTTAAATTCCCAAAGAAAGGAAAAGTTTCATCTTTGAATTCTCTCTAGTTTTTTTTTTTTTTTTCCTGTTGCCTAATTGCTGCAGAATCTCTCTGTAAAACTCGCGTTTACCTGTCTCATTAGAAATCTCATTTTCCGGACAAGGCACGCATTCATGGCAGCAGACAGCCTTGCCCTCCGGGGCGGCTTTCCTGAAACCAGGCCCACAGCGCTCGCTACACACAGACGGAGGAATCTGAGAGAAACGAAATCTGTTAGCAGGCGCACGGTCCTTCATGTAAGCTCCAGTGAATGGAGGCTTTTTATTATCATTATCATTCTAGAATTATTTTATAAATATTGTTCCTATAAATGCAGAAACTGGCTTTGAAAGGTTGTACTCTACTTAGGCCCATCTGTTTAAATGTTTGTCTGGCTATTATCAATGTGTGAGAATGTTTATAACCCTAAGGAGGTAGGGACAAGTTCGCAAGAGTTTGGTCATTTGGAAGATGACCTAGAACGGCAGGGTTTTCCTACAGACAGCTTCTGCCTGTATACTCACCGACAACTGGATTGAGCGTATTTTAATTCTCCCAGAATACTAATCTTGCTTGGCACCTTGAAAGGCTTTAGAAGCATTCTGGGAGCAAATGCTGGGGAATTTCTGTGAGGGATGTCATAGAGAACGTCACAGAAGACAAAAATGGCCACTCTAAAGGTGGTTGTCAGCTTTTCCTTTACTGCTGTCTCAGAATGGATAAAACTAAGATCCACTGATCTCTGCTAACTGAGGATGTGATGTCATCAGCAACCTCATGCTCCTACAGTCACGTATTTCTAAGACTCGTGGATGGAACTCTCACCCTGTCAGCCAAAAGAAATGCTTTCTTAAGATATTTAGTTATGTGTTTATTTTCAGCGTTCAGACAAGTTGGCCATATCGACACATGCATATCGCTCCTTCTTTCCTTTCCAGAAGCCAAGGAAAAAAAAGAAAACAGATCAGGAACTGAACTTCTAAAGTGTTAGTGTTTTTATTCAACTCAAATGGAGACAGAAGTATATCCTGACAGTCTGGAGCCAAGGAACCACATAGCTCTGGTGTGAGGAAGAGTTTACAGCTCCAACAGGAAGGTACCCTGGCATTCAGAAGCCCAGGAACCACAGAGCTGACCAAAAGATTCCCTGGCAGTCAGGAGCCCAGCGACCTCACAGTTCTGAAGTGAAGAAGCGGTTCCCAGAGGAGCTGGAGCGTTACAGCTCCACTTCACTCTGCTCAGCTGTGAGGGGAGAAGTTTCCCTGGTGCTGCAGCTCTGAGAGGAAATATCCCCAGATGAGCTAAACAGTTCTTTGCTTCTCTTCTTCCTCTTTTCTTCTTTGCTTCTTCACTATCTCAGCTTGGGAAGAAGGCAGCAGCTAAAGCTGTGCCCCCTACTGAGCAGAGAGCAGAATATGAATCATTATATAATGTTTTTCTAGGGCGAGGTGGGTGGTGGGGCGCGGGAGTCAGAGCTTTCCAGGGTGGCATGTGATTGGTTGGATTGTTTTCTCCCTGTTTGAATAGTCTGGGGAAGGTTGAGTAGCTTAGCTCAGGGCCATGTGTGTTGGGGCCAATTCTGTACCACTCTGCCAGGTTGTGGGACCCTGCAGCCAGCCAGGTGTGGAGTCCCTTGAGGTCCAGGAAGGAGGTTTCCTATGAAGGGTCTCAAGCTGGACAGCTCCCTGGCCTCCCAGAGCCAGACTCACAGAGGGGAAGTATGCTGGCTCTCTAGTGGTCCTCTGCACTGTTGGACTCATAAAGGATGCAGGGGGCGGTGGCTAGGGCCCCAGTGTCACCAGCAGGGTAGTTTAGGAGCCAATCAGCAGCCCTGAGAGGCAGCAGACTGCTGGGAAATGTGGGGTTTGCTCCATGGTAGAAACACAGCTGGCAGCTCAGTGCCGGCTGAGTAGGATGGGGGACCCAGGCAGTGAGGCAAGGCCCCCTGGAACATACCCACTGAAGGAAGAAAGAATGAGTGGGTGCCTACACTCAGTATTTAATCAAATGTAACCTCTCAGGTCTTTAGAGACAGTGAGGGAATTCTCATAGACATACTATGTGTTGGTTTGGATAAAAAAATGTTCCTCATAGGCAGATACTTGAATACTCATTTACCCACGGGTGGTCCTCTTTGGAAAGTTATGGAAACTCTAGGAGGTTCAGACTTGCTGGAGGAAGCATACCACATAGGTTGGGTTTTGAAACTATATAAGCCTTACCCCAATTCCTGCTTTCTATCTCTAATGTCTCTGTGTGGATGGAGACACTATCGCTCAGAATCTAGCTACTGTCTCCATAACTGCAACATGTTGCCATGCCTCCTGGGCATAAGGGACTCTCCTACTTCTAGAACCATAACCCTAAATAAAATCTTTTTTTCAAAAGTCAATTCTTGGTCGTGGTGTTAGACTACATCAACATTCATGATATGAATACACAAAGACAGTCCATCACATCCAATGTCCATCACATTGGACAGTGGAGCCTTTGGGAGATCAAGATTCAATTTTCCAAGGTGTTCCTAATTTTTGTCAACTTGACAAAACCTAACCCACATACAATTGAACATTGGGAAATTTATTCAAAACTATTGTCAATGATCAGAATCAGGGAATAAGACAACACAATATACTGGTGGTAAGTTTTAAATATTCCCTAATGGAAGTTGATCTTCCATGGGTCTGGAGTGAGACAACAATGCTCAGTGCATTGGGGAAAATATTTTTGTTATGACTTTAAGTTCAAAGTTCTGAGATAATACATAACCCACCTCCGAAAATCCTTCTGGCCATTGTATCATCTGCTCAGATAAAGACAACTGTTGACCCTGGGAAGCATTGGGAGAAAAGGATCCTACTTTTACCATTAGTCCAAGACCCTTTGGGAAATTCCAAAGGTTGAGAATGTCATACTCTGCACTGAACTTCCGTTTTCAATCTAAAGCCATGTTGTCTCCCATGTGAACATCCCTCAGGAAAGGGTTAAGCTGAAATAGATACGTGAATTTATGTTCAAGTGAGTCTAAGAGTTAGCTAAGAACCGGCGCTGATGGCTGTTTCTCCTGGTTTTCAATCTCTGGTGTGAAATGTGACATTAATGCAGGTTATCTGTGAAGTGAAACGAACAAAACTATGGGTGCGTGAGAGCTACCGTGCCTCTGAAAGTCTAGCCAGCTTCGAGGAAGAACTTCGGAGCAAGCGAGGCAATAAATCAGTGAATGCTGACCCAGGCAAATCTCGCCATCCTTGGGAGCTAGGTACAACCATCTGGTTTCAGAATATCTTCAAAAGTAATGCCTAAAATGAGGGTACTGATGGTTAAAGTGTAATTAAAAGGGATCATTACATACAGGAAATTTGTTATTATGAATTGTGCCATTATTTCACTTAAGATCCTATTTCTTCTATTTCTTTTGAAAAACATATGAAGGAAATCTCCATTTTTATTATTGAAATTTTCACCATGAGAAGATTGTGAGTCATTTTGTGATGAAAACTCGATATGACTAAACACATTTCCTCCTAGTCTTTTGCACCCAATTCCTCAACAATACTCACGTCTGGGTCTGCCTTAACCTCTAGGTAAGCTAGCAAAAACTGACCCATGTGTGTGTGTGTGTGTTTTTACAACATATAATGAAATCTACAGTACCTACATTAGTGCCATTGCAAATCCTCAAATTTCACAGTGCTGGTGCTCCAATACAGCCAAAGAAATATTACCTGCCAAGGAGAAAACATCATTCCTTTCACATTTGTCCATGGTTGCATTTGTACTTGCTGGAGAATCATCTCATGGAGACCGTGGGCCACCACATGTACAGCGTGATATATGTTGTAGCTCTCTTCACTCATGGCCACATCAAAAATGTGTCTAGGTAAAATATTCAAGGAAGCGTTCTGTTGACATCTGTCCATAAGTTGGCAGTCAAGCACCGAAAATGAGCACCTGAAATATACATGCCACAACTTTGGAAGGTAAGGGTCTTCAGGGTATCTGTAAGGATTAACAGTTTGAATGAAGTTTGTAAACTCGAAATTCTCCTCGTGGTGGCGTGAAAATATGAGACTCCCATGGAATGAGTCTAACATAAAATAATCAGCATGGCCAGTAACATCCCATTGTGAGTTCATGACCCAGACTTTCCATGTCAGTATCTTTTGCCCAATGTTTCGCATTAAACCTTGTAGAGAATCAATGTCACCATAAATGATTATCACATTTGCTGATGATTCCTGGATCTCATCCACACTTTTCCAGAATGTTTTGTCAAAGGAAGTCCAGGTGCCTGGAATCATTCCAACAAAAGCTATGCAAACTCCTTTTCTTGCCATCTCTTCTCTGAAATCTGATAGAACTTGATTTCCTTTGTGGTCATCTGGAAGGATGAGACCAACCCAGGACCACTTGAAATGAAGCATCAAAGTGACAATACCATGTGGCAGAGATGTATCCTTGGAGGACATCTGGTAGAGAGAAGAAAACTGACCTCGGTCACTCAAGATAGGATCGTAAGGCCCAAAAGTGAGCTGAAGGGAAAATAAAATTGGGAATGAGAAATAACACTGGTATCAATCACAATCTCAGTCCTGAAGCAAAACACGGGAATGAGATAAAGACATGCACATGTTTATAAAGGCAAATTCCAAGTAGTGCATTTTACATGAAAGTTTCTATGATGCCTCCCAGCTTCAACAATCCACCTGTTCTTGAATTTTGGCTTCCTTTCTACTGCAAGCAAAAGAAATTTGGATCTGCCACCATGGGTCTGTTTATTTGCCTTTAATAGTTGAGTAATTCAAGTGTCCCACTTTTAACTTGGCAGAATACTATACTTTCAACAAAGACCTGATTCCCAGCTTCCCAATACCACTGTCTCTCACCTGTGGAAATTTGTAGAGTTGCAGCAATGTTCTAATGTGGGCGGATATTGTCCAGGATGTTCCTGTGAGTGCAGCAGCAAACCTTTTCAAATCACATCTGCGATTAGGGAACGCCTTTCTATGACCTGAGAGCCAAATGCAGGCGTTCATAAGACTGTCTTTCTCAGTGAATCAGACATTGTAGAGATCAAATCCCAGAGATATGTTGGGTAAAAGATTGGGGTTCCTGTTGATCTCCTCAAGAGCAAATACAAGGGCCAAAACAAACTGGTAGTTCCTAAAATTATACCTGCATAGATGAAAGAAATATTCACGGGAGCAAAACTAAGACTATACACACTCAGATTTAATGAAATGACTTCTGAAGCTCAAACACCCTAGTGTTTCTATAAAATACATATTTCCCAGTGAATGGTGGAATTGGATTGGCATTTTATGTGGTTAGGATTAGGCAATATCTTTTGCCATAAATAACCATTAATTATAGCCCCAAAGAGATTGCTTTAATTATGCTTTATGTATGGATATAATAAAATTCTGTCTATGAATAAGAAAACAATTCTCAAAAAATATGAGATATCTGGTGTCTGGATCTTGTTCTCTCAGTCTCTACAATTATGAAAAGCTAGAATATCTTGAGCAAACCATCCAGTTTTAAAATAATGGCTGTATTGAAAAATGTCAAAAGATTAATTCATTACACATGTGCCCACGACTATCATTTCTATGAGACTGAACAGGGTGATCTGGAATTCCCTGAGTAGAACAGACTAGCTTTGAACTTACAGGTAAAAGCCTGCATCTGCCTCTGAGTGGAGATATGAAAAGAATGCAGCACCATTTCAGCTATATTTCTGTATTTGTGCACACTTACGATATTTGTGTGCATCCCTGTTGTGCATTGTAGACACATGTGTGTGTACATGTGTATGGGTGTCAGTAAGTATGAGCATGAGACAGGATGACCTCTAAGGTTGCTCCTAGCCAGTCACATTCTTAAAATATGGCATTGCCATTTCATTTATTTACTTGATTAGGTGATTGATTGATTGATTCATCAGTTGGTTGGTTATCTTATTGATTGATTGAGAAAGAATCTTATCATATTGCTCTGACTGGATGACAATTTGCTACATGCATCAGGCTGGCCTCTAACGCACAAAGACTCACCTGCTTCTCCTTCCTGAGTTCTGAAAATGAAGGCACACACCACTACTCCTGAATGTAAGTTTTCTTTTCTGTTTCCCCACCACATAAGCCCAGCTCTCTGGCTAGCAAACATGCAGTAAATCTCCAGTCTCAGTCTGAAAGCCTTCAGAGGATCATGTGATCATATACATGCACTCATGTTCGTTCAGAGATCTTAACTCAGGACCTCACACCTGCACCTGGGTCCTTGCACCCTCCGAGCCCTCTCTTTATATGTATAACGTATGTGAAGAAAATCCCTTGCGTTTTGAATGGTCCTAAAGCCACACACTAAGAGTGTATCCTTTCATTTCAGGTGAGAATTTGCTGATACCAAAATAGGTTTTGCTAAGGTTTTTTTTAAATCATTCTTCAAGTCAATATGAAAATGTTTTATATTAATACTCCTTTTAAGATTTCATTAAAAAGTTATATTTTATATTGGAGGGATCCATGGAGAAGGATGAACTGTGATGTATATATATCATATATACATATGTAAATATGACACATATATACCATATAGTGTATGGTGTATATATGTATGTATATATATGGTATATGGTATATATGTGTATATATGTGGTATATAGTATATATGTGTATCATATATACATACATATATGAGATATATATGATACATATATATAACATATGTGACATATATATATATACATACACACACATACACACATATACATATATATAACATTTTGAGGCATAAGATTTTGCAAGAGAATCCTGTCCATCCCATTAGTTATATTTCCCTCTATCAATAATTTGCATCTCAGATACTTTGTGCCTACTTACTGGTTCTAACATCTCACTATTGGCTGTGTACTTGTTCGTCTGCTCCATGTCTGACACACATGGCTCAAACAAAGCTGAATTTTTTTCTGACCTCCTTCGTTTTCCTTCTCTGGCCAACTGCTTATATTTATAGCATGCCTGCCCTGGCGCATATTCCTTCCAAATCTAATAAAGTTGTCTTAGAGGTTTTCACAAAACCAAACCAAACAAAGCAAAAAGCAAAAGAATATATTCTTATAATAAATTTCATCAAGCCACGAACATAAGAAAATAGTATATAAATAGTTGATGACATCCACTGTGATATAAAAGAAGCATACTTCTCAGTCAGTGTGAAGGAAAGCCATTCACTCTCATAATGCCTACAGAAAATTCCAACATTGATGTGGAAGTATATGAACAAGTATGAATAGATGGTCCATATGTGTCAACAATGTGGCTCACGAAAAGCAGGATCTTGCTCTGCTTCTAAGGCTCTGAATTTGCTCTGAGGACACACTTGGTGGAAAGAGAGAAACTGGTCCCACAGTCATCTGATCCGTATGTGTAAGCCTGGAATAACTGTGTGCTCGTATGTACAAAAAAAAAATACAAGTGTTAAAATGTACAGTACGTGTAACCAGAAAATATGTGTGTATTTCTTTACTATTCTATATCATAAGTCTTTCCTTACCACCTATCTAACTATGATACTCTAAATGTAGGGTCAATTTATAAAATGCAACCGTGGAAAAGCTAATATAGGAGAATATAATGGTAATCCACTTGATCTTTTGTAGAGCTAGTATAGTTGCAAGGAATGCAGTCATGCATATAAAATCTGTGGGAAATAAGAATTAAAGAAACAAAAAGTAACCCTTTAAAATGCATGCATACTTTCACGAAGGTAATAAAGGATTAAGTAAGGTAGATGAGATTTTTATTTTGCAGTTACATACATGTGGACAATCATGTATGAAAACATACAGCTGGACAGGCATGGTGACACCCACCTTTAATTCCCAGACTCTGGAGGTAGAGGCTTGCTACTGTCTGATTTGAAGCCAGCCTGATGTGCAGAGTGAGATCCAGGACAGCAAAGGCTACACAGTTAAACTCTGTCTCAATAAGTCAAATAGCATTTAATAATAATAATAATAAAAATATACATGCATACATACATTTAAGGAATTTGCTGTATAAGAATAACTGCACTCACACTAGGTAGCCATCATTATAATAGTATACCAGTTGCGAATCTGGAATTTTCCTCTCTGTGTAGAAAGTGTGAAGAGGGAAGAATGCACCAATCACCACGTTGCCTTCACGGTGAAATTCTTCCTTGATTCTGTAATAGCACTCATTGTTGATAAAGCTGCCCACAAGAGTGGGAATCTCCAGGAGCCCCTCAAAAATAATCCAGAAGAGCATCCTATTAATACAAATCTATGTGGAGTTGCGAGCCTTATGGATACAAATCGCATAGTACCAATCAGGTATATATGTGTAGCTTATGTTTTTCTGATCATTTGTGTCTCTAACCTCATTGAGGAGTAAAGCGGTCACACTAATCACTCCAATTTTTGTTTTACACTGCCGTTGAGAGTTCTCAAACTCTTTCTTCCCTTAGGCTCTGCATCTGAGGCCCTGTGCCTTGGTGAAAAATCAAACCGTAGACACATTTGTGGATCTTCTTCTCTAGCCACAGGCGTCATGATTTCAACGAAGACAACAGACAGCAAGGGCTCAGGGACGTATTCCTCTTGGACTGATTAGGCCAGACTGTAAAGCAAGAAACTTTTGCTATGAAGACTACATAAGCTGATACAAGCAAGTGACATCAGAGGATGTCAGGTAGGGAAAAGACCCAAGATTGCCCAGGCCAGTCATACTCAGCCTAAATAGGTGGGCCCAATTGCTAGCAAGGCAAATGCCATAGTATGAGGCATCCCTGCTTGGGATACGTAGGAGGCTCATTATTTGCTTCTATAATGTATGTACATCTGCATATCAACAATATATCCATACTCTAACATACTAATTTTTTCTCAGCTTGGGATAATGAATGGCCCTGATCAACTTATCAATTACAAATGAGCTTCTGAATTTCAGTGTAGGAATCAAGTTTCCTGCTTGCGTTTTGGATTTTGAAACTAGCACTGTCGATTTCGCTTCTAGCCTCTGTAAATCATTGATGTGGCGTCATGATCTATTATATATCTAGAACTCTGGAAAAACCCACACTTTACCCTTTTCTGAGTATACTAAGACACGTTAGAAATCTTTCTCCTTCCCCTGTGGAACACAATTGTTGAAAAGTACCACAGTGTGTCCTGTCACCCAATTTACTTAATGAAGCTATTATGAAGAGGTCTCTATTTTCTAGTTAATGGACAAAAATCATGGCACTGAGAGCACTTTCTATTGTAGTATGGCAATGGATATATGCTCCAATAAATATAGTCCCTGAAGAAGAATGGAAGAATAGAGGGTAAATAAACGAACTTGCAGAAATGACAACAAAAACTACATTGATCAATGGAAGTCTGAGACATAAATCCACACACCTACGGACATATGATTTTTGATAGAGTAACCAGAAATACACAATTGGGAAAAAGACATCAACAAGAAATGGTGCTGGTCTCATTGGATGTCTACATGTAGAATAACACAAATAGATCCGTATAGATCACCGTGCACGAAACTCAGGTCCACATGCATCAGAGACCTCATCACAGAAAAACACACTTGTTGTGGAAGCTTATTTTTAGTTGTGTTTAAAATGTTTTATGCACTGTTGGGTCAGGGGCTGCCTAGGTTCTTGGCATTCTGTATCATCTGCAGGTGTTGGTTTTCTGTGGGAGATGTTTGATTGCTTATGATCTGCACCTGAGAAGTTCTGAATCAATAAACATTTATATATGAAATATTACTCAGTTGTTTAAAAATGGCATCAGGAAAATGGACAGAACTGAAAAAATTCAATTTGAGTCTGGTAACCCAGACCCAGAAAGACAAACATGGTATGTATTCACTTATTGGTGGATATTAACTGTTAAGTAAAGCAGAATCCTGCTACAATTCACAGAGCCAGAAAGGCTTGGTAGCAAGGAGCACTGTGTGTGTATTGCGGGGAGGGGAGAGGTAGGACCCAGATCTCTCTGGGAAGGGGAAATAGAACAGATCTTTCTAGCATACTAGAGGCTGATGGGAATGGGAACAGGAACAGCTCAAGGAGGAGTGACAGTACAGAGAGAGATGACTGGGATTGAGGAGCATTGGGCAGGTAACGTGGAAACCTAGTGTGGTGGAATCTTCCTGGGATCTATGGGGGTGACCCTAGTGAGAACTCCTAGCAATGGAGGACATGGAGCCTGAACTGGCCACCTTCTGTAACCAGGCAGGCTTCCAGTAGTGGAACTGGGGCACCAACCCAGCCACAGAACTCTTGTACTACAATCTGTCCTGCCTGCAAGAGGTTCTGGGGCAATGAGGCATAGAACTTGCTGGAGTGTCAACCAATTACTGGTCTATCATGAGATCCAGACCATGAGAGAGAGACCATGCCTGACACTGCCTGCTGGCTGGGCAGGAACTGGAGACTGGAAAGCCTAGAATCCTTGGGTAGAAACAAACACAATTGGATATATATTCCTAATGACTTTCCATATATATATATATATATATATATATATATATATATCCTAATATACATATATCCTAATATATATACATATCCCTATATATATATATAATATAATTATATATATTTCCTAATATATATATGTGTGTGTGTGTGTGTGTGTATTCCTAATCACTTTCCATATGTATATATATATATATATATATATATATATATATATATACACACACATATATCTATGTATATTTATTCCTAATGACTTTCTGCTACACTCATAGATAGGTGACTAGCCCAGTCGTCACTAGAGAGGCTCCCTTCGGCACCAATGTCAACGAATGCAGAGACCCAAAACCAAACATTAGGCAGAGACAGATCCCAATGTCGAGATCTCCATCCTGTCCCTGTCCTCTGAGCTGAGGAACCAGGAGGAAGACGGGAAGGAGAGGACCCAGAGAGGTCAAGGACGCTAGGAGAACATGGCCCACAGAAGATAGGCTTTCCCAAGGTTGCCAAAAATGTGAGGTGATCATATGTCTAAGACTTGCTAGTATCTATACAGCTATCCTCAGGACAGCCCCCATATCCTCATTTGAAACAATAGCACAGATCCTGTCACAAACATGACAGACATCTTGCTTGTAATACTGAGGCCGCCAGGCTAAGGGAGCAGATGACCCATTAATTACTCTTTTCTACACCTGAGATGCATCTCGCTGCACTAGACTCAGGAATGTTTTCGCCGACTCTAATTAACTCGGCTCTGAATAGCCCCAAAGACCTGCTGACTCTTCCTGCAGCTGACATTAAAATCTCCATCAGAGGAGCATCGTGGTCCCTTTGCAGAAGGTGTCGATACGCTGACGTTGACAACGTAATTGCAGCTCCGGGTACAGAGGTGAACTTGAGGATTCTCAAAAGCTATAACTGCACTGGCTGAAGGTGGCCCAGGTTTACTGGGGGCCACATTCCTGACCCTGTTCCAGCAGCAGAGCTCAGCTCTGGTGAGTGATTCCTTTTTGTTCAGCTGCCAGTTAGGTACGGGAATGACTACAAGGGGAAGCCCTATGAGGAGCTGGACAGGACAGAGGTTTCTCACCAGCCTGTGTAATTGACTGCTTCTGTGCTGATAAAAAGATGCAAGGCTTTGAAATACAGCAGGCAAGGAGGTCCTGGGAGGGCAGAGGGTAGGAGGGTAGGAGTTCTAAGCTAAGGAGGTATTCTGGGTCTGAGGGCTTACGCACTCTAGCTGTTCCTTCCTCTTAATTCAGGAGCTCTATAGTGGCCCTGAGTATGGAGAGCAGACTCAGAAGTCAAATGTTCTGATGTTCAATTAAGGTAGATGGTCAGGCTGCAGCACAATAATACCTGCTCTGTGCACTCCTACACAAACACGCAGAAAAATACACACAGACACATAAGCACACACAATCACACACAGATCTCTGGGTTCAACTGCACCTAGTGGTTGTGAATCAAATTCTGTTGGGGATAACAGAATTTACCCTCCATTTTTCAGTACCAAAAATCACAATTTGTATATACCAACACTGAGTAACACCCCAGTTTCTGGAGCCAGGAAAACAGTTTTGTAGTCCCTAACTCTTCTATGAACCGAGATGCCGAGAGGTCCTAAGAGTGTGTCATGTGTTCTAAACCCATGAGACGGAAGTTTGAAAATCGTATAACCGCAGCAGGTAAACAGAGATGTTACCAGCACACAGCCAGTCTCCAGCAAACTGTCGAGAGAGCCTCTCCCACCTGAGCCTCTCCTGGAGAGCCAGTGCGTTTCAGCTAAGAAAACCTACAGCCAGCTGCAGCTTACATGTAATTACGTGACTCTCCTGATGCCCTTTCTGGTCTGCTGTTACTTTGGAGGTTCTGCGTTAGGGATGTAATTACTCCCCGCTGCGAGAAAGATACAGAAGCAAAGGGAAGACAAATCTAAACTGCTCTCATGTAAACAAGAAGAGCGAGTTAGCCAGGAAGTGTAAGCACAAAGAAGCAACAGCTGACCGTTGGTATATCAGACCGAGCGTGCTGCTTGCTGTGGCTGAGTGCCCCCCATTCAGCGAAGTGCGAAGAGCTTGCCACTCCTAATTTGTTTAATATGCTCCCTTAGTGATGTGTACTGAAGTATAGGTGATCAGCCATGTCTTATCTAGGTTTAAAAGTGTTCTATTTCAAAATACTTGGAAGTATTTTCACACAAGTAATACAGCTATCGGAGTTAAGATTATGAACACATTCACATTTTCCATCAATTTTCTTCCAATCCTCATTTACACCAAAACTCTCTGCTCCACCCAGCCGCTGTGCAGCTGGCGAGCTCCTTTCTATTGCTATAGATGAATTTGCAGATTTCTCTTTTTTAAAAGTCTTTGTTTTGGCCTCATTCTAAATGTTTTATTTTAGGGGTGTGTGTGTGTGTGTGTGTGTGTGTGTGTGTGTGTGTCCCACATGTGTAGATGAACTTGGAAGGCAGAAGGTGTCAGATCCCCTGCTACAGGCAGTTGTGATCTGCCTGGTGTGTGCTGGGAACTGAGAGAGTAAGGAGTGCTCTTAAACACTGAGCCATCTCTCCCACCCCCATGCCTCATTTTTGATCTGGGAAAAATAGAAGACACAGGGCTTGGAGAGATGCCTCAGCATTTAAGAGTTCTCGATCTTGCAGAAGATCCAAGCACCGACGTGTTGTGGCTCACAACTGCCTGTAACTCCAGACTTGGGAGGATCTGACACCCCGTCCATTTGCCCTCTGGCTTCACCTGCGCCATCATGTGCACACACATACACGTACAGACAGGCAATTAAAACAACTGTAAATATGACCCGTGTATTATTTGACCTGAACATTCTGTATTCAAATTCGAAAACAGGTGAAGTAAAATAGCCAATCAACAGCTGTTTTACTGAAATGACTCTAAGCCATTTCACTGGGGAAATGGGTCAAAATGTAAGTGTTGGGGTTTGAGAGATGGTTTTGTTTGTTTTTCTGTGATGGGGGTATCCCATGTATGAAGTGTAAGTGCTTCACATTCACTGCTTCCCTGGCAGGCAGGTTCTCACGTGCCACCATATGAAGCAAGTCCATCAAGACAGTTTTTAGAAAGTGCAGTTGGAGGCGGGGAGATCCAGTTCCCTTTTTAAAATAGTGACGGATCCTACTGAATTCACGTCGCTGGACTTGCTTTCCATTCCTGCTCTGAGTCTCACGGAGTCATGGCGTATTCTTTTCTTTTCCATGTATTTTTAATATGTGTTTGTGGGTGTGCCTGTGTGAGTTAGTGTGTGCTGTATGAGGGCAGAAACCAGAGAGTGTCAGATACCCCTGGAACCCAGTTGTAGAAGACTGTGAGCTGCCTGGAACAGAACCAGGGTCTTCTACAAGAGAAGTGAGCCTGTAACCACTGAGGCAACCAGCCTCTGCTTGTGTATTTGTCTCTCTTTCCAGCCTCCCTCCATGCCCTGCCCCATTCTCTCTCTTTTTCTATTTCTTCTTTAGACAGTATAACTGTGTAGCCACGGCTGGCCTGGAACTTTCCATGTAGGCCAGGCTGACCTTGAACTCATAAAGTTCTGGCTCTGCCTTGAAAGTGCTTGGATTAAAGTTCTGCCGCCCTCTTCAGAATACCTTAGTTTCTTAATTTGTGTTTGCAGCGTAATACATTGGCTCGCGAGCTGTGATCAAGAGCTAAATTCTAACTTTCAAAAACTAAATGTCTGAGATTAACTTGCATTTCATTGCTCCACCTTATTTGCTTTTACAGCGTATTTTATGAAAATATGCATAAAACCGTGAAGGTCCTATACAGGGTTTCTCCAGAGAAGAGGAATAAAAGTATAAAAAAAGATAGAGAATAACAAATTAACTTTTTCTCCATATGTCTATAGTAGCTTTACTACTTGTGGTATATATATAGATAGATATATAGATATAGTAATTTAATAATTTGGAAAACACTTTATGAAATTAATTAGAAATAATTCATACATATTCTTATTAAATCACTGGTATCGTTCCCCTGATACATATTCCCACAATATCATTTGTTTCTTTAAGGTGTGGTGTGACTTAAGTCTGTTTGTTCATTGGTTTATTCTGAGAGGGTCTCATCACAACAAAGGTAGAAGAAACCTTGTCCTGTGGACGCAGCATATGCCTCGTAATCTTTAGAAATGTCTCTTTGAAACTCATAATGCGGAAAGTCAATAGGATCTTTAGATTGACCGATATTACAAGAATTTTATGAAGCAGTTTTCATTAAGCAGGGCTCCCTGATGCCAGAGTGTGTCTAGAAAGTCGATCGATTGAAAGAGGAACGAACAGCCAGGGGAGCCACAGCCACCGTGGTGGTGACAATATTACAGCCACAATTTAAAAAGCTACAGGATTTTGGTCAACATACTCCACAATGCCCCCTTTTATACTCTTTATAATTTGTTTGAAAATAAACCTTAAACTGTACCCAGCACACAAAGAGTTCTTCCCTTTGATAACGAACAAGTGACCTTGATCAAAGGACAATCAGCTCCATCCACTGATTTCCTGTCCGTGGGTAAATAAATGCCTGTCCACATCGCAGTTCAATATCACTGCTGGGACATGAGAGATTGTCATCTGAATCATAATCAGTCTGAGAAGTAACAGTTATCTGAGATAATGTTTTGAACAGTGCCTTCGGTAAGGGAGATCCCACCGAGACTCAGGTTTACCGTATTACTCTTAGAATTGGCGCCCTGTGGTAGAAGGCGAAGTGGGATCTGAGCAAGGGGGCTCTACCGTGGAACTGCATCTGAGAAGAAGGTCCCTGTTGAATTGTTTCAGGTGCTGACAGAATGGAAGCCAACTCCTCCGTACCTCTGAATGGGTCAGAAGTGGCGGTCTCTGAATCTACCACCTCCCGAGTGCTGTGGATCTTCTCAGTGGTGGTCCTCTCCATGACCTTTGTCCTTGGTGTGCTAGGTAATGGGCTTGTGATCTGGGTGGCTGGATTCCGGATGGCACACTCCGTGACCACCATCTGTTACCTCAACCTGGCTTTGGGTGACTTCACTTTTATGGCTACTCTACCGCTTCACATTGTCTCCATGGTCATGAGAGGAAAATGGATGTTTGGTTGGTTCCTGTGCAAATTAGTTCACATCGTCGTACACATAAACCTTTTCGTTAGCGTGTTTCTGATCACTCTCATTGCCGCAGACCGCTGTGTTTGTGTCCTGCGCCCGGTGTGGGCTCAGAACCACAGAACTCTGAATCTGGCTAGGAAAGTTATTATTGGAGCCTGGATTCTTGCTCTCCTCCTTACCTTGCCACATTTTCTCTTCTTGACTACAGTAAGAGATGCAAGAGGGGATGAGTACTGCATAACGGACTTTGAATCCTGGTTTGTGAACCCCGAAGAGAAACTGAAGGTGTCCATGGCGGTGAGCACAGCTTCGGGAATCATCAGCTTCATCATCGGCTTCACCGCGCCCATGTCCTTCATCGCCGTCTGCTACGGACTCATGGCTGCCAAGATCTGCCGGAGAGGCTTTCTGAATTCCAGCCGCCCCTTACGCGTCCTCACCGCCGTGGCCATTTCCTTCTTCATCTGTTGGTTCCCTTTTCAGTTGATTATATTTTTAGGTAATATCTGGAACACGGATACACCATACGCCGTGCACGTGTTGGTGAACCCAGCAAGCACCCTGGCGTCCTTCAACAGCTGCCTAAATCCAATACTTTATGTATTCCTGGGTCAGGAATTCAGAGAAAGACTGATCCACTCCCTGTCTGCCAGTCTGGAAAGGGCCCTGAGGGAAGACTCAAGCCAGATCAAGGATAAAGACACCGACTTGTCTTCTCCTGCAGACTCAGAGTTACGGGAAAAGGCAGAAGGCCATGGGAACCCTCTCAGTCCCTCCCTGGTCTCACTCTCTGTCCCATCTTACCTGGCATGACAGTTTTGAGAACGAATCTAGACAAATATTTCTGTGCCCTTTGATGCGAAAGAAATAAAAAAACTCACATCAATGTCCTTCTGAAGCTCTTTCAACGGAGCCTGTAGCCTGAGCTAAGACTAACATGGCAAAACAGTACAAAACAACAACAATAAAAAAAGTTATGTGTACATGAACGGATTATACAAGATGGTAAACATCAACACTAAAATTTTAATACCGCTTCCAGAAATAAATCTTTGATGGCCATGTGGAACGTGCTTGTAATCCGAGTACTTGTAACGTCTAGAAAGCAGGATCCTTTCCAGGTCAGCTTAATGGAGACTTTTTTAACAAAAGCCAGCCTAGGTCACATAAGACCGAGTCTCAGTTCAGCAAACAGTTCTGCCATGAAGAGAAACAAAGCTATAACGGTGCTATAATGGTTCCAATTGTTCATAGACATGGTGTGAATTAAGCAATTATCAGAAAGAAACAAATTTCATGCTAATTCTCTCATTGGTGGATACCTAGATTTTATATTGATTTAGGAAACTCTGTATGTGTGTGCCCATGTGTAAAGATGCATATGAGACGTACAAGCACAAGATAACTTTCGAAGCGATCGAAACGGCCTGACAGGAGCAGGAGAGACTCAAGACAAGGGAGAGAAAAATGTGATGTCCGGTGTTGATTGTCAAGTAGACACAATCTCAAATCATCTGGGGGAAAAGTCTCACACAAAAAAGTCTTTCTAGATTGGTTCGGTCCATAGATGCTTCCATAGGGGATTGTCTTGATTAGACTCTCTGATTGAATATGAGGATAATTTCATGGGAGAAAATTGATGTATGGTACTACAAACTAGGTCAAAGCATAAGGGTGGGAAGTTCATAGGCCCTATCACAGCAGAACTTACTACTTTTGCTTAGCTAAGTGAAAATAGCATCAAACTACCTTCTAAACATCTATGCAAATGTACACATTACTCTAAGGCTTATTGACAGAAGCCTCTCTTTGCAGCAGACGGCTCCAACTCGGGGACTGAAATCTGCTCACGGGACTGAGAGCAAGTGAATGTTGGTGGCTCAGCCATGAACAGGACATTTTCGCCACCTCTTTTAAGTCTCAGAGAATGTTGAGGAAGACGGAAAGAATGTAAAATCTACAAGATATAAAGAAGGCTTCACAATTTCTGTATTCTACAACCTTGTGCTCTGAGTCAAAAAGTGGCAAAAGGAGACACAGATTCCTGAGCAAGCTTCCTGAGGCCTGGAAGACTGACACATTGTGTTTGCATTTGTCTCTTGGCCTCGTTAAGCTGATGGGAACACGCTGATGAAATACTGGGCTTTGGGGATTTCTGGCCAAGAAATGCTTTTGAGGCTGAAGCATTGAGACCTTGCTTGCATCTCTGGGATTTTATAGTTTCTGTCAACTTGACTCAAACCTAGACACACTGGGAGAGGGAGAATACCTAAGAAATAACTTGATCAAATTGTCTATTAGAATGTCTGTAGGGGAATTTTCTCCATTGCTAATTAATGACAGATGGCCTAGCTCATCTAGAGTTGCAATATCTCTGGACAGGAGGCCTGTCTGCAAAGGAAAGGTAGCAAACAAGACAGAGGAGGGAAAGCAAGTATGGACCATTCTCCTATGGTTTCTTTTCAGGCTCTTGACTTCCACTCTAGCCTTAACTTCCCCAAATGATGGAGCGTAACCTGTATGGTAGATTTCATAATAATGGCCCCCATAGACTCGTATATTTGAATGCTTAGGCACCAGGAGCAGAATTATTTGAAAGGATTAGAAGAATTAAGAGGAAAGGCCGCTGTCCTTAAACATGGCAGACAAGACATTCAAGACTTATATAGCCGAAAGGACTCTCTTCGAAGGCATATGTTTCCTGTTGTACAATCAAGTAGGAAACACATACGGACCCAGATCGGTGACTGAGCTGGTGAGATTAGGAAGTAGGTTAAAAGAGGAGCCATGGGCAGCTTTCCCAGCTGCAAAGGAGAAGGCATCAATTTGGATATTTGTGTCTACCTTTGCTACGTCATTTCTAAATTAAATCTGGCAAGGTGCATGTAGTATCCTGTGACTGATCACATCTGGACACTTGCTGACCCATGCTTTCCAGGACCTGATGACCCTACGGAGGTTTTAGCAAATACATAGCAATGTCACATCGAACACATTCCACCTAGCCACTTGTTTCCCATTGTCATTTTCTACCCACTGATTCTCATCGTGGCTTTGATTATACATTTCTCTGGTTCCAGACTGTGTTCGTAATTAAATGCCAGTGTCTCTATTTCACATCCTACTGCATGAAACTCTACCGCTGTGGAAACATGTGTGTGTCATAGCGCAACCTATTTCTTTAAAAAGAAACGTAAGTGATTATTTTTCTTTATTAAGGAGTGAAAGCAGACTCGGCTGACATGGTCCCTTCATTTTGCAGATTCACAGCCTATGTGAATCTTAGGACCCCATCCATAACAATGAGGAAAGACACGTAAGATATGCATGGGATGAGCAGGTAAGATGAAGAACTGCCTGAGAACCAAAGAATAGCAGGCAGACATTTAGATACAAACTCTGACTCAAGTGAAATGTTTTAATAGCACTCTTAGGGGTTCACAGAGCCTGGAGCGGCAGACATGGAGCCTGCTGAGTCCCCCAGATATGTCTTGAATTTTCCTTTCTGATTTGTATCAACTTGATCTCCTTCCGTTGTCTTACACCTCTAGATAGAACTTCAAGGACTCTGTTGAACAGGCATGGAGACAGTGGACAACCTTTTCTTGTTCCTGATTTTAGTGGAATTCCTTTGAGCTTCTCTCCATTTAATTTGATGTTGGCTGTGACTTGCTGAAAATTGCCTTTATTATGTTTATGTATTTCCTGTGTACCCCTAATCTAAGACTTTTATCAAGAAGGGGTGTTGGATTTTGTCAAAAGGTTTTAGGCATGTAGTGAGATGAGTATGTGGTCTGTTTAGTTCTCGCTTTCGTTTTTCAGTTTGTTTATACGGTGGATTATACTGACTGGTTTTCATTGTTGAACCATCCCTGCATCTCTGGGATGAAGTCTACTTAATCATGGTGGGTGATCTTTTGGATATATTCTTGGATTTGGTTTGTGAGTATTTTATTGAGTAGTTTTACATCTATGTTCATAAGGGAAATTGGTCTGTAATTATCTTTATGTGCTGAATCTATGTATTGTTTTATGTGTCAGGGTAACTGTGGCCTCATAAATGAGTTTGGCAATGTCCCCTCTATTTCTATTTTGTGGAATAATTTGAATAATATTGGCATTATATCTTCTTGGAGTGTGTGGAAGAATTCTTTGCTAAATAGGCCGGTGAGGTGGCCCAGCCATTCAAGGCTAGGCTCATGATCAAAAATAAAATAATTCTGCATTAAAACCATCCGGCCCTGGACTTTTTATTTTTCATTGGGAGACTTTTAATAAATGCTTCTATTTCCTTGGAGGTTTATCTGACCTTAACTTAAATTTGGTAGGTGGTATATACCTAGAAAAGTGTCTGTTCCTTTTATATTTTCCAATCTTGTTGAAAGTCCAAGTTTTTAAAGTATGATCAAATGATTTCTTGGATTTCCTCAGTGACTGAAGTTATGTCCCCCGTTTCTGCTCTGATATTGAATATTTTGATATTCTCTCTCCATCTTTTAATTAGTTTAGATATGAGTTCGTCTATCTTGCTGATCTTCTCAAATAACTCTTTGTTTCATTGATTCTATGCATTGTTCTTTTTGTTTCCATTTTATTGATTTCAGTCCTCAGTTTGATTTATTTTTGCCGTCTACTTTTCTTGGGTGTGATTAATTCTTTTTGTTCTAGAGATCTCAGGAATACTGTTAAGTTGCTAATATGAAATCTCTCCACGTTTTCGTAGGCACTTTTTGCTATAAGTTTTCCTGTTAGCACTTCTTTCATTGTGTCTCATAAGTTTGGGTGTGTGTGGATTCATTTTCATTGAATTTTAGGAAGTCTTCGGTTTCTTCCTTTATTTCTGTCTTGACCCAGTTGTCATTCAGTAGGGAGTTGTTCAGTTCCCATAAATTTGTAGACAATCTGTTGATGATGCTGCTGTTGAAATCTAGCTTTAATCTATGATGGTCTGATAGGATGCAGGTGTGGTTGTTAACTACAATCTTTTACCCTCTAATTAGGGAAAGAGAAAGGAAAGATAGAGATTTTCACTGCTTTTGCATATGACTTTGATATAGAATGAGAGAAAGGTAGAAATCTTCTCAACATTTTTTTTAGGCTGTCCTAAGCTTGAAGAGGACTAGCTGACAGTGAGTCAGACTAGCGTCTCAGCTCACTATCTGCAAACTCAATCTCTCCAACCTTTGTTCTTTTAAGTAAAATTCAACACACTAATGATGGACAAACCCACCAATGAATCACCAGCCAACACCCACCTTGGCTCTCAGGGATTTAGACCCTTTATACCCTAAGCAAAAGTTCTCATAAACCCAAGTGGCACACAATCTCAAGAACAAGCTTCACATGCCAGAACAACTGCACCTAGGCAAATTATAGCCACCTGCACCAAGCATTACAGATCCAACTCATGATCACCTACCACACCTGGGGTGGGAACATAAGCCTATTCCAAACACCACTTTGCATTTTTAAAGAAACCAAAATAACAAAAACTACTTCCAAGTGTTCCGCTACATGCAGGGTTATTTCGGTTCTTGTATCTGTTGAGATGTGCTTTGCGGCCAAGGATGTGCTCAGTTTATATGTGTTCCATGAAGGGGTAAGAAAAGGGTATATATTCTTATGTGTGAGGGTGAAACGTTCTGTAAATATGTTAGGTCCATTCAGTTTATAACATTCGTTAGCTCCAGTATTTTTCTGTTTAGTTTTTGTCCGGATGACCTGTAAGTTGGTGAGACGAGGGTACTGAAATCTCCCGCCATCGCTGTGTGAGGGCCAGTGTGTGTTTTCAGCTTTAATAATGTGTCTGTTACAAACGCCAGAGCCCTTGCGTTAGGGGCATAGCTGTTCAGAATTGAAATGTCATCTTGGTGGATTTTTTCTTTGATGAATATGAAGTGTCCTTCCCCATCTCTTTGGATTAATTTAGATTTGAATATCTATTTTCTTCAATATTAGAATGGCTACACCAGCTTGTTTTTTAGGTCCATTTGCTTGGTAAATCTTTCCCTAACTCTTTTCCCTGAGGTAATGTTTATTTTGGGGTTTGAAGTGTGTTCCTTGTATGTAGCAGAAGGATGGATTCTGTTTCCCCAACCATTCTGGGTTGTTTTTTGTTTGTTTTTTTTTTAACATCTTTGCCTTGAACTAGTGATGCTTCTGCTTCATGTGTTTAGTTGCAGCCAGCTCGAGCACACGCAGCTAGCCTGACTTGTCATTCAACTAACATCCAATAATGCAGTTATATGACATGATAGCAACTTTTGCTAGGTGTCAGCAGACATGATCCCACACTTGTCTATCTAAGATGCAGCAAACCACCCATTAACAGTGCTTATACAGGATATGCATGCTGATATCGATGACTTAATGCGTATTGTCACGTTCCTTAAGGTTTCAAAAACTTCAACATATCTGAGGTTCATTATAAAAATTTCAGAAGTGTGAGGAGGAGTGAGTGAGTGTGGGGAGGGTATATAACGGATGGAAGGGAAGATGGTGGAGCTGGGAAGAATGGAGGGAGGGTAGGAGGGGTGTTGATATGTATTATACAAAAGAAGAAAAATAAATTTAAAAAAAGAAAAAAGTTTTCAGAAGTGACACAGCTGTAGATTCAACTTCTTTAATAGATAGGAAAATGCTTACACAACATGTTTCTCTTCACAATGGACGATGGCATGAATATGTTTTTCACATACTCCCCAAGTGGGAATTCTGTCCATCACATGACAGCTGTCCAAGATCTTTGTCTTAGAGAATTATCACATGATCTTCAGTTTACTGCTTAGTAAATCGTGTCTGAGACTCAAGTGCACCAAGACAATGAGAAATTAATGCATCTCATTATGGGAATCTTGGAAGTTAGTTATACCAGGCGGTGGTGGCATACACCTTTAATCCCAGCACTGGGGAGGCAGGGGCAGGTGAGTTCAAGGCCAGCCTGTGAGTTCTGTGAACTCAATGAGTTCAAGGCCAGCCTGGTCAACTGAATGAGTTGCGGGACAGCCAGAGTTACAGCAGTGAAACCCTGTCTTGAAAATCCAAAAAGAAAAAAAGAAAGAAAAAGAAAGAAGAAGAAGGAAGGAAGGAAGGAAGGAAGGAAAGAAAGAAAGAAAGAAAGAAAGAAAGAAAGAAAGAAAGAAAGAAAGAGAGAGAGAGAGAGAGAGAGAGAGAAAGAAAGAAAGAAAGAAAGAAAGAAAGAAAGAAAGAAAGAAAGAAAGAAAGAGAAAGTTATTTATGCTGTGAAATTCCCAGGTAAATTAATGGAGCTCTGAGTGGTAACCCAGACTCAAAAAAACAAATACACCACATATTCACTTATATAATGCTTTTATCTGTTAAGTGTTGATAACAAGGCTACAGTCCACATAGCCACCAACCTAGCTGGTCTCATCCACCTCTCCTTCATTTCTATTCTAAGCAATGAAAATGTGGATCTATCTTCAAGCACCTGCATACTTTCCCTTGATAGCTGATTAATTCAAGTGTCCCTCTTTTACAGACACCTATAATGTCAACAAAGGATACTTGGCTCCCAGTTCCCACGCCCATTGCTCACCTGGGGTATTTTGTAGAGATGCAGCAGTGTGCCGATGTGGGCAGATATGTCCCATGATGCCTCTGTGAGTGCAGCAGGTAACTTTCTCTCCCTTCCTCAATTGTAATTCACTAAGGGTTTCCTCACCCTTGTGAGCCAAACAAAGACACTGTCGGGAGTATACTTGTCAATGGATGCAACATTACAGAGATCAAAACCCAGAGTTGTGTTGGGTAGAATATGAGAGTTCCTGTTGATCTCCTCGATGGCAAATATCAAGGCCAGAACAAACCAGTAGCTCTTAAACTTATACCTGCATAGACTGCACAAATTTACACGAGAGAAAGACATAGACCACACAATCTGCAGATTTAGTGCAATGGCATTCATAATTCAAATGCCAGTGTTTCTATAAAATCCATATTTTACTATCTTCTCATGGGTGGCTGGAATTACAATGCACATTTGAGGTAGCTAGGAGCAGCTTTTGTCCAGACAGCCACAAGATGGCGCACAGTATCTAGTAAGTTGCTTTGCATCAGCGCTTGATACAGATTGAAAGACCCTGCAGCCAGCTGTGCCAGGAGCCCTTGTCGTCTGCGGCTCTGACTTCCTCGTTCTCCTATTAGATTCCATTTTGGAAGACTTCTGTTCCAGCACGAATTGGTTCCCTTTATTAAAGCACCCTGAATCCAGACGGAATGAAGAAAAGGGGACTGGAATATAGCTTACCGATGTGTTAAAAACACTTATACATAGCTATTCCACTGGTGGTCAGGTAACAGCTGACTCTATAGCCTGGGGTAGATACCTGGCCAACCACGTTTATTCCGGATGTATTCACAAATAGAAAGTAAATGAATTCAACCTATATGCATGTAGCAACAATTAATGGAAAAAGAGGCCATGAATATTTTTGTTTGGTTTTGTTTTGTTTGGAAAGAGAAAAGGGAAGAGGAAAATTATGTAATTATATTACAGTCTCAAAAAACAAAAGAAAATGACTGGAAGGGACACGTGGAGAGATAGAAGGGGTGGAGGGGAGATTGTCCGATGAATTTAATTAGTAAAAAAAAAAAAAATGTATAGGCAATGGTTAAAACAAAATTATTTAATTTTCTATTTTATTGCCCCTTCCTCTTTATCAAGAAAACAACTTAATGCCCCTTTATTTTTTGAGATTGCGGGATCCTTTACTACAGCAGTCTCCACATGATATTCCTTGAGTTAAGAAATGGCGGAGTCCCATGTCTCAGCCTTTGATGATAAAATTCCTTCCCAGGGGGCAACATAAGCAATGTGTCTACCTCTTCTCCTAAGGTCCCAAAGACAAACACAGAGGTTGCTCTGGGTAACCAATGAGTACATTGAGCTTCTCCACAGACCGTGAGTAAGGGGTTCTCTCCAAGACTGCAGGCACGCTTACCCAACGATCCACGCCTGCAAAGCCTTTACCAGCAGAGCCGGGAGCTTTCCCATCGCTGTATAGGTACAGCCCATGCTCTAGTCTTCTCTGACCTCGGTATAGCCTCGGCCCTCCCCCAGACTGTGTGAAGGGTTCCCAGGTTATAGGGCACAGCTGGGTACTCAGAGGAGAATCCTGTGCCTGACTCTGCCCTTCTCTGAGGGGTACTGGGATAATCTTATGCAAGGTGAATCAGCCAAACTCCCCAAGATGGCGATTGCTTGGTTCATAGGACCGTCACTAGTGACAGCGTAGGAAGCTATGTATGTGGTCGAGATAAACCACAGCTCTGGAGACATGCTCTCTTTGTTCCTTTATCTTGTCTGTGTTGCAAGTTGACTTTGCTTTTGGATTTTAAGCTCTTGTACACGTGCACGTTGTGTTTCCTATGGTCACTTCAAACCCACTGCCCACCTTCTCTCAGTTACCCTCACTCCTGTTCCTCTCTTTTGTCTCTCTAGACAGGCTTACACACACACACACACACACATGCACACACATGTTTGATCTTATCTTTCTGTATAAAATCTAAGAACCACAAATGAGAGATGACATACCATATCAGTCTCTCTGTGCCTGATTTAATTTATTTAATGCAACTGTCTCCTGTTCCATTTGTTTCCCTGAAAACTGCATAACTGTCTTTTTTTTCCCTTAATGTTGCATTATTTGTTGCCACGGACTGACCTAGCCGGGTCCCCTAAGTCCGAGGAGAATCAGGAATCTGGTACTCAGGTGGGCAAGGAGTTGGTGAGATGACAAACAGACACAAGAATGTGTTGAATCTGAGTGTAATTTGCAGCAGTGAGCATCAGACTTATATATATTATTAATACAGGGAAACATAATCACACAAGAATGTGAATTGTGCCAAAATATGTCAGGCCTCTTTTGTGAATTGTGTCAAAATACATACGTCAGGCCTCTTTTCAGGGAAATGTGGGTAAAGGATACAATATGTGAAAACAGATCGTACCTTACAATGTGTAAGACAATGTGGTTACGGTTGGCATATCAGTAAGTATACTGTGGTTAATAATTTTTTAGAAGCCAGTTATTGTACTGGTTTGTAACAGAGGGTACCTAGTTTTTGAAACTGAGATCAGGATCAAAGTCAGGAGTTACAATTTCAGGGGCTTTTGGAGTTTGCTCGACATTTTTTACATCCATCTTAGGTGGGTGGACACTGGAGAGCATTGCAGCCACGCTCCATGGAATAGAATAAAGAGAAGGAAAACGATAGCTATCAGACCACAGCCAACAATCGTAACTAGGGCACGACAGGAAAACATCCCTCTGTTTCTAGGGGCGCCAGCCGAACTTTCCAGGAGACCAGCTTCCTTGAAGCTTTAGCGCTATCCGAGGAGCAGGAGTTTAGGCCTGTCGCGCAGACTCCACTGGAGTTGGCATGGCGATTTGTTACTTTGAAACTGACCTTGAACGAATCTGCCCAGCCTTTGCCTCCCAAATGCTGATATTATAGGCATGAACCGCTATGCCCAGCAAAGATTTTACCTGTTAAAGATAAGATAACTTTTAAAGATTTATGTTATTTTTAATTATGTGTGTGTGTGTGTATGTGTGTGTATATGTGTCTATGTGTTTATGTGTTTGCATGTGTATGTGTGTGTGTTTATGTGTTTGTGTGTATGCATATGTGTGTGTGTATGTGTTTGTGTGTGTGCGTATGTGTGTGTATGTGTGCGTATGTGTGCGTATGTGTGTGTATGTGTGTGTATGTGTGTGTATATGTGTCTATGTGTTTATGTGTTTGCATGTGTATGTGTGTGTGTTTATGTGTTTGTGTGTGTGTGTATGTGTGTGATTGTGTGTGTGTTTGTGTGTGTGTGTGTGTGTGTGAGTGCTTATGTGTGTGTATGTGTTTGTGTGTGTATGTGTATATGTGTTTGTGTGTGTGCGTATGTGTGTGTGTATGTGTTTGTGTGTGTGCGTATGTGTGTGTATGTGTGTGTATGTGTGCGTATGTGTGTGTATGTGTGTGTGTATGTGTGTGCGTATGTGTGTGTATGTATGTGTGTGCGTATGTGTGTGTATGCATATGTGTGTGCGTATGTGTGTGTATGCATATGTGTGTGCATATGTGTGCGTATGTGTGTGTGTGTGCGTATGTGTGTGTGTGTATGTGTGTGTGTATGTGTGTGTGTATGTGTGCGTATGTGTGTGTGTGCATGTGTGTGTATGTGTGTGCGTGTGTGTGTGAGAGGGCATTACATATGAGTGTAAATGCTTTCAGGGGCAAATGCCGCCATACCCTCTGGAGATGGCCTTGACCACAGCTATGAGTCAATGTGAATGCTTGGAACCAAACCCAGGCCCTCTGCTAGAGCAGAAATTCCTCTCAACCACGGAGGAATTTCCTCCATTGCTTCAGCCCCTGGAATAGAATACTTTTGATTTAAATATCTACTATCTTATCTAAGCCTTGCAAACACACATCACTTTTTCTCCCTCTCCTAATGTTTTGCCTCCTTAATCTTGGCTCAGGCTACAGGCTCGAGTGAAAAAAACCCCAAAGAGACAGCAATATTAGCTTTGATTTTTATTTCTTTTTCCCAAATCAGGGGACACAGAAGTATTTTTCCAGATTAATGATACTCTAGAGCACAGTGTAAGGTAAGCTAAAGATGGAATGGGACTGCGGTGGGACAAAAAAGCACACACACACACACACACACACCCCACCCAGCCCTCTACTTATATTGGCTTTATCTCAATGTCTGCAGGCGGTAAGGCAGAATTGGTGCCCGTGTCACTGGTCGGGGCTGAGTCCTCGCTCAGGGCTCTCTCCAGACTGGCGGGCAGGGAGTGGATCAGTCTCTGTCTGAAGTCCCGGCCCATGAAGACGTAGAGCATTGGGTTGAGGCAGCTGTTGAAGAAAGCCAAGGAGCTCGTTGGGTTGACCCACATGTTGAGACTTTCATAACCACCGCTAAGGAGCTCCTCTTTGAGCCAGACTGTGCTTAAAAGGGCTACCAGCTGAAAGGGGAACCAGCAGACGAAGAAAGAAGCCACCACTGCAGTAAGGACCCGTAAAGGACGGTTGGGATTCGCAAGGGCTTTTCTGCGGATCTTGGCAGCGATGAGACCGTAGCAGACCGCGATGACCGACATGGGCAAGCTGAAGCCAATGACGAACCTGATGATCCCCCTGGCTGTCAGCACAGTGATAGCTGTGTTCAACAGTCTCTCCATGGTGTCACCCCAGCCAGCAAAGTTGAACGTACAGTACACATCCCCTCTCGGGTCTCTGACTGTGGTCAAGAAGAGGAAAATGGGCAAGGTGAGGATCAGAGCAAGAATCCAGGGTCCGAAGATCACTTTCCTAGCCAGACTCATGGTGCGGTGGTTCTGAGCCCAGACGGGATGCAGGACACAAACACAGCGGTCCAAAGCAATGAGGGCGATCAGGAAGACACTTCCAAACAGGTTTATGTCTACCACGATGTGAACTAACTTGCACAAGAACCAGCCAAAAGGCCATTTCTCTTTCATGGCCATCGAGACGATGAGAAATGGTAGCGTAGCTGTGAAAGAGAAATCAGCCAAAGCCAGGTTCAGGTAACAGATGGTGGTGACCGTGTGTGTCATCCGGAATCCAGCCACCCATATCACAAGCCCATTGCCCAGCACACCAAGGAGAAAAGTGATGGAGAGGACCACCACTGACAGGATCCACAGGACTCTGGCGGTGGTAGAATCAGAGATCACCACTTCTGGTCCACTCGAAGGGATGGAATAGTTGCCTTCCATGTTGTCTGCACCTAAAAGATTTTCAACAGTAGTCATTTCTCCTGTGGCTCCATCATGCATCACCCCTATTCAGAATCCACCTGCCACCACAAGGGAGCCATTCCACTAGTGACATTATAAAGCTAGCACTCTGCTAGAGTCCTTTCTATCGTTTCTGGGATAGCATGGTCCTCTCCATCCTCCACGTTTCCAAAACCATTCATGCTTTTCAGACTGATTGGGGAAAAAAATAAAATAAAAAAGTTCTCATGTCTCAGCAGTGATATTGAACTGAGGGTGCACAGCAGAAGGTGAGTGACTAGAGTTTAGCACTGAGAGGAAAGCAGTGGACTTCATAGACAAAAGCAGCGGGCTTAGTAGACGGTACCTTGGTCAAGGCTTTCCCTCAGTTTTTGTGTTCACAAAAGCAATTCAACTGAGCGACGCCAAAAGTTTAATCAAAAATCCTATTTAGCAAAGCAAAGAACTGTACATTCCAGATACATACACATTCACAGAGAGAGAGAAACAGACAGACAGAGAGAAAAGAGATATTAGTCTTCGATGACCTAAAGAAGGGGTCGCAGCCCAATGAATTGTGAACTTCAAAGACATTTTTGTGAAGATATATGAAGTCGGTGGTATACATATAGAAATAAGGTGACCCTTTATTTTTCAAACTTGTGGTAGACCAGATGTCATTTTTGAGTGTTCACTACCATGATCCTCTTAAAATTTTGCAAAAATGGGAGATCAAAACCACAACAGTTCAGAGGATATTATAATGAAGCTAAGGTCACATTCAGATGCTTTACTAATATATAAGTATGGTAACTTGTGATGCATCTTGGTGTTCCGGTTTCTTATAGAGTAGAAAGACCCAGTATAAAGACCCTAACTGCAGCATAAAGAATTTTCTAAACAAAAAGGGGCATTCCAGACATAGCTGCCACTACCTGGAAGAGACTCCCTGACCTGTCAAGTTTCCTGTAAGCAATGAGGAATGCTCCAGGGATACAGCTTCCATGAATCTTCACCCTGGTTGGGATGGGATTTGGGGTGATAGGACTGCACCTGAATCTTTTCTACCCCTGTAAGCAACTCTTTGCCTATACTCTTGTTAGTAACTCCAATACAATTCATCGGTTCGCTAGGTTGCACTTTGATGCAGTCATTGCTTTGGTCTGTCTCGGAGTCTCTGGTGGTGAGTAGATGTCTGGGTCATGTTTCCCCAGGAATAGCCACATAACACACGCCCAGAAGTCGTTCACCTTTAATTCTCATGTTAACACCAAGCGACAGCAGCCTTCCTCTCTAGTCAGGCCAAAGCCATGCTCTAGGAATTTCTGGAGCGAATTTATGATTCTGTTCTTTTGCTGACAGCAACAAACATTAAAACTCTAGTTTACCTAATTCCAGAGCTCCCTAATTTGCCTCGCTAATGTGTTCCAGCTGACAGGGGCCTGCCACCGTAGCTGACTATCCCCACACGGTAATGTGGTAGTGACTCTCCTCTTGGTTTCTGATCACACTTCCTTCTCCTCTTATCCTCACCCAACACTTTCACTAAGTCCTATGCAGGACATTGTGTAATGGGATTCAGGATTTCACAACCCAGACGCTATGGATATCTGTCACCACTTAGTTATGGTTGGGTGTGGCGGAGGCTTTCCTGTACATCACAGGATGTGTAACAGCTCTTTGGCCTCATCTACTAGATCTCAGGAGCAACCCTCCTCTAGCTATGATAACCAAAAGTGCCTACAGATGTAAAACATTCTCCAGGAGACAAAACCACCCCTTGTTGAAAACCACTGCTATAGTATAAAATTTCCAGGGCTCTACAGTCAGACAAATACATTTTATTTTTATTTTTATTTTAGCATGTGTGTGTCTGAGAGAGAGAGAGAGAGAGAGAGAGAGAGAGACCTGTGTACATCCATGTGTCTGTTCATGTACATATGAATGCCACAGGCCAATGTTTAGTGTTTCCCTCTGTTGACTCTACATTAATTTCTGAGACATGATCTCTCTCTCTGAACCTGAGGCTTGCTGATTAAGTGGATCGCTGGCTAGTAAACTCCAGTGCTCCTCCTATCTCTGCCTCTCTAGCACTGGAGCTACAGATGGGCATTTTTGTGCCTTTTTTTTTTATGTAGATATTTGGGATCCTCATGTTGTTGAAAGCACTTTGCCCACAGATTCATCTCCTCAGTCCTGAAGAATCTTTTCTAATCGTATCTCTGACACTTTCCCAATGGAGGTTGCTTTCAGTGCCATTCATTTTAGCCTCAGTTTCTTCTCTGCTGATCAAGAATGGCTTCACGGTGGAGAATGATTTTTAGATTAAGGAGAGAATGAGAATAAACACAGACACTTTCTAGGGTATACAGCAAGTGGATCTTTAATAAATATTAACTCTGTCCTCACCATGCTCTGTACTCTATCCTGCAGCTCATCTGTGGGCTATGCTTTGTAGATGTTCCTGTTTGGAGATAACATGTTTCTGTGGCTGAGGTTGTATCTCAACTATGAAAGTACTTGATTAGCATGTTCTTAGCTCTGGGATTGATCCCTAGTGATCAAAAAGAATTGAGTATGGTGGTATACATCTTTAATCCCAGCAACCTAGAGGTGTAGGCATGAGGATCAGAAGACTTCCAGGTCATCCTTGACTGTATATTGAGTTCAATAGCTTCACAGAGAAGAGCTACACAGAGAAGTACACGGTTTTGATGATAGTAAGTGGTCCTCGGATACTATCCACACTTAATCAAGTTCATTAAGACTTTACATCCCATCCTAGTGGCTCGTGCAGATTCTAGATGTTGGTACTGCAGCACACTATGTGCACTCTGAGATCTTGTGAGTGTAAGGTGATTTATAACGAGCATAACCATTGCACAACTGAATGAGTTAAGATTTAGACAGGTAGCGTTTATTGTTTAAGCTCCTGGTTAGAAAAAGGTAGGGCCATCATTGGAGCCCAGCCCATGGTCCCTGTGTGGCGAAACCCTAAGACGAGCCAATCATTTCATTATCACATCCTTATCTTCGGACACATCTCACTTTTCTGTAGCAAATGAGGCAAACTACAGCTCTGAAAGAGCGAGTGACATGGTAGAAAGAGCACTGTCTTCGTACAATTCTCTCTCCTTTTTCTCGCGCTCATTTCCTTCCTATGAAGTGAGAGAATTATCCGGAGTTGGGGGGATGGCTCTCTATAAAGCATTTGCCGTGGAAGCCTATGGATCTGTGCTTGATCTCCGGCACCCACGTCAAAACCAGGCATAATGGGGTACATCTATGACTCCAGCTATGCGAGAGGGCAGAGGCTGGAGGAGGATCTTGGGAGATGCCTGGCTGGACGATCAAACCCATCAGTTAGTTACAGTTTCAAGAAGAAATGCTGCCTCATGAAAATTGAAAAGTCAGTGAGTAATGACGTTAGCTGTCTGATGTTGATCACTGGCCTCTACACATGCACTCACTCATGCACATACATGAGCACATACACACATGCACACACATGCACACATGCACTCACTCATGCACATACATGAACACACACACACACATACACACATGCACTCACTCGTGCACATACATGAACACACACACACATATACACACATGCACTCACTCGTGCACATACATGAACACACACACACACATACACACATGCACTCACTCATGCACATACATGAACACACACACACACATACACACATGCACTCACTCGTGCACATACATGAACACACACACACATATACACACATGCACTCACTCGTGCACATACATGAACACACACACACACATACACACATGCACTCACTCATGCACATACATGAACACACACACACACATACACACATGCACTCACTCGTGCACATACATGAACACACACACACATATACACACATGCACTCACTCGTGCACATACATGAACACACACACACACATACACACATGCACTCACTCATGCACATACATGAACACACACACACACATACACACACATGCACTCACTCGTGCACATACATGAACACACACACACACATACACACATGCACTCACGCGTGCACACACACACACACACACAACTGCTAATTCAGGTCCATTGATTGTTCCTCAAACTATACCACTTCCTTTGTCATTCTAATACTCAGGCTATGTTCTTTGCTGAATTTTTACCAAAAAAAAAAAAAATGATAACAATTAACTGTGGATTTTTTTTTATTGTGTCGTCTACCATCTCTCCAAAGCTACTACATGTTCCTGTTCCTGAGAAGGAAGAGTTCTCATTCATTTCAAATGGCCTCTCCACACCCTTCCAGAAATTTGTCTCCTGTGATTTTCCTTCTCTTTCCTCCCACACCGAGACAAAAACACCAGAATGTACTTTCCAGTAGACCATTCCCATTGACATATGAATGTTGTGATGTCAACTCCCTTCAAGAATCAATCACCACCCCGCCCAGCTTGGTCTTCCACACCAGTAATCCCAACTCCTCTTAAAGGCTGAGATAGGAATTGCATAGTCAAGGCTTGCCTGAGCTACAAGAAGATTTCCAGTTCAATAATTTTTTGAGACCATGTCTCACAATAAAAAGTAAAAAGAAGGGAACTGGGAAGATCACTCAGAAGTTAAGAGCATCAGCTGCTCTTTCAGAGGATCTGGGTTCAGTTCCCAACTCTGCCATGGAAACTTACAACAATCTGAAATTTTAATTCCAGGGGATCTAATCGTCTTTTCTGGCTTTCTCAGGCACCAAGCAAGCACATGGGAGACAGACATGCATTTGTGAAAAATATCCATACACAATAATAATAACAATAATAATAATAATACTTTTGAAAAAGTAAATAGAAGACTGGTGACATAGCTCGATGGTAGAGCATCTGCCTAGACTCCCCCAGCAATGAGGTACTGAGAGTGTGGCTCAATGGTAGAGCACCTGCTTAAAATCCCCCAGTGAGGGACTGGGTTCATCAGTACAACATCTGACTAGCATGTAACAGACTTTAAATTCAGTTGAGATAGGAGGAGAAAGGGAAAAGGAGGAAGCAAAAGAGATAAGCTCTGTTTCACTGAAGAAACTCCTTCCTGTGAAAAGAATTCACAGCTGAACTTCAGGTGGAATGTTCTTCATACGTCCTTACTTCAAAGATTCTCATTAACCCACCTACTGACTTGGGTCCCTGGCGTTGCGCCAAATGGCCCCCCTAAAGAATGTGGCTCATTATAGCCAAACCCAAGGAGCCTTTCTCAGATTTTATCCTGCCATCCCCCACGGCACAGCCCCAATCAGACCCATCTTCCGTCCTCTGTCCACTTTTATGCTTAAGAAGGCAAAAGGTACACACACAACTCAATTTTAGTTGCTCTTGTAGCTCAATGGCTGGATGGAAAACAAGCTCAATGATCAGATTGCCTCCCCTTGACTTTTCTTAAAGTGGGTTCAACTCAGGTCTGCATGCTCGGAAGGCAAGAACTTACAGACTAAGTCATCTCCCCGTACCTCCAAGTTTGTTCTGTTCTCAGCATATCGTAAGTCAAGAACTCAACAGCCGTGCAGTGCAGGTGAAGGTGATGCTGCATATTTGTCTCTGCCCAGGACTTTAGAAAGCATCCAGCATATAACAGTCATTCAAAATATAAGTGTTCAGTTGTTGGAGTGCAACTTACCATCAGCTGAGGTCCCCTTCCTATACTGCTGGATTCCTGTGGTATAATTGAGCAACCTGGCTCTCAGCAGAGACTTAAGAAAACTCTGAGAGGAACATGAAAGCTGAAACCAATCTGGTGGCAGAATTTCAGGGTTTCTTAAGATTTCCAGACTCCATGCGGACATGATGTCAGTAAAGTCTTATTTTATGTATGTGTGTCTGTGCTCCACATACATGCCTGGTGTCCTCAGAGGCTAGAAGAGAGCGTCGGATCCCTTGGAATCAGAGGTTATAAGCCACGATGTGGTAGATGGGAATCAAACCAACATCCTTGGATTAGCGCTCCTAATTGGTAAGCCACCTCTCTAGCCCAAGCGGGGTTCTTAGAAACACTGAAGTGTAAGTGTCCCTCATCACTGCACTCACCTCATTACATTCCTGTAACTGCGAGGACCGCATTCATGGGCGAAGCGAAGACGGAGCCTCCTCAATTGCAGTTGTATCCGGCCACCAGCTGTCTTGTTGTTGCTGTGTAAGAGCCAAAGTTATGTCTTAAATTTTAATTACTGTACCTAAGCTACAAAACAAAAACACAAACAACTTCCCTGAATACTGGGTAGGAGCTGTTCATGTAAAATGCAAAGAGACATAATCCCGTAATCCCCACTTGCCCAAGGACAGATAACTTCCTGGGATGCTGGGTGTGGGCTGTCCATGTGGGATAACAGACCTTGTGTGTAGATTCCTTAAACAAAGTTGGATAATCCAACTGCACTGGTGTGCTCCAAATGCACCAGCCGTGCTTAGTCACATGTAGATGGGAGATACCTAGACAGGAAGTACATCAGGATATGTATACTTGCTCCTGATGGGACATAGGTGGGAGGTACACCAGCCTGAATTGTGTCACAATATATGCCTGTCCCTGATTGGACCTGGATAGCCCTGTGAGTTCTGCCTTTATAAGCATCTGCTGCATGTGCCTTAGTGCCATTTCCTGGGATATCCCAGAGCGGAAAACCTTAGAATGGTTAGAATAGATCAGAGTCCATCTTACTGGACAATACTTAATTAATTAAATGAAAGCTTGCTTCAAGTTTGGCTCAAAATTGTGGGGATGATCTTATTCTCAACTGGTGGTGGGATTACAGCTGCTGTCTGCAAGAGCAGCACGTGCTCTTAACCACTGAGCCCTCTCTCCAGTCCCACCAATGCCAGTTTCCATACAGCCTACAAGCCAAGAATAGTATTAACTCCCAAAGATGATAGAAGAAAGACCACTGACCCAAATCATCATGATTAGATTCATTAAAGTAAGCACTTAATTAAAGCAGGTTTTTTTATTCATGTGCATGGGCTGCCTCCCCCAAGGGGGTACGGTTTGAGAAGTCACCATTGGAAGTGAGGAAGAGAAGGTTTTTATAGCTCAGGAGTTGGGGGAGGGGCAGGTCCAAATGAGGCATTTGGTGGACAAAATAGGTGGGGTTATAGTAGCAGAACATAAGCATAACAAGTTAGTCATAAAGATCTCCTGAATAAAGACATGTTTGCAAGTAGGTTTAACAAGGTAGTCGTAGGTGGTTAAAATAACCTTTTGAAACACAGGTAGGGTTGCAAGATGGTTGTTACAGTTTTTGAGACAAAGACATCATTGACATTTCCTGGAACAGGTCGAGCGATCCATTTACTATACCAACGCAAATTTTTTTGAAAAGGAAAAGAAGTTTACTGAGTTCAAGCAGAGCTAGCCAGGCTAGGGAGGCAGACTGACACCAAGTTCAGAGCTGCAACCCCAGATAGAATTTTTACAGGGTTTGAAAGCTTAAAAATCACAAATATCTGTGCCAATAGAAACAGAACATAAACAAATGTTAGTTATGATTTCCAACCAATCATAAACTTACTAACAATCATGGCCAGAGTGACCATAAACCAGAAATGAACTGTCTCAGTTCCCAAAATAAATACCTGACCACCATCTTGTTTTGACTCTCAGAGTGGGTTGAGAAGGCAGGGACATTTTACATTTTTTCCTGGAAAACCTGAACCTTGGGTGACCTTGTTTCAAAACGGACTCCACAGTTTAAGATGGTGTCGGTTCTGCCATCTCACAGGCAATACAGACCATTTGTAGTTAAGGTTCCTAGGGCATTGCATAATCTTCGAGAAATAGAGGTTTAACCATAAAGAGGAATGGAGCCTAGTCTGTCTGTACTATAAGATGGTTTTAAGCTTAAGATGGTTTACTATTAGTTTTCTTGTTTGTTCGGTTTTTGTTTTCTGCCTGAAGAACAACAAAAGAGAAATGAAATATGTGTGAACTGATGTGAACTCCAATTGCTGTGTTCTTAAATGATATACTTTTGCTATATTATTGCCTGCGCTGTAAAGCTGAGCTGAGGACCATGAAACCTGCCAGGTATTAAATATTAACTTTCTCATCCTTGGTAAGAAATGCTTATCCCTGGTTATATGGTGTAGCTGTAGAGTCACAAGATGTAGACGTTGATTTGGGTTCAAAGACAGTTTATTCTTTGTCTAATTAAATCACTAGTTCTTAGTCCCAGTGCCCTGGAGCTTCTCAGCCTGCATACAATCTAAAATGCTTAAGCTGCAAGCCTGGACCTAGAAAGCTTCAGCCTCAGCCTCTGAGACCCACTGACTAGCTCCTTTTTAGCTCTGACTCTTCTGGTTCAACTCACTGGCTGTTCTGGCTCAAACTCCTCTTCTAGCTGACTGACTTAAACTGATCTTCTGAGCTGGCATACAGTTTCTGATCAAAGTCTTCTGACTCTGGATAATTGTCTGACTGCCTCATACTGAACTGTTCTCCTCGGCTTCAAACCGATTCACTCTTCCCGTCTGGTATGACTTCTGCCAAGCTGCCTCCGTGTCTCTCCCAGCCTGCCTGCTTCTGTAACTCACTGTTCCGCGCCGTCTCAGTCAGCCTCTCTGCCTTATCCTCAGTCAGACTGCTTCATTGTCTCTGTGTCTTTCCCTCCATCTGCCTGCTTCAGTTGACTGCTCTGAGCTGAGAGCCCGCCTTTCTACTAAGAGAATTGGGTGGGTTCTCACTCTGACTCATTCTGACTGACTCTGATAACTCTTCCTCTGATTAGTCACTTTGCCTGCTTTTCACTGGCTCATCTCAGACATCACTTTGAGTCTGACACTGACCCCTTCTGAGTTCTGCTTCTTGTCTCCCAAATTCTGGGATTAAAAGTGTGTGCTACCACCGCCTTCTGAATACTGGGGTTAAAGGTTTGTCTACGTTCCATCCGGACCACGCAAGCCTACAAATGTGATTTCTTCAGATAGACTACTGGATTACAGACCCTTCCTAGCTTTTACACAGGCCTATTTCTCTACATTATGGCTTGTCTGGTCACGCAACTAATAACCAACCGAGACCAGGTTCTAACTGAGAACCTTCACGGTGCCCAGAAGCAATTGCTGTGGTCTTTTTCTAACAGGAACAACTTGGTATCTCAAGCAGGGATTTCCGTGCTAGCACAGCCCAGTGACATTTCCTCTGGGTTTGCCTAGATTGTGCAATGGGGTCATGCAGAGCAGAAGTCTACTCTGATACTTTCCTGCTTTTTTTCCACCCTGTACACTGTACCCTACATGCCTACCTCCTCGTCTCCACTCGTGTATTGTGGTAATCATGGGGTATTGGGGCACAAAGAAGAAAGCCAGCCTGTAGATGTTGATTCAGATTGAAGGTGAAAGGTAGTTTATTCTTTGGCTAATTCAATCCCCAGTCCTTGGAGGGTTTTAACCTCCGTACAATCTAATCTTCAAGATACAAGCCCAGACCTAGAAGGTTCCAGCCTCAGCCTCCACGACTGATACACTCTGGCTATCTCCTTCTGAACTCAGAGCTGCACTGAACGCAACTGACTCTTCTGGTTGGCTGATTCAACTTACTCTTTGTTCTGGCTCAAACTCTTTTCCAAACTGCTGGTTTAAACTGACCTTCTGAGCTGTCTGTTTCTGGCTGAACTCTTCTGACTCTGGCTGACTCCTGCAACTTCTCTGACTGAACTGCTCTGCTAAGCTTCAAATTGACTCTCACTCGAAGCTGACCCTTTCTCCCCAAACTCACTCGTGTCAGACACTGACTCCTTCTGCTGAACTGCCTCTGTGTCTCTGCTTCAGTCTGCTTCAGACTGCCTCTGTGTCTCTCTGATCCCCTGTCTCTATAAACTCAGAGCCTGATTTTATATCCTGAGAGTTGGGCATATCCTTGCTGTGATTCAATCTCAGACTTCACTCTGCCAGCTCTTCACTCTGATTCAGTCTCAGAGTTGAGGTTAAAGGCATGTGCTCATTCTGGAAACATGAACTGAGAGCTATGACCTACTTCTGAATTGATTCCTTCATCTTAGAACCCTAGTGTTGGGATTAAAGGTGTGTGCTACGCTGCCTTAGCCACAGAAATCCCTTTCATCTAGCATTATCACAGGATAATAGGGTAATAGAATTAGTCTTATTAACCCATTCCATCTGCATTCCAACCAGATCATGCAGGCCTCTAAATGTGATCTCTTCATACAGGCCCTTGGATTTGATGCCTTCCTACTTGTCACACAGGCCTTTCCGTGTGATCCTTTCCCAGAGTGGCCATATTGCTGGATCAAATGATTAGATATTCCTCTATACCAACTTGTGTTGCAGTAAGAGGTTCAGTGAGCTGTGGAGGAACTGGATGGGGCTTCTATCAAACCATCTTCAAGAAGATCAATCATGTGAAGATTGATCATCACGAAGATCAAATGACCTCACATCTGTTCAGCAGTTACTCTCTATGGACTCCCTTTTTTATTTTCTCTTGGGATCTGGGTCCTTCACGATGTAAAACGATGCCCTTTATGGCTCTTAATTCCTTGTAAGTTTTCATAACTTGCATGCTCCTTCGATTGTGTAGCAACATCTCCCCTGCTGAGACAGTCCATCCTGGAGGGGGCTCCTACAGGTTCAGGAAGTTAAGCCTTGACACATTCCCGGTAGGAAAGAGTCATGTCAGGGAAAGCAGAAACTTACAAGAACATACATAGCCTTCTGCAAGATTAAGGAAGCAGTAAACAATTTCTTGGGTGAAGGGAGGAAGCAAAGTCGCCTGGAGGGGGCTCAGCCTAGCCGTGGGATTCTCCATCCTGTTGAGGTTCCTCCCAGTTCTGCAGAGAGCTGCAGCTTTGCTGTGTGGTGATACAAGAGCCTTCAAGTCACCCTTGTTCCCGTAAGGAAGCCCTTGTGTACACTTCTGTAAGGGACCCCAATAAGCTTACTGGCTCGCCAAATTGACTTGACTTGTTCATTAATTTTCTTAGTCCTTGATGTTGATGACATTTTCACTTCCCCCTAGAAAAGCTCTTACACACAACATCTTCCTCCCCTGAAAACTTTCTAAAATGTTATGAATGACCACAAAAAAAAAGTGTTAGCAGAAGTGTGGAGTATTATGGAATTGATCTTGGTCGCTGTGGCTAGGAGTAGAAGACTCAATCGTCTCTGACCGTCTGAGCTATTAGCTTTGTTTCATTGTCTTATTGTGTCTCTAGTTCCTATGATTCTCCTCTCTGTTTCTGCCTTTCACTGTTTAACACAGGTTCTCCTTAGTTCGGTGCCCTCTGCTTTATTTATGCCGGGAAGGTTCCTTGAAACCCATGACTCTTCGCCTCTGCTATGGAGAAAGTTGTACCTGTGTCCTGCCAGAATGGAGAAGAGGGAGGTTTCCAGGCACTTGGAGGATCCAACAAAGTCTGTTAAGAAAAAATGTGATTTGGGTATAATTTCAAAGTCATTGTAAGTAACAGAAAGCCTCGGTTTCCAGCTTTCCTGTTACCCAATTCATTTCTGTTCTGTTACTCCTCCCCCTGCCCCTCTGTATATTTTCTGCTGAGCCCAGTAGAGAAGTCACTTTCTCCAGGATCTCAGACTTTGAACTGTCCAGAGGAAGACCCAGAGCTGTTGGAAAGTGCAGGTCAGAAAGCTTTGTCTGGGGTGGTGGGCAGGGGCTTCAGAACTTGGTAATGTTGTATTCAGCATCTGGAGGAGGGGGGCACGATATACTTTGGGCTGGGCTATCGAGGGCTCAGGCTGCAGCTCAGTAGGTAGCATGCTTTCCAAGCAAACATAAAGCCTGGCTTTTCTTTCTAGTGCCACATAACACATTTCTGCAAACTTGACACTGGAGAGGGAGAGGCAAGAGAATCGGAAGTTTAAGGTTATCCTTGGCTACATAGCACGTTGAAGGTCAGCCTGAACTATGTGAGAGCCTGTCTGAAAAGATTTTTTTTTTTTAAAGAAGAAAAGCTCAGTTGTGGAGAAATATAAAGAGGTGAATAAAGTAACACACATCACTCTTTCCAGACGTGCTGCTACAGGAGAGAGTCAAAGGTGTGAGTGACTGGATGAAAGTGAGCAATGGCTTATACTAAAGCTGCAGTGTGCTAGAGCACACTGATGCCCTCACTCGTAGGGACGGATCAAGAAAAAGTCTTGAACGTGAACTAGTGAAGGAGAGCGCTCCTTGAAAGAATAGGTTGTGAAGGATTTGTGGAATGAGGAGAGGGCAAATCTCAGGCTGGGATACTTGTCTTCTGGCCATAGATGGGAGGCTAGAGAAGGGGCTGCAGAAGTGTGGAGGGTAGTGGCCATACTGGACCAGGAAGAGAGGCGTGGGCTCTGTTTGTGTCGGTGGAGAAAAGCTCAAAGCTTTAAGCAACAAACAGAAGGAACGAAACTGTTCTTACAAGTCATAGGAAACACGAAACAAATGGAAAAAGAGTGGTGAGCCTGCAAAGAGACAGACAGGTTCCAGATGCTTCACGGAATCTGCAGCAGCGTTCACCTCTGCCTCCTCCAGAATTGTTAATTTTGGTTGTTTTCCCCCTCTCAAAGTCTTAGTTTCTTCTTATATTACGAGATTGACAGTGTGTGGTCAAGTTTAGCCTTATCGGGGTCTGAAGAAAGCAAGAATGTGGTACAGGAATTGGCAGGTTTAAAGGGCTCTACAGATGGTAGACCCTGATAACTAACATTCCTATTCAATCCAAATTACGTCTTCTCTCTGCAACCATAGGTGGAGTTATATCTTATAGTCGTTCTGTTCTGTGTACTCTGAACTACCATCACAGACTCTCCCTTGTACATTGTGTAAACGTTTTTCAAACACTGCCTGAGAGATTTCTCAGAACAAACAGCCCTCAGCACAGTTTGGCGTTGGGTGTTTGGTGGAATCTGGGGAACGAGAAGGTACTTCCAAATTGTTTCTGAAACTGTAACGCACTGAGGTTCAACAGTAATGTGAGCCGCGTGCGTGTGACTTCAGGCTGTCCTGTGGGTGCTTTAAATTAATAAGAAGAATTGCAGGGCTGGGGTTGTGGCTCAGTGGGGAGAGTGTGTGTCTGGTACACAAGCCCTGGCTGGATTCAATCCCCAGAATCACATAAACTGAGTCTTGTGGTGCACCCCTGCCGTCACGGAATTTGGGACGTGAAGAAAGAAGGACCATAAGTTCAAGGCTATCCTTGGCAAGTTTGTGAGTCATGAGATCTCATCTCAAAAGACAAAAAAGAAAAGGAGGAAAAAGTAGAGGAAGAGGGGAGTAGAAGGAAAAGGAAGGATAATTTGGGCTTGATAGCACACACTTGTGATCCTACCACCTGGGAAGCAGAAATAAGAGGACTGTCATAAGTTCAAGGACATGAGGGGCAGTCTGTTGTACATTCCAGGCTAGCCAGTGCTACACAGGGAGAACTTATGTGGAAGGGGCAGAGGGAAAGGAATTAACTAACCCATTATGTGTTTAACAATTACATACTCTTATCTGATCGATTGTCCCTTCAGCATGGAGTCAAGGAATGTAAACATTACTAATGAGACTTTTCAAATTGCTTCCTTCATGGACTTTCTCATCTCAAGTCAATACAGTGTGAGTCAGCCCATCTGCCAAATTCCGATGGCAGAGTAGGGTCAGAAATCGACCTTTGCTGAACGTTCCAACTGAAGACTGAGTGACTCTAGGAAGTTAATTTGATGTGCTGGGTCTATTTCCTCATTTTCATAACTGTCATGACCAAAAGTGTAAAATCTGGAACTGAAGAGTTGGCTCAGTCAATAAATTGCTAGCTATGCAAATCTGAGGACCTCTCCATGCAAACAAGGAGAGAGGCGGATATCTGGAGCTCATTGGCCAGCCAGTGTAGCTCTAAGTTTACTAAGAGATGCTGTCTCAAAAGCATAAGGTGGAGAATAATCAAAGAGGACACCTGACATTGACCTCTGACCGCTGTGTGCACACACACACACACACACACACACACACACACCTCTGTCATTATTCAGTAAATGACATTTGTCGATCACTGATTCCTGCCCAATGTTATTAACTCACTTTGCCCTCTCTCTCCCATTTAGAAAGTCTGTAGTTAACATTAGGGAAAGGCACTTTTGACTTGAGCAATACTTTGCCCTCTTAATCCAGTGAAATCCTACCTACATGTTGGAACCTTGCTTCTCCCTTGCCCTTGGTCGCTTTCAAGTGTCTCAAGGAGATCTCATTGGCAGAGAGAGCTTTATTTCCTTCCACCATGGAAATCTCAAAGACACTAGAGAGACAGCTCAGTGGTAAAAAGTGCTTACTGATCTTCGAGAGGACCTGAGTTCAGTTCTCAGCACTTAAGTCGGGCAAGTCATAACTGAGATCCATCATCTCTGGCCTTCTTGGGTGTCTGCACTAATACACATACCCTCACGCAGATACACACACACGCACACACATATGTTATTAAAACCAAGAACAATCAATATCTAAAAGCTAATTTCAATTGGCTATCCAATACCAAATGATCTGCCTTGAAAACACACATACAAGTAACATCATACACACTGAGCAGATTATATTTAGGACGTCGGAGGGGGTGTTGTTTCTTTAACAGCAATTAATGAAAAAGAAGCCATGCACTTGAAAGAGAGATCCGGGTGGGGGTGGGACACATACGGGACAGTTGGTTTGGAGGGAGGAAAGAGAAGGGAAGAATAATGAAATTGTATTATAAACTCAAAAAAAAAAAAGACCCAATATAAACGAGAGAACTTCAGAGATGTCACCTGAAGCCATTATTCATCTAAATGTCCCCCGTCAGCAGAGAAAGGGGACCTCTGTTGAAGCCCTAGGAAGGACAAAGGTAGGTGTGTTATGAAGTGATCCTGCAGAATGACAGGTGGGAGGAGTCTGTGACTGTCTCTCCCGGTCACTGAGGCTGTCTTCTGCCTCTTTCCCAACGTGCACACATCATTTTATTTAAGTTGTGATAAAATACATGTAATAAAAATCCACCTTCTACTTTTTTCTTGTATGAAGAGACCATCAACCTTATTTATTTTTTTTTTAGACAAGTTCTCTCACTGGACCTGGAGGTCACCGATTTGGTTTAACTGCTTGCCCTGAGGAGCCTCCCTGCCTCTGCTTCCTCCTGCCTCTGCTTCTGAAGCACACAGATGTTAGACAGGCACGTGTCACCGAGCAGCTTTGTACGCAGGCTGGACATTCAAACGTCGGTTGCCGTGCTTTCGTGGCAAGCACTTTGCTGGCGGAGCTGGACTGGCCTTAAACTTACTGTACAGCCCTTTCCAGCCACAGAGTGAAGACCTTTCTGCCCCGAGCACTGGGCTGACAAGGGTACATCACTGCCACACCCAGCTGAAATTTTACCACTTTAAAATTAAATGTCATTAAGTGCATTTAAAATGTTTTGCAACCATACCCGTATCTCACTCTAGAACTATTCCATTACTCAAAAGAGAAAAAACTCATACTCTTTGAGCAATAATTTCTCTATTCCCCTCCTTCAGGCCCCAGCATTCACTAATTGGTGTTGCTTCCTGTAATCTTACCTTTTCCGGATATCTGTTATTAACTGAATGACGCATCATATGACATGTTGTGTCCGGGTTCTCCTTGCAATACCCTGCGCCATGAATCTGTCCTGACGTATATTAGTCCTTCGTTATTTTGTTTCGCTTCTTGAGAGAGTCTCATGGTGTATCCTACAGGACAAAGGCCTCAAATGTATCGTCCCCCTGTCTTCATGACCCAAATGCTGGGATTACCGGCGTATGGTACCGCAGTGTTTCCTATGTATGTCAAAAAACTATACATCTAATGGAGATGTCGTACTTTGTACCTCCAATTTATCTGTTCAGCTTTTCTCAACTAAACACACACTAACTGATCTGGGAAGAGGGAACCCATCTGGGAAATTTCCTCTATAAGATTGGCGTAAGGGCATTTTCTTAATTGGCTATGGATGAAGGAGGGCTCAGCTACCTGTGAATGGCACCATCCCTGGACTGGTGGTCCTGGGTTGTATAAGAAAGCAGGCTGAGCAATCCATGAGAGCAAGCCAAAAAGTGGCACTTCTCCGTGGCCTCTGCTTCAGTTCCTGCCTCCAGGTTCCTCCTACCTTGATTTCCCTCCATGACAGAATATCAAGTCTAAACTGAAACAAACCCCTGTCTCCCCAAATTGCTGTTGGAAAAGAAACAAGACAGAGTGTTTTTGTATTCTAGCAATAATGAGAAAAGCAGCTATAGAATTTGCATGCAAACTTTCCTTTGAACACAAGGGTTTTTTTTAAAATATTTTATTTATTCGTTTTTAGTTTCATACAAGGCCAGCCTCACCTTCGTGCCATCAGAACATCGCATCTTCTGTTTCTAACGGTCCAGGTAGGGCTGCCTGCTGGCATGTTAACCCATCTTTTCTTGCTCGATCTTGTGTGGAAGCGTTGAACACAGATTTTTCTCCATACTGTTCGCCCAGTTTTGTTTTGTCTTGTGCTGCTTGTTTTGGTTTTCCTGTTGCAAGTTAAGGGTCTACATCAGGCCAAGTACTTGCCTGTGGGAAGAAGAGTAGATATTAGGATGATGGAAACACAGGCACAACCTCCTCCCCCCACCCCGATAAGACAGGCAGAGGCGAGCTTTCTCTATCTTGAGTGTGAGGGTCTGGATGGGAAAATTGGATACAGTGACAGAGGCAAGGAAAACTGGGGGCAGCGCTTTCAAAAAACAGGCCCTGGGGAGATGGCTCCATGGTCTAAGCGTTTATGTAAAAGTGTGAGGGCCAGAGTTGGGGTCCCCTGAAGCCCATGTAAATGTCAATTGGGTACAGTGCTTCACCTCTAATTCCAGCCTCGGAAGGTAGAGAGAGGCGGGCCCCTGAGCAATCTGCCTAACGAGCTCTAGGTTTGACTGAGATATCCTGTCTCTGTGAACTCGGTGGCCGAGGTTGATTGCTGAGATCAACCTCAGGGTGCCACACATATGCGCACATGCGTGTACGAGTGTTCTCGGACATGCCAGCACTCGTACATGCAAAGAAAACACTCGCTCTTGAAAAGTCGAGAAAATGGACAGATACGGTGGTGGTGTAGCCTCTCATCCCAGCATTCAGGAGGAAGAGGCAGTCAGATCTGAGTTCACAGCCACTTTTGTCAATAGACAGAGTTACAGGCTAGCAAAGGATGGTACGGAGAGGCTGTCTCGTGGAGAAAAGAAAAAAGTAAAACAAAATAACATAAGCCTGTTTCTAAATGTTCCAGGAGTAGACAAGATGGACACCAATACCTCTCTGCTCATGAACGTGTCTTCGGGATACCCCATGAACACATCTGTGAGGACCCAGTCGGCATCTGCTGGCTACATTGTCCTGGATGCCTTCTCATATCTGATCTTTGCAGTCACCTTTGTCCTCGGAGTGCTGGGCAACGGGCTGGTGATCTGGGTGGCCGGCTTCCGCATGGTACGCACAGTCACCACCATCTCTTACCTGAACCTGGCGGTTGCCGACTTCTGCTTCACCTCCACGCTACCATTCTTCATCGTCTCCAGGGCCATGGGAGGACAGTGGCCCTTTGGTTGGTTCCTGTGCAAGTTCGTATTTACTGTGGTGGACATAAACCTGTTTGGAAGTGTCTTCCTGATCGCGCTCATCGCGCTGGACCGCTGTATTTGTGTCCTGCATCCCGTCTGGGCTCAGAACCACCGCACGGTGAGCCTGGCTAAGAAGGTGATCATTGGACCCTGGGTGTGTGCTTTCCTCCTTACCCTGCCAGTTATCATTCGTTTGACCACAATCCCCAATCGACTTGGGCCAGGGAAAACAGCCTGCACTTTTGACTTCTCGCCCTGGACCCAAGATCTTGAAGAGAAGAAGAAGGTGGCCATCACCATGCTGACCATCAGAGGAGTCATCAGGTTCATCATCGGGTTCAGCACGCCCATGTCCATCGTGGCCATCTGCTACGGGCTTATCGCCACCAAAATGCACAGGCAACGCCTGATCAAATCCAGCCGTCCCCTGCGGGTCCTCTCTTTCGTCGTCGCCGCGTTTTTCCTCTGCTGGTGCCCATTTCAGATAGTGGCCCTCATATCCACAATCAGAGTCCGTGAACGCTTCGGCGGTATGCCTCAAGACATCATAATTGCCGTGAACGTCACGAGCCCCTTGGCTTTCTTCAACAGCTGCCTCAACCCAATCCTCTACGTCTTCATGGGCCAGGACTTCAGACAGAGACTGATCCACTCCCTGCCCGCCAGTCTGGAGAGAGCCCTGAGCGAGGACTCAGCCCCGACCAGTGACACGGGCACCAACTCGGGGTCCAACTCCACGGCAGCTTCTGCAGACAATGAACTACGGGCCATGTAAAGAGAGGGCTTTACAATTGGGATTCCAATTCCAGCTTCATCTACTTGGAGTTGCACCTGCGCCATGGGCATACCCCCGCTGACCTTCAAGCTACACACTCACTTTTGGGACTTTTGTACCTCAACTTAAGGTGGTTAACAAAGAGAAAGGACAAAAAAGAGCATACATTTTCTTGTTAGTCTGAGATAGCTCTGTTGTCAGCTAGTGCTATATACTTTTGTTACTAATACTGTTCACTTCCAACCTCATAAGTTTTCTTCTGTGGATAATGCGATGTATTTTCCCTTTAGAAAATTAAGGAGGAAGGGGAAAGACTCTTATCCCTTGAGCTACACTATTGCCTAGTTCCTTGTGTTAATTTGGTACGGACCTCATAAGACCAGTGTTTTCACCTGTAGCTACAACCAAATTAGTTCAGTTTGTATAATATCTGGTATTGGAGGTACTTGCACTAAAGGGGATGCACTCAGAACAGAACTTCAGTTTGCACACACACACACACACACACACACACACACGAAAGCACTCACACGCATGAGCTACGGGGTTTGTTGTCGTTTAGGTTATTTTGATGTTGACTAAGTAAGATGAAATCTCAGAATAGTTTCAATTTACAGTGTCCTACCGGATACAGATTTTTAACATTCATTTAAAGGTTTTTCAGCCGTTCGTAATTGAGAAATTACTTTTGAGAAATCTCTGTCTTTTCTACTGCCCATTTTTTAAATCGGGTTGTTTTGTTTTTCTCTTGCTGTTTAGCGTTTTTCTTTCAGTTCATTACATATTTTAGATACTAACCTTCTGTCAGATGTAAGTATGTTGGGTTTTTTTTTTTTCTGTAGGCTGCCTCTATATGTGGGTGATATCATCCTTTGCTTTTTAGCTTCATGAGGTCCCATTTATTAGTCGTTGATCTTTACACCTGCACTTTAAGGTCCTATTAAGAAAGTATTTTCCTGTGCCAATGAGTTCAAGTATATTCCGTGCTTTTCCCTCTATCAGATTCAGGACAGCACATCTGATGTTCCAGTCATGGATCCGTGTGGAGCCGAGTTTTGTGCAGAGTGAGAGTAGAGATAGTTTTGTTTTTTTTCCTCCTACATGTAATTTAGCCAGCATTATTTGTTGAAAATGAGGCCCATTGCAATGTGTATTGTTGGTCTTCTTGTTAAAGATCAGAGGATTGCAGAAGTGTGGACTTGTATCTGAACCCCCAATTCTATTACAGCGGCCAATGAATTTGCTTTTAGGCCAGAGCCATCCTGTTTTATTTCTTTGGGGGAAGGGGTTGTTTTTGTTTGTTTTTTAGATCTGTTTAGATCCGTAGCATGGTTATTATACAGTGTCAGAAGGTGCTGGGTAGGCTACCAGAAGAGAACGGGCACACCAGTCTTCCCCAGTTGTGAATACTGAGAGCTACAACAACAACCATCCTGGCAAGACATACCCATTAGTATAAACATCATGGGAGTAAACAACCACTTTTTTTTATTAGATTTACAACCCACGCCACAAATCAAAACCCATATCTATGACTAGAGAGATCACAGGACTTAGGGAAGAACCTTCTCCGACTCTTCTGCTAAACAGACATAATGTTAACCAACTAGTAATGCCTATCACTCTACACATAAATTAGGGCACATCTCAACTCTCACCAGAGAAGCTTCGTTTTCCAAGAGATAATAATGAACCCAGAGACCCCCAGTTGGTGAAGGTGCAGAGAATAAGAGTCTAATGGAAAATGCAGATTGCACACAACCTTCCCAAGGTCCAAGGACCACTGTGAAAAGGGGCCGCAGAAAGATCATCAGAGCCAGAGGTAGTGGATAACAACAAGAGAATGATGTTTTCTGGACACAACAGGGCTTTTGCACCACAAATCCACAGGGATTCTGTTAGTGGGAACAAAGTTTGTGCAAGCTCAAGCCAGACCAAACTCCAGTATGAACTCACTCTCTCCAGGAGAGCTGAACATGGTAGCTTGTAGAAAGAGTGTCCTTTTATTTTTTTAAAAGGTATAGCTTCTGGTAGATCATTCATGCTCCAGTGAAAGGCCACACTAGAGAGTATGTGGGTAGCACAAACTATATTGGATTTTTTTTTTTTAAAGAGAAGAAGAGCATACAAAGGCTAGGTAGGTAGAGAAGGCGAAGTAGCTCCGGGAGAAGTCGGGTGAGGAGATGTATATGATCAAAATACATATGATGGAATTCTCAAGGAACTAATAAAGACGTGGAAAAAATAAAATTTTTAAAGGAAAAAAAACCGTCCGAGGAAATCCTTGATTTGCAACCAAGCCAGACAGCTGTGTGAGTAACACTGGGGAAGCCTCTTTTATTTAGACACGAGCTCATGCATTCCAATTCAAGGATGACCTTCATTTCCTGTGTGCACGTGTGTGCAGGTGTACATAAAGATACCTGTACACGTCTGCACGCGCGCACGCTTGTGTGTGCGTGCGTGTGTGTGTGTGTGTGTGTGTGTGTGTGTGCGCGCGCGCGCGCGCACGCACATCTGGATTCCAGAGGTCAATGTGAGGTGTCTTCCTCTATTAATCCACGCCTTATTATTCTGAGACTGAGTTTCTCAGTGAATCCAGAGCTTACCGACTGACTAGACTAGATGGTCAGTGCATTCTGGAGATCTGCTTGTCTCTGGCATCATAGGGGTGCAGTGCTGTTCTCATCTTTTAAAATGGGTTCTGGAGAGCTGGTCAAGTCCTCCTGCTTCCATAGCAAGCACTTTACCCAATGAGGCAGATCCTCCCGCCCATTAACAGGTCATCCTGCCTGTATGCTAGGATTACAAACTCACACCACCATACCTGGTTTGTTTGGTCCTGGGAATGGAATGAATCCAGAGCTTCCTATCAGACAAGCAGGCTACCAATGGAGCCATTTCCTTTGCCTGTGACCACTGAGCTGTGAACCCAGAGGAACTAGCATCTCTGGGGCTGTACTAACCCAGAGTAATTAGCATCAGAATAGAATCAAATGGTAGGACTCAGAGAAGGCATCCGTAAACAACTGAAGAATTGTTTAGTTCAAGAAAAACCTCCACACATCTGGTTTCAGTTCTATGTACTACGCATACGTCAGTTTTCCCTTTAGCCTTCCATCCCAGAGGGGAACAAAACAATCACCAAAGTGAAGAATACCATGAGAAAGGGAAGCTTGGCCTTGGGAGTGTGAGGAGCCTCGGACTGAGGGCAGTGGGTGGTATCTGAGTTCCAGGAGGTTCTGTCTTAACCCCTTCTTCTGCTGACACAGTGACCACATCCCTTGCTATCTGAAAATTAGAATGAAACCCACTTCCTATTACCCAAGTAACCCAAAGCCTACTTCCCCTGTGTTTAGCGCAAGTCTAAGAAATCCCTGAAGGCTGAGACACACTCCACAGATGACCAGAACCCAGAGAAACCCCAAAGTTAGATCTGGAGTAGGGATTTAGGAAGTACCAAAGAGCTGGGGTAGGAGGGAGTCTCAGACGCCTGGGGCTCAGGGCTTCATCTCTCTGAGCCTCCGTCTTCCGCTTTGTAAGATGGGTGATTGGCCCAAAGGCAGGTCTGTGAGGCATTTTCTTAATCAGTGATTGATATGGGAGGGCCCAGCTCATTGTGGGCAATGCCGCCTCTGGGCAGGTGCTGCTCGGTTGTGTAAGAAGCAAGCTGTTGAGCTGGAGAGACAGTTCAGTGATTAACAGTACTAACTGCTGTTGCAGAGGACCTGCATCGGGTTTCCAGCACCCTCGTTGTGGTTCACTAACATCTATAACTCAAGTTCAAGGAGATCCAATGACTCCTTCTGGCCTCTGCAGGTACCAGGCACATGTTTGTGATGCACATACATATAAAAGACAAATCACTGTGTCCATATAATGAGATGAATAAATTTTTAAAGAAGAAGAGGGGGACATAGCAAGCTAAGCAAGCCCTGGGAGGCAAGCAGGCTAATAAACAGCACTCCTCCATATTTGCTGCCTGTTTCTGCCTCTAAATCTCTGCCTTGAGTTTCTGCCTTGACTCCCCCTCACGGTGGACTGCAAGTTACAAGATGGAGGTCGTCTTCTTTATCGCAGCAAAGACAAAGAGCTTCCTGACAATCCCCTCCCTGGTCAAGATTGCACAATACAAAGGCAAAGTTCATTTGTCTTCAGGACCCAGGAATAAATTGTCACTACGTGTGTTACATGTGTCTCACAGACCTGGAGTTCTGAAAGATACTCCGGGAGTAAAAACAGACATCCTAGATAGCTCCATCTACAGAAGCCTGAAAAATCAGGTGGCTAGGAGGTCTACAAGATAGCTCAGGAGAGGGAGGAGACTCTGCACATGCAGTTAAGAGCACTTGCTATTCTTGCAAAGGGCCTGGGTTTGATGCACAGCATCTCCATCAGGCATCTCCCAGACACCTGTGACTCCAGCTGCAGGAGGGTCTGATGTTGTCTTCTGGCCCCCACAGGCATCTGTACCCATAGCTCACACAGACACACGCATACACACAAGTAAAATTGTTAAACAAATCAAAATCAGTAAGCACACACACACAAATAAAATCAATAGAAGCTGATCTTCAAGACCAGTAAGTTTCGTTGGACGCATGCATATTTACGTATCCACACGTATGTTTTTTCCTCCCTAGAGAGCCAATTGTTAATCACTTTCCAGCATACCACAATATAGATAGCACATGTGGTTTGGAGTTCTGTAAGAGCCATGTTTGAACCCGGCTCCCTCGCTACTCATGTGACCTCAGACCAATCGCTTCTTTCTTCAAAACTATTCTCTTCAGCCTGGTTGCTAGCTACCATAATTCTTAGAGGAGATCTTTCAGATACAGCTTATAAATACTGGATGGGCAGCGGGGACCTTAGCATGAGTCATGACTGTTGTGAATTGGCCAGATCTCCCTCCCTGGAGCTCACCCACCTCCTCACCCTACCCTCAACAGTCCCCACCCTCTGGCCAGGTACCACCCCTGTACCTTCCCCCAGACAGGTAAGGTACCTGTCCTGACATCAGTCCCATAAAATCCTGGCTGGCTTCAGGCTCTTCCTTTTTGGTTCTCTCTCTTTTTCTCACTCTCTCTCTCTCTCTCTCTTTCTCACTCTCTCTCTCTGGCCTTTCTCTCTCCCCTCTCTCCTTCTCTTTTGTCCCCTCTCCCTCTTCTTCTATCCCTCTATTCTCTCTCTTTCTCTTTCTCTCTCTCTCTCTCTGTTGTGCACTTTTCTTTCAATGACCACCATATGTCGCCTTCCACCTCCTGGAGACAGTCTTCTTCACCTCTGTCCTCTGTGTTCTCTGAGACCCAACTTCATTGTGTTGCCACCTGACCCATCCTCAGTCATTCTGTGACTCCAATCAACAGATTGGAGAATCATCATTCTGAAGTCTTTATTCTGAAATCTCTGGACTTGGGGGGAAAGAAACATTGCCGTGACCCATTTTGGCCCTGATCGCCTTTGAAGAAGAAGCGCTCCGTGACTGTCTCCAGGGCAAATGACAAGGATTGCTTTAACGTGTCTGTGTGTACTAAGCAATGGGCTAGTTAGTATCTTAGTCACCACAAACCAAGTGGCTTAAAACCACAAGGGACATCCTGTGTCACACTTGTGAAAACCAGATGTCTGAAATGGAGGTTTCACCAAACTTAGTTCTCCTTTGGAGTCACCTTAGGGAAACCCCAACCACACCCCTCGCTGCAGGCAACTTCCTGGCTTTTCCCCCAACCTCTCTCCGGTTAAGTCCTAATCCACAGTGTCTCAGAATGTTACCTATTTGCATACTGGGTCACTACAGATATCATTATTTAAATTAAGATTACAGCTCACCAGGGCAGGGTGGAGCTGTAAGCCAGTATGACCAGAATCCTTATGTAAAGGGGAATCTGGACATAGGCACACACACACAGGAAGAACTGCGTGCACTAAGGAAAGCTGCAAACACAGCTGCTGATTTATGGGCTTGGAATAGATCTTCTGTCACAGACTCAGGAGGAACCGGTCCTGCTAACAACTTGATATTGAATTTCTAGTTTCCGGAACTGTGCAGTGTTGTGGAAGTTTATTTTTAGTGACGTATAAAATACTTGCTTCTTGTGCGCTGTTGGGTGAGGGCCTGCCTAGGTCTAGGTCTTGCATTGTCTGCAGGTGTCAGATTTCTGTGTGTGTGTCTCGGGTGGTGGTGTTTGATTGCTTATGACCTGCACCTGAGGAGTTCTGGCTCAATAAAAACACCTGAGCTCAGACGCTCAGGGTTCCACTGCCCAGTATGGGGTCTGGGCAGGATGGCGGTTCCCTCCGCTCAGGTCTGGCAGAGTTTGTACGTATGAGAATGTGTCCGTGACTCCTTGTTGAGCCCACAAAGTGACTAACAGCTACAGTGCAGTAGTGATTCTCTGTTGTCTCGCTAGCCTTCGTTACCAGGGAAACTGTAACAAAGAATCTGCTTGGCTCATCGAGGCATCACGGCTCAGCCCGTCTTCCCACCACTTCCTCAGATGTGTTGGTCTCCTGTTGCGTGTGAGATCCTCCCTACACACCGTATGAGTTCGTATCAGAGTCTCTACCGTCATTACGTCTGCACACTGGACTGGCATCCTCAGAGGCTGAAATTCAGGGCTAGCTTTGGGAGGCCCTCAGCTGGCTTACTACATGTGGAGATCCTTGTGCAATCTCTGAGGTAATCTTTGTTCCATGAGTCACGGGAAGGAAATTTCAGGCAAATTCAGAATACCAGGTGGTGTTCTAGTCTGAACCTCCTCATCGCCCAAATAGCCCCCATTTCTGTTCTCTTACCATTTATTCCATTACTCTCTCTCTCTCTTTCCCCGCCTTCCCTGTGCACCACGAAGATCTCTTCCACCCTCTCCTAGCTCCAAGAGCTACTGGATTTCTGCAGGACGCTGAACAGAAGTCTTGCTTTCTTTATCTCTAAAATGGGCATTATAACACTTCCCTCAGAACTTTCTGGGGGAAATTAGATGAGAGATTGCACCCAAGTCCAATGTCGTGTGTCAATTAACCAGACTGGACTATGCTCTGTCACCTCAGGACCCATTTTCCCTAATCACGTGATCTCCGAATTTTACAGTGAATGAAGAGTTCTGGGATTCCAAGCTCACAGAAACATGATAAAACAGGGGCCCTGGGATCTGCATCTTAGTGACTGTGACAGAGCTTTATGTGCTTTAGGGACTCAGAGTCAAGAGCACTGGCTGCTCTTCCAGAGGACCTGTTTTCAGTTCCAAGCATCCACATGGTGGCTAGCAATCATCTCCAGCTCAAGGCCCAGGGAATCCAATGACCCCTCTGGTCTCTGGGGCCAGTGTAAGCAGGCACACATATGTATACAAACTCATGCATAACTAAATAATAAATCTTTCTTTTTTTTAATAGATGCTCTGGAGCTCGTAGGATAAGATATGAAAATCATTAGATAATGAGACAATACAGGGTGTGCCTGGCACGGGTGAAGCCTTGAGTTTGATCCCCAGCACCGCAGAAAACTGGGCATGGTAGTACACACGTGTAATCCCAGCACTCTCTGAGGAGTGAAGGCAGGCGGAGCAGACGTTCAAAGTTCTCAGATACATTGAGAGTCTGAAGCCAGCCTGGCTATTAGAGACCGGTCCCAAAGCAAAAAAGAAATAAAGAGACAGAGAGAGACAGAGAAGAGAGAGAGAGAGAGAAACAGGGAGGGAGGGAAGGAGGAGAGGAGAGAGAGAGAGAAGAAGGAAGAGAGAGAAACAGAGAGAGGAAAAGAAAACTTTCTCCCCGCTCCATAGACTTGCTATTTGGCTGTCAGAAATAATCAAACAGTAGACACTTTAGCAGAAGAAAAGGCAAGTACATTTATTCTAGGCACGCGCAAGGAGGCATTGTGGGAATGAAAAGTGAACATCCAATAAGACTTAGAATTGCATATTCCCTTCTCTATACCATGAGGGAAGTAAGAGCTGTGACTTGGGGCACAAGCTCCTTCTTATTCCAGCCTGAGAAGAGCATGAGCTCTTACGAAGTGGCAGAAGCCACTGGGGAAGGTCTAGGCAGAGGGGCTTCTGTGTGGGAAAGGTACCTTCCAGACTCCTTAGACGGGTGGTTTCCTTGGAATCTTGAAGGTCTAGGTGTTTCTTGGAATTCGATGAGTAGTAGGAATTGCTCAGTAAGGCTCCATTGGCAGCACTGGGACCCAAACCCTCCCAGTTCCTGGAAGTCAGAGCAGACTTCTTGCATATCTGGGATCTGTGCCCATCCCGGGGACTCCTTGCCTCAAGCCCGCCTCCTCAGCTGGGAGTTCCTTATCCCATTCTGTCCAACTAACTGAGTGGTGGCCACAGAGTGTGGGCTGTGAGCCTCCCAGCTCCTGGGCCTGCCATGGCTTCCTCCTCCCATCTCTTCCTATCACTCTGCCTCCCCTCCCTCTTCCTCTCTGCTGTCATCTCTGCTCCCTCCTCTTTGTCTCTCCCTCTCTTCCACCTCCCTGGGAAATCCCAGGGTGTGAGGAATTGGCTAAGCTACAGGAGTACAGGCCAGGAGAGGCGATGTGCCAGGCCCAAGAAAGACAAGAGAGAGCAGAGGAAAACAGTGGGGAGCTGGGGAGAGGGTTGAAGAGAGAGAATGAGAATGTATGCATGAGAATAAAGGCAGAGAGAGAGAGACAAACACTCAGAAAATAAAGTCTGGGGAGAGCAGGCATTATGGTTACCCATAGACCTTCATTTCCTTAATGTAGCTTTTCCTAGGTCAGCTGGAGTGTAAACAGGGTTACAGGGTGAGTTCAAGGTCAGTCTGTAGGTAAGTCAGTGTGTAGGGAGACAATGTCAGATGGTGGGGGGTGGGGAGAGAGAAAAGAGAATAAAAGAAGGAAAGGGAGAAAGAAGATGGAAAGGACAGAAGAAAGGGAAGGAAGGGGAGAGAGGGAGAGAGAGAGAGAGAGTTAGAAGTTTAGAGAGACCCAAACCTTACTCTTCTTCTTTTTTCCTTTCCCATATTCTGACTTTTCATCCTGACCTCACTCAGTCATTCAGTACCTGCCGAACCCCCACCTGCTCAGACCCGGAACTGACGTAGGCCCTAAGTGTAGAAATACACGTAGACTGGGAAAGGACCTCAGTCCAACAAGAGAGGCCCTTACTATACCAAAAAAAGATGACGAGCAATTGAGTCTGTACTTTATATAGAAAGCTGATAGGCGTTAGGGGTGGGGAGACAAGAATTTGGGAGTAAGACTTACAGGGCAGAAGCAGTTTCCATGTCAATCCAAGGAGCCAGGTAAGCCATCTTCCCTTCTGTATCCATTCCATAGACATCACAGCCTGTGACCCATCATCTAAGAGAAGTAACTAGAAGAAGAGGTTCATTTTGGTCATGGTTCAGAGTATACGGTTCATAATGGTGAGGAAAGGATCATAGTTACAGTGACTTACAACAAGAGCTCCTTAGACGGCTTGCTGACATCTTGGGGAATCAGGAAGCAGGGCGTGGAACCAGAAGACAGACCTGGCTTATAACACTCGAAGTCTTCACCACCCCATGGCAGACATCTGCAGCTAGACACAGTGTCCAAAAGGTTCTAATTCTTGGTAGATGAGGAGTTCAATAGGAAGCATCCTAGTTTCTTTTCTGGGATAAAACAGCGATCAGAAACACTGCAGGAGAGGAAAGGATTTATTTGGCTTATACTTCCAGGTCGCAATCTATCTTTAATGAGAATAGTGCAGGAACTCAAGTAGGAGCTTAAAGAAGAAACCAAGAAAAAGAAAGAAAGGAAGGAAGGAAGGAAGGAAGGAAGGAGGAGGAGGGAGGGAGAAAGAGAGAGGGGGGGAGAGAGAGAGAGAGAGAAAGAAAGAAAGAAAGAAAGAAAGAAAGAAAGAAAGAAAGAAAGAAAAGAAAGAAAAGAAAAGAAAAGAAAAGAAAAGAAAAGAAAAGAAAAGAAAAGAAAAGAAAAGAAAAGAAAAGAGTGAGCAGCTGCTATCTGTCTGGCTCACTTGCAAATTCAAACTTAGCTACTTATACCCCACAGCCCAGGACCACCTGCCTTGGGATACAACCCACAGTGGGCTGGGGCCTCTTACATCAACCATCAGTCAAGCTGTTCTTTGTCAGACAGCCACAAGCCAATCTGATCGAGAGGCTCTCTTCTTCGAGGACTCTAGGCTGTGTAAAGTTGACACTTGAAGCTAACAGGGCAAGTGGTAACTGAGGAAAACTGTAACTGCAGCTTGGTAGCTGTGTCTCCCTGCGGTCAGAGAACCCCTTCGTGGTTAAACATCTTTGAAGCAGTTGGGTTGCTTTCACCGTATCAGAAACCAAAACACCTGGAAATTCTCTAATACACGTGCAGTAACCAAGGGCCTACATTCATATATATATGTATATATATGTGTGTGTGTGTATACACATACACACACACATATATATCACTCAAATTGTGGTTTTTACTGTCCTTTTATGACTTTTCTAGAGGATCATGGGAAAAATACCTTAAAAGGGAAACCTAGTCCACTATATTTTGGAGGGAGAAAAGGGTCATTTAATACTATGAATGTCAACCACTTCATAAAAATTCATTAAAACTTCTTTAAAATCTACAACACAGAACTCTCTGGACCTCTCCCCTGCCTTCGGTAAGTCCAGTTCAGTCTTCCTCTGTGGTGCTTGTTTCTCTTTGCAAGATAAACTTTTGTTCAAACTGTCTATGTCTCTTGCCTGAACTCTTCAAGAAGACAAGAACTGAAAGACTACACATACACACACACACACACACACACACACACACACACACACACACCCCATAGCAGCTCCTCCTTTAAAACAGTGCCACCAGCTGGCTGCTGAGCGTTCAAACACATGATCCTGTGAGTGATACCATCTCTCCTTTGTCTCTCAGTATCTGGATTCCCATAAAATATTTACTTTCTAAGTCAGAACACTTAGGAGAAGAACCACCTATCTAGATTCAAGCATTGAACAAAATACAGATTTCTTCAAGTTAGGTTTTAGTAGCCACTTACTTACCAGAGCATCATGGGAGAGTTTGGATAAAGGCTTCCATTCATCTTTGGCTGTGTCTAAACCACCTCTCTGTCCCTACACCCCAATTGTATTGTATCCAGCAACTCTGCCTGCACCTGTTCATACTTCCCGGGAGTCCCACCAGCTCCAAAGCTTCAACTTTTCCCAAGCTCACTTTCAGCCAACTCACAGCCTAAAGGAAGTTCCGGAATCTCTGACATAGCCTCCCACTGTGTTACCTGGCCAGGAACCCCTCATCTATCTGCCTACTTTGTAATTCACATAGACCCAGAGCTGATCCATCTCCCCAGATCCCAGCTCTCCTGTAGTCCCCTAGTACCTCCAAGACGGAGTCCAGCCCTTGAATCTGGCATCCAGACATACATACAATGCCATACATTGCTCATGTTATAATAGCCTGAATTTTGTCATATCTAAAGAATAATGTTGTATCCTTTAATATGCAATTTAAACTTCTTCAAAATTTTCATGACGTTTATTTTAGGAATTGCAAGCCATGGTTTGCATGAGGAAGTCAGAGGACAAATTGCAGGAATCTGTTCTCTCCTCCTACCACCATGTGGGCTCTGTAAATTGAATTCAGGTTTTGAGGCTTAGGGACAAGTATATTTACCCATTGAACCATCCCATCTAACTCTATTTATTTATTCTGAGACAGGATCTGACATAGTCCAGAATGGCTTCAAATTTGCTTTGTAGTCTAGAGCAACCATGAACTTCTGACCCTCTTGTCTCAACCTCCCAAGTGCCAAGATCGCAGGCATGCAACACCACACCCAGGGTACATAGTGCTAAAGATCAGCCCAGTCTAATGCACACTAGCCATCCACTCTACCAGCTGAGGTACAGCCTGAATATATAAATTTGTATTTCAATCTAAAAATCATTTTTAAAGATTTATTTTATGTGCATGGGTGTTTCACTTTGCATATAAGGCTGTGCATTGTGCACACACAGAGCCCACAGAGGTTCAGAAGGAGCATCAGATCCACTGGACCTGGGGTCATAGGCGATTGTGAGCCACCATGGGCTTACCTGAAACTGAACCCAGGTCCCCGGCAAGAGCAGCAAATACTCTTAACCACTGAGTCATCTCTACAGCTGTGCCCACCCTGGCTTTTTAAAAGATTTATTTTATTTTTATGTGTATGTTGCAAGTGTATAGGTGGCCACAGGGGCCAGAAGAAAGCATCAGATACCCTGGAGCTGGAGTTATAAGTGGTCTTAAGTCACCTGACTGTAGCAGTACGCTACAATCTTTTACCCTCAATTTAGGGAAGGAGAAAAGAAAGATAGAAATCTTCACCACTTTTACAAGCGGCCTTAATACAGAAAGGTAGAAATCTTCACGGCCTCTTTTTAGGCTGTCCTAAGCTCGAATCTCTCCAACCTTTGTTCTCTTAGGAACTATCACACTAACGATGACAACCTAACCAACGAACCACCGACCAACACCCTCACCAACTCTCGGGGCTTCAGACCTTTGATGCCCTAAACCAAAAGTTCCCATGAACCCATGTGGCACGCAATCCCAAAGCTACAGGTGCCTGAACGACTGCACCCAACCAAATGATAGCCACCTGCATCAAGCATTCCAATCCCAGCTCGTAAACAACTCTACCACAGCTGGGGTGGGAACGCGAACCTAATCCAAAGCCATTTTGCATTTAAAAAAAACAAAACACAAAACAACAAAAATGTTTCCCAAGTGTTCCTCTATACCTGACATGAGTTCTGGGGCTCCCACCCAGGTCCCCTGCAACAGGCAGCAAGCACTCTTAACCACTAAGCCGTTTGTCCAGCCCCCAAGATTACGGTTTAAATGATCTTCCTCTACAGGTCTCGTTACTGACCCCGAATCCTGCTTCCACAGCACCACTCAGTGCTCTGTGAACTAGCCACACCACAGCCACAGCTTGCCTTGGATGTCTTTGTTTCCTTCACTTTCCACTTTCCTAGTTACCCATCACTCTAGAGCACTTCCTCCAGGAAGCCCTTGCTGCTTTTTGGTTGGGTTGAACCATTACCCGATCCTCTATTTACACAGCTGTCTCCTCTACCCACTTGGCATCTTCTCAGAGGCAGGGCCCCCTGCTGACTCATTTATAAGTGCTTGGCATGAGTTAGACCCCACCCATCAGCAGCTCAAGAGATGCCCCAATAATAAATACATGTTTTTCCCTCATCCCTCTCTCCTGTAGCGAAGTTATATGATGATGATCCTGTCTGGAGGATTCTGTGACTCCAGGCAGGCACCTGTTATAAGCCGCCATTGGAGGGGAGGGAGATGGGAAAGCTTCATTTGCCCTTGTCTTGTCTTTGCGACATTCAGTCCTGATCACTTGTGGTTGCCAGGAATTATGGGAGACTGGACTGCTGTGTCTGAAGGAGGAGAGCCAAGCCTGTATTCCTTTTCTGAGAGAGGAAGGCTGATGTCCCAGTCTGAAGGGGGAAGTCTGAATACTGGAGCTCTGGGTCTGAGAGAGGAGGGGTGGGGTCTGTAGTCCTGGATCTAATGGAAGAGGACTGGGACCTGGACACCTGGGTCTAAAGGAGGAGTCTGTGGACTGGTCTCTTATTGCCCTGGCAGAGAAAACCCCCAAGGTTTGAAATCCTGGTCTGTCTTTCATGCACACTCTGGTTTTAGAAACATCTGGTTTTATACAACTGCTCCACCCAGTTAGGGCGGTGTTGAGGCTAGGCAGTCAAATGCTCAGCTCCTGGGTGGAGCTTCAGCTATCCCCTCCTAGCCACAGGAACTCCCCGTTTCCCTGCTCTGGGCTTGCTTCCATCAGAGGATCCATCACCCTGACACAGCCAGACACTAGGCATCACAAGCTCCCAGCAATAACGTCAGACACAGCCTGCCCCACCCTGACTGGTAGATGGTGGCCAGGTTCCCACCAGCAGGACCTTCTCCTCAGTGGGCCAGGCAGGGGCAAAGGTCCAACCTGGCACTGACCCTACACCCTGTCTAGCAAGGGAGACCCTGGGTGTGAGAACTAGCTCTGTCCAGGAGAGTCCTGCATGACTAGAAGAGATGGAACTGCAGGAGAAAGGAAAAACAGAGGCAGAAAAGTCCGAGGAGGAGGGGAGAGTGAGAGAGTCTCGCAAAGAGACCAGCAGGTGAACAGATGATAGCTAGAGACATGGAGGGATAGAGGAATAGACAGATAATAGATGCACAACTAATAAATGAGAAGATGACTGATACATGACAGATAGATGATCGATAGATGATAGATAGATAGATAGATAGATAGATAGATAGATAGATAGATAAGAGGGGATACTTGATAGATAATAGATATGAGAAGGGGAGAAGGAGGAGAGGAAGAAATGGGAATACAGAAGGGTAGAGAAATAAAGCAAAGGGATCAGGTACAAAATGAGAGAGAGGAAGAGTAAGGCAGAGAAAGAGATAAAGAATATAAACTGTATCCAGGTCTCACACACAGGATCCGGAGAGAGACAGCTACTGAGCAGTCTAGACACCACCCATCACCAGTTCACACAGAGAGGAACTTTGAGAAAGGTCATCCTAGAGCTTTGTTTAAAAAAGAAAAAGAAACAAAACCTTACAAAAAGAGTTAAAATCAGTGACAGGGATCAGGGATCAATGACCTTCTGGCCCTAATGACCTGGGGTTCACACACCCAGGGACCCCATGTGCCCCCCTAACCCCACTGTGCTCGGCCAAAGTCTCTGTGATGTACCTAGCACTAAGCCCAGGAGTCACTGAAGTCCCTCCTAAGACAGACTTCAGTACCCAGCCCACAGCCACAGCCAGACCGTGACAGGGACACACGTGTACGTGCACACAAGCCCCATCACACACACACACACACACACAGAGAGAGAGACAGAGAGAGAGAGAGACAAGCAGCAAACAGCAAACAATTCTGGCTGTAGCTCCAGGCTGCTGTGAAACGCTTGCCAGCACAGCTATAGACAGGCAGGAGTGTGCACTTTATCTATCCGTCAGCTTGCTATGTGCCTGGTCCCAGTTGCTATGTTCCTGGGGGACCCATTTGTAGAGTCTGGGGAGAGGAAGGGTGGGCTATGGGGAGATGAGGGTAAGTGAAGAAGAGGAAGAGGTTAAGGAGGTGGAGGCGGGGTGGGGCAGGGGTGGGGTGGTAGAGAGCTGTGAGACAAACGGGGAGAGATGGAGACAGACATACAGGCAGTAAGGAAGGGAGGCAGCTGAGAGACGGAAAAAGAACTGGGGGAAAGGCAGGTAGGATGTACAGATGGGGCAAGGGAAAGGTAAAGTGAACCTTTCTGTGTAAGAGAGAAGGGAAGAGAAAGTAGGGTAGGAGGGTTTGTGGGGGAGGGAGCATGTGTGAAGGACCAGTTTGAGGGGCTGCAGATGGAGGTCCTATCAGGCAAGGGGGGGGGGGGGCAATGTCGGGAATCGAAGAGGGTGGAGTCGTGGGACTGCCTGATCTCAGAGCCCATGGCCGGCCTGTCTGACGTCAGCCCTCCACCCCCGCGTGCGCTGGTCTTCAAATGGCCCCCTCCAGCCAGCTCCAGACACACGAGGATTGCAGAAGGAACCGGAGAGAGCACAGCAGGACCCCACAGACATGAGACAGGTGTGTGTGTGTGGTGTCTGCTGCCATGAGGGCTAATGACTACCACAGGTGTGACCATGTGTATTGGAGACTCGTGAGAATGTGCTTGTGTGTGTGTGTGTGTGTCCCGAGTTCACATATCTCTGTGTGACAGCAACCGTCTGTGTTCAGTGAGCACGTGGAGTGTATGCGTTTCCATCTCTGTGACGCTGCTGTATGGTTAGTCATCTATGCATATCTATGCTTCTATAAATGTATGTCCGTGTTCCCTAGGAGGGGGAAAAAAAAGATGTTGCCAGTGTTTAACACATGCATCTGGGTTTCGTTTTATAGGTTCAGAATCTATTTAGTTAAGCTATATGCAGTCACCAATATTCAACCTCTCTTGACCTGTGAAAATACCAATTTAATATGATCGGGGTTCGTTTTCTAACTGTTTGGTGTTTCTTCTGAGACCTTGTGTTTGTGCTCCTTCGCCGCAGACCCTTGGTGACTGTCTGGGTGTTTATTGGCGTGTTGTTCTATCTTCTTGATATGATTTCTTCCTGGTGCTGAGGGCTCAGGTCCCCCGCATGGCCGTCAGTGGGAGATCGCGGGACTCTGTGCTCAGCCTGAGACACAGTACATGAGGTCGTCCTCGGGAACATGGGTGCTTTCTGTCTATGTGGCTCTTAGTGTTCAGAGTACAGCTGCAGCTGGAGGTGGCCCATATTCCTGGCAGCGAAAACTTCCCTACAAGCTGAGCCATCACTGGGAAACCAGGCAGGGTTGTGTTTGAGGCAAAAAGAAGTCTTAAAAAAAGTCTTAAAAAAAAAAAAAAGAAGAAGAAGAATTGTTAGTGAGTATTCAAAAGTTCTGTCTAAAGTTGGGTACCACGTACCTGTGGTCCCAGATACTTGGAGGGTTGAGACAGAAGGATGCTTGATTCTAGGAGTTTGAGGCCAGTCTAGGCAACAGGGAGACCCTGCATCTTTCTAAAATCTCATAAAACCCCTAACTCACCTCTACTGTTCAGAAAGGTAATGTGAATAGCGATATATGATTTTTAAATACTCCTGAGAAAGTAAACAGGGGCTCACGAGATGGCTCTAGCAGGAAAAAGGAGCTTGCGGCTAAGCCTGACAATCTAAGCTAGGTCTTCAAGACCCCTTCTGACCCCCCCGCACACACACACACACACACACACATTCTGTGGCACACGGACTGTGGCAGGCATATGCCCACGCACATACACACACAAAATAAACAAATAAATACATGTGATTTTTAAAGGAAAAAGAAAGAAACGGAATGCATTTTGGTAATGTCTTTACTTCAACCCAGTGTGTGAGACGACTGTAAACTTCTCTACCAAACACCAGACAGTATACATTTGAGGACTGGAAGAACGCGTTCTCTGCCGAAATCTTAGCAGCCTGCTGTAGCGTCAGGACAGGGTAAATGAGGACTGAGGGGTTGTGGCCTCATACTTAAAGACATTGGGGTTCGAACTGCATGTAACTTTCACGTTCCACAAAATAGTTTTGTCTCCCTTTCAGTTTTATTTATTTATTTTTTTTGCAAATGTAAAAAGATACTTGTTTGTGACTGGTAGTGGGAATTTGTGTCCTGACCACTACTGTATACTTAAAAATAGGATTGTTTGGGGCTGACAACGTGGCTCATTGAGCAAAGGTGTTTGCTGTTAAGCCTGATTACCTGAGGCTTTTCTCCCACCGTGGTGGAAGGAGGGAACTGAAAGTTGCCCTGACTTCCATCACACACCACGGAATGTGTGCATTTGTGCACATACAAATCAATTGATAAACAAATATTTCTGAAACACGACTGGTTAGGGACATGATTGGTATAGCTCAGCTGGTCAAGCCCTTGCTCAGCATGCAAAACGCCCGGGGTTCAATGCCCAGCACCGAATCAATGGACTGTGTTGGCTTACACCTGTCATGTCATCATTCAGAAAGTAGAGACAGAAGGGTCCAAAATTCAAGGTCATTTTCAGCCACACCGTGAGGCCAATGCCAGCCTGGGCTACATGAAGCCATGTCTGGAAAACAAAATGATCACTTTGACATGTTACCAACACAAATATTAATGAGGTCTTTTGTTCTCTCGCCCACCCCAGACTAAGACTGAGAAATTCACTGTGCATGGAGAATGGTTTATCTGGGTTTAGATTTTTGTTAAATTTACAGTTCAGAGAAAAGTCACAAATCACACTTTTTCAAAGCACATTTAAAAGGTCTTTTTTAAATAATTAAATGGAACTAAATGAAATATTTATTTAAATTATGTGCTTACATTTATATGTGTGTGTGTGTGTGTGTGTGTGCATGTATGTATGTATGCATTCATATATACACAACATGCTGAAGACTGAATTCAGGGCCGCATGCATGTCCAACAGATATTTTACCAAAGAGCTTTACACCAACCATCTTGTTACTTTTTAAAAACATCTATTTGTGTGTGTGTGTGTGTGTGTGTGTGTGTGTGTTGTGTGCCTGTGTGGTCGCTCAAATATTAAAGGAGATGATCAGAGGACAACTTGCAAAAGTCTGTTCTCTCTTTCCTCCATGTGAATTTCGGGGATCAAACTGAGGTCCTCAAGCTTGGTAACTAGTACCTTTACCTCCCACGCCACCTTGCTGGCCCCTTTATTTCTATTTTGAGAGGGTTTCACTACGTCAATCAGGCTGGCCTTAAACGTGAGATCTTTTTGCATCATTCCGCCTCAAAAGCAGCTAGGACTACAGGCCTACGTCACCAGGCCTTTCATTTTAATGCGTCCATGTATGCTGTGGACGCGTGCGCTCAGCTGTCCCCGCGCCCGCGGAGGTCAGAGATAAACATTAATGTCTTCCTCTATGTCTTCGCCACTTTTTTTTTTTTTTGCATATGTTGAGTCATCTCCCCAGCCCCTTAATATTAAATTTTAAATTAAGATTGGAAACTCACACGCAGGTCATTCTGGCTGCATTTCAGTTGTGGTCAGTGTTGCCTACGTTCAGTTGATGTCTCAACTCACAGTCAGCCTGGGAGGGAAGATCTGGTAGCCTAAGAAAGAGGAAGCATTACAGCCAGACTGTGTTTGAACCCTAAGTCCTCTGCTTACTACCTGAGTGACCTTTGGTGAAAGAATTCATCTTTTTGGACCCTGGCAATAGGACACAGCAATAGCAGCCAATGCATAGGGTTGCTGTAGATGCTGCGACTCACCCATTTTATGGATGAGAAGACAGAAACCCCTTTTCAGCCTCCACTGACATGTAAATGCACATATGACATTGGACAGTGGAAAAGGGGCACAGGCCAGGCATCTGGGAAGTCAGAGGTGCTGTCACAAGCCTCTTTTCTTTTCTTTTTTAGGCAAGTTTCTGACTACTCAGTTTTGCTATCTATATCATGACTGCAAATTCCTTCAGTAGGGGCTCTCCTGAGATGTGAAACCAGTATAGAAAGATTGTGATTAATGACTGGAATCCTGAGTTCAAGTCCCATAATCTTAGGTAACCTTGGGCCTTTGTAATTCCAGGACTCAGTGGCTCTGCCTGGGAAGTGGGGGTGATGACAGTACTTCTCTGGGGTTGGAAATGTAGCTCAGTTGGCAGAGCAGTTGTCTAGCTGGCATTGCTCTACCTTGAGCACTGCATAAACTGGGCACGGTGGTACATGTCTTCCATCCCAGCACTCCAGGAGTTGAGACAGGAGGATCAGAAGTTCAAAGCCATCCTTGGTCACATGTAGGCCAGGCTGGACTACAGGAGACCTTGTTTCTAAAACAAACAGATTCATATAAAAAAAAAAAAAACGGTAAAACAGCACTTGATACACATTTCCTATTAACTGCTTAGAACCAGACACAGAGAAACGTCTGCTAGTGAGGTTATTCTTAACTTTTTTTCCCTAATGTTTAAAATGTCTTCCGACATGCCACAGCGTGCGTTTTGATCAGAGTACAGATGGTTGAATTTTCTCCTTCAATCCTTGCAACTCAGTTGCCAGACTGGGAGGCAGGCTCCTTTAACACTCTGAACTAGCCCTGTTGCCAGCCAGCGCCTTATTGGGAGTCACTGACAAAAACTGAGCGAAAGCCTGGGGAGTCGCTTTGTGTAATCCTTTTGCATATAAGAGATGCTAAACGCGGGGGAGGGGAGTCGGAATAACTTTAGAAGGCACCAAGTCAGAGCCTGGCTTGGCCCGCTCCTGTCTTCCCAGCACACCAGGAGGATTGGTGTTCAAGACCAGCTGGGGCTACATAGACACCCCCCCAACACACACACACACACACACACACACACACACACGCTACTAAAAAGGGGGGAGTTAATTAATAAAACCAGGAATTGAGACAAAATAATAGCCACAATGACTTCAATTGTGGTTCTCAGGGTTTCTGGTTTATAAGAAGTCCCGGGGTGGTAGAGAGATATATGTCTCTGCGGTTAATAGCGCGCACCGTCCTTGCAGAGGACCATAACCAATCGGCTTCACAAGAGCCTGTAACTCCGGCTCCAGGGCATCCGATGCCCTCCGTGGGCACCAGGCACAGGGGTCACGGACGCACATACACGCATGCAAGACCTCCAAATTCCTATGAGATCATTAAAGAGTTCGGAGGCGTCACCATCCGCCTTAAGGGGGGGGGGATCCCCAGGAGCAAGGTCGTCTCCAGGGGACCCTCGGGACTGATCCTTCCCCCACGTCCCTCTTTGCTCCCCACAGGACATGCCGAAGCCCTCGGAGGCAGCGCGTCGGTGCTCCGGCCTGGCCCGGCGGGTGTTCACGATCGCCTTCGCCCTGCTGATCCTGGGGCTCATGAGCTGGGCCTACGCGGCGGGGGTGCCTCTGGCCTCCGACGCCTACGGCCTCCTGGCCTTCGGCCTGTACGGGGCGTTCCTGAGCGCGCACCTGGTGGCGCAGAGCCTCTTCGCCTACCTGGAGCACCGCAGGGTGGCGGCGGCGGCGGCGGCGGCCAGGGGACCCCCGGACCCCGCCACGGCCCGCAGCGTGGCGCTCACCATCTCGGCCTACCAGGAGGACCCCACGTACCTGCGCCAGTGCCTGAGCTCGGCGCGCGCCCTGCTGTACCCGCGCGCGCGGCTGCGCGTCCTCATGGTGGTGGACGGCAACCGCGCCGATGACCTGTACATGGTGGACATGTTCCGCGAGGTCTTCGCCGACCAGGACCCGGCCACCTACGTGTGGGACGGCAACTACCATCAGCCGTGGGAGCCCGCGGCGGTGGCGGCGGGGGCCGAGGGCGCCTACCGCGAGGTGGAGGCGGAGGACCCCGGGCGCCTGGCGGTGGAGGCGCTGGTGAGGACGCGCCGCTGCGTGTGCGTGGCGCAGCGCTGGGGCGGCAAGCGCGAGGTCATGTACACCGCCTTCAAGGCGCTGGGCGACTCGGTGGACTACGTGCAGGTGGGTGCCAGCGATCCTCTTCTCCGTCTCTCTCTTTGTCTCTTCCAGTGATTCTCGTTCCCCTCCCTGTCTCTCTCTCTGTCTCTCTGATTCTCGTTCCCCCTCTTCCCTCCCTCTCTCTGTCTCTTTCTCTCTCTCTCTCTCTCTCTCTCTCTCTCTCTCTCTCTCTCTCTCTCTCTCTCTCTCTCTCTCTTTCTCCCAGTGATTCTCGTTCCCCCTCCTCCCTCCTCCCTCTCTCTGTCTCTCTCCCCCAGTGATTCTCATTCCCCCCTCCTCCCACCCTCTCTCTCTGTCTCTCTTTCTCTCTCTCTCTCTCTCAGTGATTCTCATTACCCCCTTTTCCCTCCCTCCCTCTCTGTCTCTCTCCCCCAATGATTCTCATTCCCCCTTCTTCCCTATCTCTCTCTCTTTCTCTCTCTCTCTCTGTCTCCCTCTCCCCCCCCCCCCTCTCTCTCTCACACACACACACACACAACTTAAAAGAGAAAGGGCTTATTTTGACTCATACTTCAAGGTACAGCCATTCATGGAGGAGAAGTGAAGGCAGCAGGAGCTTGAAGCACCTGGTCACACTGCAGCCACAGTCCGGATGAATGCTGGTCTTCAGCTCAGTTTCTCCTTTCTATATAATCCAGGATCCCAGATCAGGGATTGGTGCACACCATCTACAAAGTCCTTCTAAGCACCAGCCCTGGGTCGAGTTCTGGTCTGATCCAGGTCCCTTCCTCTTCGCAGGTCTGTGACTCAGACACGAGGCTAGACCCCATGGCACTGCTGGAGCTTGTGCGAGTGCTGGATGAAGACCCCCGGGTAGGGGCCGTTGGGGGAGATGTGAGGATCCTGAACCCTCTGGACTCGTGGGTCAGCTTCCTGAGCAGCCTGCGCTACTGGGTAGCCTTCAACGTGGAGCGAGCCTGTCAGAGCTACTTCAACTGCGTGTCCTGCATCAGTGGTCCTCTGGGTGAGCGGAAGCGCGGCTTGGAGGGCTTGTGGGTGGCTAACGAAGGAGAAAGGGAGCTGATGATGGGATAGGGGGCCTAGAGACAGTGCTGGAGCTGGGCTGGCTTTGCTGGAGAGGAATGAAGTTGGGTGAGGGAGGAAGATGGAGACTGGGGAAGTTGCCCCACAAGGGAGATGAGGTTGGGGGGTGGGGATGGGGTTGAACATGGCACTGAGAATGCTGTGGCATTGTGGGTGAAGCGGTGACTTTACAGTTCACGGTCAGGTGACAGACATATCGGGATGGGCAGGGGGTTGCGCATAAGACTGGGGCTGTATTTGGAGGCGGTGAGGGACCGGACTGAGAGTAGGATGGGGATGAGGATGTTGAGAGGACACTGACCAACCACATCAAAGGCTAACCTTTGGCCCCTCCCCACCCTACGTAGGCCTGTACAGGAACAATCTCCTGCAGCAGTTTCTGGAGGCCTGGTACAACCAGAAGTTCCTGGGTACCCACTGCACTTTCGGGGACGACAGGCACCTCACCAACCGCATGCTCAGCATGGGCTATGCTACCAAGTAAGTCAGTGGATGGGACCAGGTAGAGTTGTGTGGGGATGGCCAGTGAGTGTCCCTGAGCAAGCAAATGAGCGAGCGAGGGGGAGGGCAGGCAGAGAGAGAGAGGCAGAGGATAGATATAAGAAGCAGAGGAGCCATGTGCATTCAGCCAGTGGCCTTCAAAGAGTTTGATATTGAGGGAGTTGGAGGCACCAGTGAGGTCGGAAAGGGTTTTCACGAACCCTTATCACTAAACGTTCTGCACCAAGCAAGACAAGATGAGGGCAAGCGATTTCACACACAAGGAACATGGCGGAACTGGGTATATATATATATCTTGGTCTCTAGACCAAGCCAGCATGGACCACTTAGAAGGGAACAAGAGGGTGAGATACGTGGTAACCTACAGTATGCTGTGTGACTTTTCCTGGGGAAGGAGTGGCGTTCCAATTTTATTTTTGTCTCTGCAACAAATATCCTCGGCCAGAGGCAACTTACGAGAGGGATTGCTTATCTGGCTTACGGTTCCAGATCGAGCTCCGTCACTGAGGGACAGTCAAGTCATGAACTCAAGCAGCCAGTTAGATGATCACACCCACAGACGAAAGCAGAGAGGAATGAATGGACCTTAGCAGGCTGCTGCCTTCTGCTAAGTGTTTAGCTAGCTTTCTCTACTTTTACACTGTTCAGTGCCCACCCTGTGAAGTAGCGTTACTCAAAGTCGGTGAGTCTTCCCACCTCAGGGAACAATCAAGGCAGCTCCCCACAGACATGCCCACAGGCCAACCTGATCTAGAGAGTTCCTCGAGGGGGAGGCTTTCTTCTCAGGTAATCCTAGGCTATGGCAAGTAGACAGTTAAAACTAACCACCACAGATATAAACCAACATCCATTCACCCTGGACAGGACACAAAGGACTGCCAAAAAGTATTCTACCCAAGTCTAACTTGGCGAACCGTCGCGTTTATTGGGTTTGCTTACGCATGAGGCAGTCTTGACAGCTCACAAAAGCTACATCTGTAGTGCTCCCTTGTATACCTTGCAGGCAGCACCACGGAAGACTGCCCCCACTACCACTACCACCACCACCACACACACATAGTTCTTCACCTCCTTGAGGAAGGCTCTCTTGAGTCTTGTAATATGTTAAGCTTCCTGGGTCTTGTGAGTTCTAAGAGTTTCCACTAACTTTTTAAGTCTTCCCTCCTCCCTTCAAGAGGATATGTTTCAATTTGGAAGAAACAGCTAGAGTTGGAACAATAATCTCATTTTAGTTAAGACCTCCGGGAGAGAAGATAGAGAGCCAACGGGGGTCCTGTAGGAGGCTTATAGGACCGTTGCTAAAATTAATTACGGAGGCCTTTGAGCAGAAGACTGGCGTGGAACAGCGTCCTCCAGGCAGCTGTTATGGGTACAAACAGCAAAGGCAGAAAGAAGCAAGCAGGACACTGAGAGCGCCAGATGACACAAGGAAGAGATGATGTCAAGGTCGGCCTTTGGCAAGAGACCAGTTGGACATCGCCTACTGAATTAACTGCTGATGGCCACCTGTGGCTTTTCTTAATTGGGATTCTATCTAACCTGCAGGGGTGTGGCTGAGCCACACAGGGACAAATTGATGGTGTCTGCCTCAGCCCCAAGAAGGGGTCCAACTGCTCTTTCGAGAGCTTCTCGAGTAGAGACTAACTGGGTAGCAGCCAGGCTTGTCTTGCTCCTCATGGCAGGACCTGCCAATTTAGTCAGCCCTTAGTCATGTTGCTGATGGTGGGTCAGTGACTATACGATTAGTCATGTCTACAGTTCCAGCGTTAGTCACAGGAAAAGCAGCAGTAGCTCATGCGGGCTGAACACTTACTAGAAACTGCTTGGCATTCATGCAGTTCTGACTGTTGTAAATGTTAAACAGTGAGGTAGGTCCATGGAAAGGATGCTAAGGAGGCTGGGGAGGTGGTTCATTGGTTAAGAGGACCTCTACCAGAGGACCAAGTGCATTCCAGCACACAATTGCCTGTAACGCCATCTCCAGGGGACCCCAGACCCTCTTCTGGCCTTCCTGTGTATCCATACACATGAGTACATGTGCACGCGCACGCGCACGCACACACACACACACACACACACACACAGAGATTAAAAAAAATAAAACAGATCTTTAAAGACCAAACTGAGGCTCAGCAAGGTTACGTGTGATAGGTAGTATTCTCAACTTAGCAGGATAGAGGATCACCTAGGAGACAGATCTCTGGGCATGTCTGTCAGGGAGTTTCTAGATCGGATTCATGAAAGTGAGAAGACCCGTTCTAAATGCAGGCAGCACTAGTTTGTGGGGTGAGGTCCCCGCAGACTGAATACGTCGCCGGGTTGCCCTGGCTGGTAAAGGTCTGATCAATTTGGGCCTTGTGAAAGGGCAGAGCTGCTGCCTGTAAACTATCCTGTGATGTACACACACACACACACACACACACACACACACACAGAGCATTCCTTCTCTCTGCTTCCGGTCCACAGAAGCAGTGTGATCATATGCCCCATATTGATCCAGGTGTTTTGTAACAGTGACAAGAAAACAAATATAGTTTAAAAAACAAAAAACAAAAAAACTTGCCCCAAAGTTCTGCCCCGCGAGACTGGACAGATGGCTCCATAGTTAAGAGCAGAGGCTGCTCTTGCAGGGGACCTGGGTTCGAGTCCCAGCATCCACATGGCAGCTCACAAAGTTATATCACTCCAGTTCCTGGGGTTGTTCACCTCTTTGGGTACCAAGAACACACCTAGAACACATACATACATACATACATACATACATACATACATACGGGCAAGAGACACATGCATGTAAAATGATCTTCCAACTACAAATTCCTACCCAGGCCCCGCGGACAACCGCGCTGATCCCTGCACGTCTCTCTCTGTACCCATCAGGTATACCTCGCGCTCCAGATGCTACTCGGAGACGCCCTCCTCCTTCCTGCGCTGGCTGAGCCAGCAGACTCGCTGGTCCAAGTCGTACTTCCGGGAATGGCTATACAACGCCCTGTGGTGGCATCGCCACCACGCGTGGATGACTTACGAGGCGGTGGTGTCGGGCCTCTTCCCTTTCTTCGTGGCCGCCACTGTGCTGCGACTCTTCTACGCCGGCCGGCCGTGGGCTCTGCTCTGGGTGCTGCTCTGCGTGCAGGGTGTGGCGCTGGCCAAGGCGGCCTTTGCAGCCTGGCTGCGAGGGTGTCTGCGCATGGTGCTGCTGTCCCTCTATGCACCCCTCTACATGTGCGGCCTGCTGCCCGCCAAGTTCCTGGCCTTGGTCACCATGAACCAGAGTGGCTGGGGCACCTCGGGCCGGAGGAAGCTGGCTGCTAACTACGTCCCGGTGCTTCCGCTGGCTCTCTGGGCTCTGCTGCTGCTTGGAGGCCTGGCCCGCAGTGTGGCCCAAGAGGCCACTGCCGACTGGAGCGGCCCATCCCGGGCAGCCGAGGCCTACCACCTAGCTGCTGGGGCCGGTGCCTATGTGGGCTACTGGGTGGTAATGCTGACTCTGTATTGGGTGGGTGTGCGGAGACTCTGCAGGCGTCGGAGCGGTGGCTACCGTGTCCAGGTGTGAGTCTTGACCATGGAGCTGCTCACTGAGGGCCGTAAGGGAGATGAGAGACTTGCAGGGTAGCCCCAGGAGCCCTGGACTCCAGGTGGGAATCTCCCTAGCCTTGGTTTATCTTGTCTTTGAAATGAGGGAGTCATCCAAGATTCTTCAGTATGGACTGCATCAGAACTCATACTTCTGGGTCTCTGGGGAGGGGTAATTTATTGATCAGGGTTTGGGTTTGTAGAACCAGGGCCAGAAGCTCCCCGCTTTCTCCCTGTTGTTATTTAATCTGTTTGTACTGTGATTAAGATATAATAAATTTTTTTAATTTATTTTTCTTTCAAACGCCTCTTCCCACTTTTCCTGTCATTGAGAATTAGGGACACGGGGCTCAGTCTGGGGTGATGACTGTTTGAGCCTCCACAGGGCATTCTCCTTCCTGGAAACCTAGGTATTGGAGCTGGGAGATGGTTCAGCAGTTAGGAAGACTAGTTGTCTTCCAGAGGACCTGAGTTCAATTTCCAGCACCCACTTGGTGGCTCACAACCTCTGTAACTCCGATGCCAGGGGATCCAGCACCTTCTCCGGGCCTCAGTAGGTGTAGTCACAGGCATACGTGCAAAGTACCCATCCATCTTAAATAAAAATTAAAAAGAAAAAAACAGGCTAAAAATTAGCCATATGATGTGATACATAGCTATCATCTCCACACCTGGAAGGCAGGAGGATCAGGAGTTCATGGCCATTCTTGATTAGTTCAGATGTTTCCTGCTGCTTTGAGAAAGCAGCAAGGGAAAAAGGACTTATTTGGCTCACAATTCCAGGCCACCATCCATCCCTGCAGGGAAGTCAAGGCAGGAGGAACCTGAAGCAGCTAGTCCATCACATCAGCGGTCAAGAGCAGAGAGCAATGGATTAACACAAGCGTGCGGTGCTCAGCCCTCTCTCCCCTTTCCAGTCAATCCAAGGCCCAGCCCAGGGACAGCCTATATTTGGGGAGGGTCATCCCACCTCAGTTATCCTGGTTAAAACCACTCTCAGGCATCACCTAACGGCCACTCTAATCCAGACCATTCCTCACCGAGACTCTTCCTTGCCAGTGCATCAAGCAGACAATCAAAATTAAACACCACACTCTGCAACATAGGGTGTTTGAGGCCACCCCGGGGCACACGGAATCTTGTCTCAAAAATGTAAGACTCTCTATGTCAGTTTCCTGCTAAACTGTCATGCCAGTTCCCTTTCTGTGGATAGTTCTATTCCAGGAAAAAGCTGGTGAAAATCAATTTTAACAAACTGACCATTTGTGTAGACATAGCCATAATCTAACTTTAAATTTCCATCACTCCCCAGGGGATGCCATACCCACTGGTGGCCACCCATCTCCCGTCTGCGAATTTACCTGTTTCAGACAGTTCATATAAATAGAATCAGGGAATCTGTGATCCTTTATGACTTGATACACCATAACACTTTCAAAGCTCATGCTGTTGAACCTCTGATTCATTCCTTCATCATTAAACAATATACCATAGCAGGGACATAATCCATTTTTGTCTTCTCTAATATTAGTTCACAGACCTTTAGGTTGTCTCCAACTTGGGGCTATGAAGAATGTTCTTTGACAGGTTATCATGTGGATCTAAGATTGTAATTCTCTTGGGTATACAGCCAGGAAAGGAACTGCTAGGTCTTACAGTAATTCTTTTTAAGTATTATTATTATTATTATTATTATTATTATTATTATTATTATTAAGACTAGGGCTCAGGTTAGCCTCAAATTTGGCTAGGATGATCTGGAGCCTCTGAAATTATAGGCAAAAAAACAGCACACTGTGTTCACGAAGTTCTGGGAATGGTACCAGGACCTTTGAGTATGCAAGATAATTAATTACTCCACTAACCAACCCACGTCTCCACCCCCAGCCATTTCTTTGTGTTATCTTTATGTATACGTTCATGTGTGTGACTGTGTGCACATGTGGAGGTCAAGGAATATGGCACCTTCAGCTCCCAGTGCTCACCTTCCATGTTCTTTAAGGTACAGTCTCTAATTCACCATGGCACCTGCAGCCGAGGTGGCCCACCAGCTCCCTGGGATCCTCCTGTCTCCATCTCTCATCTTGCCACAGGAGAGCTCAGATTACAAAGTTCAATACCATGTGTAGATTTACACGGGGTCTGAGGATCCAAACTCAGGGCCCCAGGGACGCGGCAAGTCCTTTGCTCACCCAGACATCTTCGCAGACCCTAATTATTGGAGGAGCTGGCAGACTTCTCCACAGGGCTACTGTTTTACCTCATTGCTAGCAAATGTTAGTGGTGCTAGCCTCATCACCAGGCTTCTGATCTCTGCAGACGCCTGCTGAACCTCTTCCCTAACATTTTAATTACAAGCTATCCCAGGCAGTGGTTTGGTTTCTCTTTGTGGTTTTGACTTCCATTTCCCTCTCATTGGCTCTCATTGTTGAAAACCTAAACATGACCAGCATCGAAACCTCACCTCTTACCCATTCCACAGAACTGGTCATTAAGTTCATTAATGATATCCACACTGTTAAAACCATGAGCCTCCCACTGAGGTGGCAGCTTCTACAGTCTAGCGGTCTGTGTGTGTGTGTGTGTGTGTGTGTGTGTGTGTGTGTGTAGGTGTGTATTTCTTTTGGGGGATTTTGTAGTTATTGCTGTTGCTGTTGGCTTGACTTGTTTTCTTTTGCTTTTGAGACAGGGTCTCACTATGAAGCTCTGGTTGGCTTGGAACTCGCTATGTAGACCACGTTGGCATTGAGCTCACAGAGATCCACCTGCCTCTGCCTCTGCCTCTGCCTCCTGAGTGCTCGGATTAAGGCACGTGCCTTTAATAACCAGGTCTAATCATAACCTGGCCTGGAGTGGTTTCTTCCTTTGGATATCAGGAAGAAACGAGAGCCGCCAACTCCCTTAGGTTTTTGTCTGTCTGTTTGCTTTTTTCTCCTGGTTCTGGGCTGAGGATGCTACTTAGTTGTTACCGCGCTTGCCCGACAGGCATGAAGCTGAGTTCCACGCCTGCTCTGCATAAACCACGTATGCTAGGACACACTGGTGATCCCTGCACTGGAAGGTGGAGGTGCTGGGGTCAGGAAGGAGATCAACATTTCCTTTGTCCAACCTAGCCAAGACACAGAAGCTCCAGACTCAGGGAGAAACTCGGCCTCACAAGACTAGATGGAGAATGATAGAGGGGGCAGCTGAGACTCTCACTTGGACTCCAGATGCACGAACAGGCATGCACACACTTTTGCAAGATAAAACACTCACACTCTCACTCTATGAAAAACACACACATCTTCCAAAGCTCTTTTTTGGCTTCATTTTCATGCAGCCGTTCGACAAGTCCTTTTCTCCTGTCTCTATGTGGTCCTGCTAGGTGCCCAGCGTTATGGCTCTATGAGCCCTATCTATATTTTTCACCCAGAGGCAGGGTTCTTAAATACTTTCTGACTAGGCTTCGCTCCTAAATTTCCAGACACGCGTATCACATGGCCTCCAAGGTATTTCCGATAAATAGTTAACCGGCACCTCACACTCAGCTCCCAACTTTCTTCCTCTTAATCACTCTTCCTGTCTCAGCAAACAGAATGCCATCATCACCCCAGATCCCTGGGCCGCATATTTCACAGCCGTGTTGCTGAGAAGAGTAGCCAGTACAGTTTTCCACTTACTCATGGATTCCGTCACAAACCCATTCACCAAGGACGTTACCAATCTGCAAGGAGAGAAATATAAGCAAGCGCACAAGGAGCTCCAAGCCGACGCACCAGGTGTGGTGGTCTGCCATCAAGAATACCAACCAGCAAGATGGCACAGTGGGTAAAGGTTCCTGCCAGCAATCCTGGCAAACCTAACCTCAACCCCTCGGGCCCACAAGGTAGGAGAATCCGCCCCTTATTTATTATGTATTTTATAATTTTTATAATTTTATGATTGTTTATTACTATGAGATATCCGTGGTGGTACACACCGATGATTACAGAACTTTTGGAGACGGAAATAAGAAGACCACAAGGTCCAGGCCAGTCAAGGTTAGATACGGAGCCCTTCTCTCCAGATGCAATGAGGTGAGTCTGGATAATGAAAGACAACTCTGAGTCCCCGGGGCAGCTTTGGCTACAAAGTGAGATTCTTTCAACAAAAGATAGTAACAAAGCTAAGAAGGTGCCTCTGTTGGTAAGGTGCGTGTCGCACGAGCGTGAGACCTACGTTTCTGTCCCGTAACTCAGCATGCCTGCAATCCCAGGGCTGGGGAGGTAGAAATAGGTGTGGGGGAGAGGGGGTACCTGGCGCTCCTTGGCCAGTCTAGCTAAAGGGGTGAGCTCCGGGTCCAGTCCGAGACTCTGCCTCAAAAACAGTATCAGCATTGCACGTGATGGAGGGAGATGTGTCCAACATTCTCCTCTGGCTTCCACGTGCAACCACACGCTGTTGTACCACATACGTGCCGACCAATAAAATATAAAATCCCAGACACACATGCCTCTGTGATGTCTTTTGCCCTGGAGCAAGGACTGAACTAATTAAAGTCACCCATACCTATAAAATCACTGAGCAAGACTTGCCCCTTTTGCATGACCACAGACCATGGGTGGCCGGTGCTTCAGCTCTGCACAGAACAGAATTAGGTCATGTCCACATCAGAGAATGCTGCTTGCTTTCCTTGATGTCTTCTTGTCTCTTGGACCCGGAGTTCCCATTGCCTGCGGATCCTGTTGGGTCCACCTTCTACCTAGACTGGAGTTAGGGTTTTAATGAGATGCGTTCCCATGCACGTCAACACTCAGTCCCTAGCAGACAGTGCTGTTTGGAAAGCTTATGGCATCTTCCGGAGGTGGAGCCTTGCTGGAGAAAGTCAGCCACAGCCTTTGTTTTCTCTGGCTGCCTACTGTGGGTGAAATGGTGATCAGCCAGTGATCAGCCCGCTTCCTGTTCCAGCCTCCATGCCTTACCCTGCTTGCTGTCCTGAGTTCTCCCACCATGAGGAATGACATAAGGAGTAGGAGCTAGTCAGAGAAAGGGAATTGCAGGCTGGGGCCTGTGAGATGGGCAGCAAGCCATCCAAGAGCTAGGAAGAGCAGGGTGAAGGGTCAGACGTGGAACAGAGCTCTCAGAGTTCAGGGGACCGAGGCAGCGGCTGAAAAAGCAACAAGGAAGACGTAAGAAGAGATTGAAGCTAACACGGAACTCGATTTGATTCCAGGGACATCAGGAAGCCACTGATGGGCAGAGAAATAACCCAATGTGACACATTGAAAACTATTCGGCCGGAAAGGGGGTAAAAGTGCTTTTCTTCCAAGCACGAGTCCACGCCCAGAACCCACGTGTAAAAAGCAGACCACGGTGGCATACAGTTGTAACTCCAGAGCTGCTGAGGTGGTAACTGTTGATCCTTTGGGGCTTGCTGGCCAGCTAGCCTAATCAGGCGAGTCCAAGCCATCGAGAAACCCTCTCACAAAAATAATGGATTTAGCCTCAGAACACTTAGCGTTGGGGTTAGAGGGTGACCTCTGGCCTCCACGTGCACATGCATGTACACATATGCACCCCACCCCCACACACAAGAAACGAGACTGGGCATACACCTCAACTGTACCGTACCAGTCTAGAAGTAAGTGGGCTGGGGTGTGTAGGCTGCCAGTGCTAGAGCCATTGCCTAGCTGGGGGCGTGGAGGGGGCTGGGGGCGTGGCCCAGTGTGGTTTCTGCTCTGAGTTGCTAGGCTACAGGTGCTTTTTCTGATAAGGAGAAAGCTTCCGGGAAGAGAAGGGTTGTGTATGTGTGGGTGGGGTACCTATACAGTATTCCGAGGGTGTTTTCTATGTCAAGGAATCTGCTAGACAAACAGAGAAGAGTCTGAGCTGGTGCCCAAAGGACCCAACAAAGAGCCTCCCAAACTGAGATGCTTGGGTCCTGTCGATATGAGGCTGTATTCACCCCAGCACTTGGGGATATTGTCTGTCCTCCTCTCTAGGTGAGCGGTGAGTGACTATTAAAAGTAAGAAAAACAAAACCAAAAATAAAAAATATGAGAGAACCCAGCACTAAACGATACAGATTCTTTATTTCAGGGACGGAGAAAGGGTCAGGGCGGATGGATACACCCTGGTTAGTTGCCACTTAAGTACCATCGAAAAAACACCCTGGGAAAACAAAGGAGTGTGTGCTGTAGGAGGGCTCGGCCGGCCATAGAAACACGTCTGGGTTGCAGGAGCCTGCCAGGAGGCCTGCTGTCAGGATTCGTGGTCACAAGACAGGACAGACCTGAATGTCTCAGCCTGCGCAAGGAGGGGTGAGGCCTGGGCTCCTGGATCTGAGGGAGGAGGGCTAGGGACTGGGCTCCTGGGTCTGGAGGAGGAGAGCTAGGGACTGGGCTCCTGGGTCTGGAGGAGGAGGGCTAGGGACTGGGCTCCTGGGTCTGGAGGAGGAGAGCTAGGGACTGGGCTCGTGGGTCTGGAGGAGGAGAGCTAGGGACTGGGCTCCTGGGTCTGGGGGAGGAGAGCTAGGGACTGGGCTTCTGGGTCTGAGGGAGAGAGGGCTGGGCCTGGGCTTCTGGGTCTGAGGGAGAGAGGGCTGGGCCTGGGCTCCTGGATCTGAGGGAGAGAGGGCTGGGCCTGGGCTCCTGGATCTGAGAAAAAAGGGTTTAGACCTCTTAGGTCTTAGAAGGTGAGGACTTGCCTCCTAGGTCTTCGGAAGGATCGGAGCCTAGATCCCCGGGCCGGAGGAAGGCTAGGACCTGGACTCTAGTCTTGATGGAACTCCTGGGTCCGGAGTTGGGGGTGGGCAGAAGCATGCGGCGTGTGCAAGAGGATCTAGGGGAGGGGAAGGTTTTGGAAGTCGGCACTCACCACCCTAGAATAGTGACACTAGCAGACACGAATGCAGCGGTGGCCCCGAGCAGGAACAGGTTGCCAAGCGTCAGAGCCCCGGGCCTGGCGAGCAGTTCGCCAAGGCTGGGCCTCCAGGGCTCGATCATTTCCGCCTCCCGCGGCGTCCAACGCATCACTTCCCGAAATGTGACCTGCAGCTCCGTCTCCTCAGGCGGAGGGGGGCCCGTCACTGCCGGGGGTGGGGGGGTGGGGAGAGGGGGTGCACACGTTAGCGGGCATGGCTCCGCCCTCGGCCCCACCTCACATCCTCGCCCCGCCCGCACCGTTCAGATAGAAGTAGAGCCGCGCCAGGGGGCGCTGGTCATGCAGGATCACGCACGAGAAAGTCCCGCGGTGCGTGGGTTGCACCGGCCGGATCCGGGCTAAGGACCCGTGGGCCCCTGGCACATCACGGAAGTAGGACACGTCCTGAGTCCGGAGCTGCGGGATGACCAGGCTGAGGCTGAGCTGCACCCCGACTTAGCCAGATCGGCAAGCTCCGCCCTGCTCTAGTGCACGCCCTCTCCCCGAGCCCTAACCTAACCCTTCCCGGCATTCCCTAAAGCCTGACTCATGAAGCACATCTAAGGACCGATCTCCCATATACGTATCCTCAATCTCTCCCTAGGCTCCCTGACCCTCCCTCTCTTACACCCAACCGAGCCCCTACACCCCTTACCCTGACCTGAGCCTCCTTCCCTGGAGCAGAACCGAGCCCTCAAGCCCTCCAGCTGGCCCTGTCCCGACTCACACCTCCTCCCGCGAATTTCCAGGAATAAGTGAGCCCCGACTCTGGCAACTGGAAGCCCACGACACAAGAAAACAAAGCCTGGTCCCCACGATTCACCAGCATGTCCTGAACTGGAGACAGGACCGGTGGCTCCTAGGCAAGGGCACGCCCCGCCCCTTCCCTGACATCCCAACCCCGCTCCTCACCTGGACAGTCAAGAGGGAGGTCGCAGATCTTGGAAAAGCAGCCCGAGCAGTGGAAGAGCCTAGAGGCCTCCTGGACGCCTGTGAGCCGACACCAGGGAGTGTCGGGCGCCCCCTGCAGTCTCCAGACCAATTTTACGAACCTCGTTGAATCTGAGGACTCCCAGGGTTCTACTAGGGACCTGCCTTTTCTGCACCACTGTCTTGGCTCCTGGGTCACCTACTGGCTGGTTTGGCGGTTAAGCCACCTTTCTACAACATATGCATGTATGTTGTGTGTATGTGTGTTATAGCCACTGGGAATAGAAGCTAGGGATTTGTGCATCCTAGCCAAGCTATCACTGAACCACGCTCCCAGCTACCCATGGGGTATTCTAGGCAAGTGCTCTATTGGAAGAGTCTGGACAGAGGATCTACCACTGAGCCATGTCCTAGCCCCTCCGTGGCAACTGTATCTACGGCATTCTCTATTTTGAGACGAGGTCCCCCTAAGTTGCCCAGCATGGCCTCGGACAACATGCGATCCTCCTGCCTTGGCCTCTGGAGTAGCTATGGCGACAGATCTACACCAGCAGGCCCTGCATCTGTGAAGTTTTTGAACAGTAACTAGTGTATGCACTTTCCTATTGGCCTCCTTTATATCTGAGGGCCCCCCATCACCATGCTCCCCCTTGCTGGTATATGAGTTTAGAACTAAGTCCTTACCACAGGGAGGGATGCAGGCCTGGGCTGTGGAGAGAAAGGAAGCATTAGGACCCAAGTAGTTGAGAGACCTACCTAAAGCCCTTCCAGAAGGTATTACAGGCAGGGAGCCCTCTCCTCTGGAGAGCAGGCTTAGGTTCCCAATACAGCACTTGGAAGACAGAACAGAGCACATTGTTCGTCCAGAGGGTGGAGCAGGGCCAAGTGTGTCAAGCTCAAGGTCTGCAGCTAACCGACTATGAAAAGGGAAAGGGGGAGGGGAGATGACAACACAGAAGCCTTGGTGAGGAACCAGCCTTGGAGTATTCATTACCCCTAGGGGCAGGGCCAGAAGCAGAACTCAGAAGAGGTCTGGGTGGATATAGGCCGGGACTGGCACAAGATCTGTCGTTGGACAGGAAACCCATTGGTCCCAGGGTCCCAGCCTGGATTCAGAGTGTGTACACATCATCTAGGTGTGGCGTGTCTGCAGGGGGCAGAAGTTGGAGGCTGGTTTACCTTTTTTAAGCTGTTGAATGGTCCTCTTCATTTTCCTGGCGACAATGGGAAAGGCTGCCTTAAAGGACCCTGGAGGACGAAGCAGGGTCGCTCGCTGGACTGAGACATTTCCCTAAGGCTGAAGAGTCAGCAGGACTTGGGACTCCCATAAGCACACGCTGTCCTCTCCTCCTCCCACTGGTGCCAAGGGAGGGCTGAAAACTTCTCCACACTGCTCTTTCTCGCTCCAGAGAGCGCTATCCACTTCCGACTTTGTGGAAAGGGGAATCATGATCAACTCCACGGGCCTTACAGGCCCACCAGTGACTGCTCAGCTTCCTCTCTCTCGTAGGCCTCTTGTCCACTTTCAGTCTCCAGGTTACCTGGCACCCTGAGACTTGTTTATAAACATCTTTTGACCAGCTTCCCAGCATCCTCAACATCTTACCACCTCGTGTGTCACCCCAAGTCTATAAGACTTTGACTTTTGTTATTCATTGTGCCCCATTCACACATATGCAAACGAAACACTGTATGTGTATATAGGTAAATTAGGCGCTTACATATACTAATGGACTAAGTCCATCTTTTTGGTATTTTGTTTTGTTTAAAGACAGTGGCTCACTATGATCCAGGCTGGCCTGGACCTCTCTCTGTAGACCAGGCAGGCTCTCAACTCAGAGATCTGCCTGCCTCCGCCTCCCCAGTGCTGGGAATTAAAGGCGTGCGCCACCACATCTGGATTTTTGATAGATTTTTAGTCAATGTTCTTTTATTCGTTGAGAATTTCATACACGCGTGCAATGTATTTTTATTATATTCATACTCTCCCCTACCTTCTTCCAAATTCACTCACCACCTACTGCTCCTAACCTCCTGCATGCCTTTTTTTTTTTTTTTAAATAACTCAGGCAAACCCATCTGTGCTAGCAATCTTCTGGGGCACCATCAACCTACCAACCTACCAGGGACTGCAACCTTGGAGACAACTGGCTTTCCTCCCTCCAGCTGTCCTCCACTACCGGTATCTCTTCAGTTTAGAGGTGAAGGCTCACGAGCCCCTCCCCCACAGCGTGGAATGTGGACAAACTTGATCTTGGTCAGGCAACCACAGCTGCTACAAGTTCAAGAGTACAATGGTCCTGTCCTCCACGCTATCCTGTCCTCCCCAACCTCCGACTCTGAAAAATCTTCTCCCTCTCTTCTCCACATTCCCTGAGCTCCCACCTCTTGAATACAGCATCCTCAGAAGCCACAAAGAGGCCCCGAGTCTTACCAAACCAGCTCAATAAACATGTCGCGTGAACTGAAGGTCACTGGCAGTAGCCTAAGACCCGCATGCATCACCAGCCAAGAAAGCCTTTCTTTTTCTACAAATGAACTGGTTGCCAATATACAAATTTGGGAGAAGCATATAAAAGGTTGACATCTCAGAATGTACAGCTCTTGCAGAGGACCCAATTTTGTTTCCCAGAGCCTGTGTCAAGAAGTTCATAACCATCTGTCATTCCAACGGCAGGGGCTCTGATGTCCTCTTCTGGTCTTCAAAGGCTCCTGCTCTCCCGTGCACCGATGTCAATCCCCCCGTCCCAAATACATATAATTAAAAATAATTCTTTAAAAAAATAACTATGAGCTGATTGCCAACACACAAAATTGAGGTCACCGACATGCTTAGCATCTCCTCTTTAAAAAAAAATACGTACAAAGCCGTAAAACTTAGACCACAGTGCCGTAGGGCAGCAATTAGCAGGTCAGAGATGACAACTCCCTTTAAACAGAGTGCTTCCATGTCCTCCTCCCCAGCCCCAGCCCCGGTTCATGTCTACCCTTCACTCTGTTGCTCTGAGTCTTTGACCCTCCAGACCATGAGGTGGAGCTCTCCAGAGCCCAGCAACAAGGCAGGCTGGCCTCCTACTGGAACTGGTCATGACAGCGTCCACCCCCACCCCCATGCATATGTGAAATTTTAATCCCCATTACGGACGAACGCCACCGTATTCGCGGCATGCGACGACACTCTCAGAGGGGTTAAATGAGGTCATTTGGGTGGACCCTAGACTAGTATGATAGGTCATCCTTATGTGTCAGTTTCATTGGATTTAGGATCACCATGGAAACAAATCTTTGGGCCTGAGTGGGAAGACCCACCCTGTATGTGGGTGGTACCATATTATGGGCTGGAGTCCCAGCGTGAATCAAAAGGAGAAAGTGAGCTGAAAAACCAGCATTCACCTCTCCCCGCTTCCTGACTGTGTAGGCGATGTGATCACCCACCCCACACGCCTAACCATGTCCTCTGGCCACTCAAGCCGGGACCCAGAATAAACCTTTTCTCCACTAAGGCGATTGCCAGGTACTGTCATAAATATGACCAAGATACATGGTACGTGTGTATGAAGTCATCCAGGAATTAAAAAAAAAAGGCTTAAAGGAGGGGACTGAGGCATTAACTAAAGAATGGTTCACCGTGGTTGCGTACGAGGACAGACAAGCATCGAAGCAAAGCCCGTTCAAAATGAAGAATCTGCGGCCAATATCTTCACCACAAGAGCAGGAGCGTGATCTGGAAGTGGTAGTTCTCTAAGGAGGATACGGTTAGGGTGGAGTCCTCAGAGAGAGAGAGGCTTAGATCCTCAAGGTCCCACCTAAGACACATCTAGGGAACCAGATAGATGACTCCCGGGAGGGCGCGGGTGGGTGGGACATGCCGAGCGCACCACAGAGGCCTGTGAGGTAGGCAGTGGTACGGTAGGTTTCTAGTACACAAGGGGTCAGCAGTGGAGCAAATGGAAAATGGGTTATGAACCCAGAGGATGCTGTGGTTTCCCTGAGGCGCGTGCGTTAAGAGCTCTGCCACTGGGTTTAAGTACTGGCATGTACGGCTGAGTACACCTGCTTGACACTGAGATTCGTCTGTACGCAGGTGTCCTCCATAGGTGAGCTCAGTCGGGCGGCAACTCTCCGGTTCTCGGTTTCAATGGCAGCGATGTCTGCCGTGAAGGCTGAACGTGTGCAGGACTGAGTGCTACGTGAGGTGGAATCTTTTCCATTCTGGGCTAGCCTGCAGCCTACTTTGCACAGTGCCTGTAACCGTGAGGACTTCCCTCTCATCAAGGCAGAGTGTCCTCTACCACTACCCCCTCCAAATCTGATGGGGAAACGGAGACATGAAGAGGTTAGTTGGATGTGGCCGTATGGGCTCCCAGGGGGACTAAGAGGGTCATGAGAGCAAGCCTAGCCTGGGCTATGTAGTGAGACCTTCCCTCAAAAACAAAAAGATAAACAGAGTCAATGTCAAGGTCACACAGTCATCCGTAAACCCTCTAGGGTTAGTCATTTCGGCATTATTTTAACAAAAGGACTTATTTACGTGTGTGTCTGTGTGGCTCTCCGTAAAGTGAGCGCACGTATAAATCTGCAGGACCTGCAGGGGTCAGAATACAGAATCAGGTTTCCTCCAATATCACTCCGCCTGTTCCGCTGAGGCAGGGTCTCTCTGACTCTCCAATTAATGTTTTCTCAGCTAGGCTGGAAGCAAGCAAGCCTTCGCTTACAGGACCTGGGGTTAGAGGGGTGTAAGGGGACACCTGGTTTATGGCGACAGTGCTGAGATACAAACTGTCGTTCTCATGGTGGCACAGCCAGTCCTCTTAATCACTAAGCCATCTCTCTCTAGCTCCCTTTTCTGGTTAAGGCAGGGCCTCACACACAGCCCAGAGGGTTCTCAATGGACATATACACACGATAGAAAATAAAAACAGGGGCCGGAGAGATGGCTCAGCAGCTAAAAGCACCTGTGCTTTTGCAGAGGACCTGGGTTCAGTTCCCAGCAGATACATACGTACGGGTTGGCCCACAACCACCCGCAACTACAACCCCAGGGGAATCTGACACCCTCCTCCGGCCCCTTCGACCACCAGGCATGCGTGTGGTGCAGACATGCACGCAGGCAAATATTCACATACATGAATAGGTTAAAGTGGAAATCTAACTGTTTCACATGCCTCACGCACATTCTGAAGGTTGAGGTCACACGGTATTTTGAGCGGGCCTCGGTTTCGCCTGTGACCCGTCACGTGACGTTATGCGGTTATGTGGAGCCAAGGTCATGCTTTGGATTTTGGAACATTTCATATACACACGTATACACAGCTAAGAACATATGCACGTCACTGTTTTGTCTGTTTGGTTTGTTTGTTTGCTTGTTTGAGACAGTCTGTGTAACCTAGGCTCCCTGGATCGCACCTAAACTCTACTGCCTCAGCCTGCCAAACAAGCATTGTGTGGGCAGCCACCCCTGGATAGCTTTATTTTCCTTTAAGACAGGGTGTCTTGTAGCCTCCGCTTCCTGAGAACTGCGATGGCAGATGTGTGCAACCAAGACGTTTACAGGGCTGGGTGCTGGGGACGGAACCCACGGCATGGTAGACAGGCACTCTACAAACTGAGCGACATCCCTGGCCTTTCAAAAGTGTCACACCTCGTGTAGTCCACGGTGCCTCACTCCCGAGGTTGGGGGTGACTGACGAGCCACATCCAGTTTAGGAATACTTCAGATTTCAGATCTTTGCACTAAGAATACTCAACCTGTACTCGCACTGTAAACGTATGGTGTGTATACAGACACATTATTAGCTACCTATGTGACCCCCACCCCAAGAGGCAGCAATAGCCTGGCTCTTCCAATGCGCAAAGATATTCTAAATTCTCACTAGGTATCTTTAAGCCAAGCTCAGTCCTGGAAGGTAGGGCTTTTAAACTCCACCTCACAGGGCTGGTAATGGGATATCCCTTAGGAGACTAATTAGCATAAATGACTGTCCAGGAGACACAGTACCTCTAGACATAGCCCCAGCCATTCACTGCTAGCCTCTAAGTGACAGCTTTATTAATAAGCCACAGCCCTAGAATCTCACTGGTGGGTTCTAGGCAGGCTTTCTACCACAGAGCCACACTCTCCAACTGATATTTTACTGTTTATTGTCTACCCTCTGCCTTTAAATACAGGCATCACTAGGGCAGGCCATCTGCACTGTGGGTCCCAGCTGTGTCCCAACAGGTAGTTCTAGAATATTCCATAAACCTCTGATGAACCTCCAGTACCCCTCCCTCTGTGGCATCCCAGAAAGTAACACAAAGCAGACACTCATCTGACCTGCTGATAATTCTGCTGTGGCTGTCCAGGTCCCTCAGGACAGCATCCTAAGTCTCCTTGACTGGTGCCGACATCCAGGTGTCTAGGTGCCTTGTGGATGTCACCAGCATACCTTCGTGGTTATTATGTTATTACCCCAATCAGCTGTCCCCTGTCCAGCTCTTGCCTCCACGCTCCTCGCGCCTGAGAAGCCAGACCCCAGGTCACAGGCATCCTATAATCCTGCCTCTTTCCTTCCCCCAAAACAGACTACCAGGCCCAGGCCATTTCTCTTACTTCCTAGCCCCTGCTCTCCACCTTAGTCTCAGTTCCGCATCAAGGACCCTTCTCTCTCATCCCGGCCTCCACCTGCCCCCAAGTCTCTGCCCCACACTAGAAAGGTCTCCTTCGATCACATCTGCCCTTGGTAGCTTTTCCCAAGTTTCCAAAAAGGAGATAAACCCAGGCAAGAACAAAAGGCATATCCCAGAATATTCCTCCCAAACTCTCAGGTTCTTCAGGTTTTTCTTTGGGATTGGGACACACAGAGAAAATTCTCTTCTGTGCCGGTCCTGGACACCCCGCTGAGTGAATGGACCCTTTCTTTGTTTGGAAGCGCTCTGATATAAAACTTAGTGGGAACAAAATGAACCATTGTAGATAGAAAAAGAAGAAGAAAAAAAGGCTCAAACTCTCAGATCCTGGGAGTTGCCAATTTAGACTTAAAAACAAACAAAAGCGAGCTCTCGCACTGTCGTACGCCTTCGGTATCTGATATACCCAGGAGACTGCGTGCCCAGTGGTTGGAGTGACCTGGTGTGATTACAGCTGGTCGTGTCTTTTTGAAAAACATGTTTCAGAGCCTTAAGGTACGTTCCATACATCTACATGGGCATGCTCTTCTCAGCAGGAGTCTGGCCTCGACTCTCCATGTCTAGACCCTAAAAAAGGCTAGCTCCTGTCACCCAGCACCTCCTCAGCCCCACGCACCGTATTTCTAAGTTGTCTTTGTTTGCTGTGAGAGAGATATGTATATGTGTCCTGCCAAAGGGGATTATATATCCTCCATAACACCCGTCTCAAAAAGAACCATTCCCTTCCAATGAACTCTGGGAGATAAAGACAGTATCTCACCCCAGGAGATGAGAACGTTTCGCCTCGAGTGACTCAACCTGGGAGCCAAGGAAAATCTCTACCTTATAGCTGAGTAAGTGGGGAGTCCAGGTGAGAGGCAGGGACACGCCCAGCCTTCAGAGCCCAGCCGTGAGGACCACAGGTCACAGGTCCGTGGCCCCACAGTGGCGTCAGACTCCTGGCGACTTCTGTACCCTCCTTCAGTATCTTGCCATCTTCAACTCCCTCACCTCTGCACAGTCTAACGCACACAGGTGTCCGGCATCACTCCCACAAGATCACTGCCCCAACCAGGGGAATCTCTTGTGCCTTCACATCGTGCTGGTGTGGGGCTGGGGGTGGGGGTCCCCAAGCCACATTCCGTGAAACACTCACCCTGGGCAGCAGCCACCTCCTGGAGGGACAGTGTCATCTGCGTAAATGCGTCATGTAGGTTACTCCTCTCATCATAGTCTGAGGGCGGACGAGAAGCAGGCTGAGGAGGCACTGTGGTACAAACCTTGTTCCAGCGCACTTTCTAGGTCTGACTCGTGGCTGACGTCTCCATCCCCCACCCTAACCGCAGGGTATAACCCAGGGTACACCCCCAGTCTATGTGCCCTATCTAGAGAAGTATCACTTTCTCTTTCTTGGTTTCTACCTCCAACCTCAACCCACAGTATCCAAACCCACAATCCGGGTATCTTTTCCTCTCTCTCTTCTCTCTTTCTAAGCCTCTGGCTCTGTTACCCCAACCTGGATCTGTTTCGCCCTCTCAGCCTCTACGCCAACCCCACGGGTCTCTGCCCTATTTATCTCTCGGTCACTGTCTCTCTCTAGGTCCCCCCTTCTCTCTCTCAGTCCCTTTCATTCTTATTTGGGCTCTTCTCTCTCTCCGAGTCCAGGTCTCTGTTCCTCTCCACCTCTAAGTACCTGTCTCTCTCTGGGTCCTGAGGTCCTCTCTCTGGATTTCTAGGCCTCTGATCTACCCACTCATTGTATCCCCAGCCCATACCCTCCTCTCTCTGAGCAATTCTCCTTCTACTGTTTCTCCCTATCCATCTCTTTCCCTGGGATTCTCTCAGGGTCCTCACTGTCCTTAGCCTCTCTCTGAGGCACTGTCTTAACTTAGCGTTTGTCCCCCCCCCTCTCTCAACCTCTCCTCCCATGGTTGCTACCTGCCTCTCTTCCCTGTGTCTCTGCCAGGATCCTGTACTTGGCTTTTCTTCTCCGAGTTGCTCAAGGCGTCTCCTGCCCCCTCCCCAGGGCCCTGGTTCAGGGAGGAGGGTCTCCTCACTGATTTCGGTGTCAGAGAGACCCTCAAAGGCAGCTGTGAGAGCGTCTTTACACTGGCCCAGCTTGGGGCCCTCCAAGCCCACAAACATCTGACAGACGCGGAGGCGTTCCTCATAGGTGGTGAAGCAGAAGAGACAGGCCCACGTGGATGCCCTGAAGATCAATGGAAACAACAGGACAGTGCTCCCCACCAGGACAACAAGGGCCATCACAGAGGGGTCTCTGGGTCTGAGGAGAAACTGGTAACCTTTGTGAGGTCACTGTGGGGGAGGGGGAGCTGTGACCTGAGATCAGAGATTGAGTTTCAGTTGGTGGTCAAGTACCAGGCTCCATCTAGAGAAAGGTTGTCAGGGGTCACCTGCAATCCCTAAATGTGTGGCTGAGCCAGGCGCCAGGCTCCCAAGAACCTCACCTGTGACCCTGGACGTCCTCACAGGTTAAAGGGTCTCAGGGACCCAGAGGCCGGCAATGTGGCTACGGTGAACCAGAAAGGCTCTCTTCCCCAGAGGAGCCAGGAAAAGAAGCGGAAACAAGGAGACACTGAGCCGCAGAAGGCAAAAACCAGGCAAAGAAGACAGAAAGAGAAACCCGGGAGAGACATCAAGAGGCTCAGAGACCCACAGTGTCTCAGAAATAGAGATGCACAGCGCTATAGAAACAGAAGCTTCTAGAACCCCAGAGACAGTAGGATAAGAGACAGGAGACAGAAAAACTCTGATGGCAGCAGAGAGAGGAAAGGAAAAAGGGCTATATGACACAGGATGGAGAAGACAGCCCAGGTCCTCCCAGGAACTCTGGGAGCAGTGGTGTGGACCAGGGGTCCCCGCCGGCCCCTTCCCGTGCAGGGCGCAGCCTGGGGAAAGCTAGGAGGCCGTATAGTGATCTCCTCGGGTGTCTTCCTCAACTATACAACCTCCTACCTCAGCCCGGGGGGCGCGGCAGGTGGGAAGATTGACAGATGGTTTGGTGGGGGACCAGGAGGGGCAGGGAGGGTGGGGAGGGCCGGGGAGGTCCCAGCCGCGATGGTGAGCCCCCGACACGGACCCACAGACACGAGCTTGTGTGCGGCGAAGGCCCCGCAAGGTCGGTTCTACGGGTGGGTGCCAGGACCCAGGAGTCCGGGCCCCCGGCCCCCTCCTCCCCAAGGAACCCAGGAATTCAGGCCCAGCCTTTCTCCCACAATCTAAGCCCCAGGCCCCTTCCTTCCTTCAAACCGAGGAACCCAGAACCCAGCCTCTCCTCCCTCAGACCCAGGGGCACTGGCTCCAGATCTCCTTTCTCAGACTCAGGATCCAGGTCCTCAGATCCAGGGCACCAGACTCCAGCCCTCCCCACTTGAGGCCCAGGGGTCCAGACCCCAGAGCCCTCAGACTCAGTTCTCCAACCTCAGACCCAGGGGTCAGCCCCACCCACCCCACGCCACGCCACTCCACCCACCCACCCGCAGTCCCTGGGTCCAACCCTCAGAGGATGCACAGCCTAGAAAGCAGAGCGCTGGAGGGAGGGAACCTCTCTTGTCTTGGTAATCTGTACCCCTCCCACAATCCCTAAGGGTTTCAGACCCTAGGCCTGAGCCAAGAGGCTCCTGGGTATCAGGGATCAGAACAATCCTTCCCTCCTCCCCACCTTTAGGGTGACAGTTAAGATGCAGGAGCCATGACACCAACCAGAGCCCCTGTCTCCTAGACTCCTCCCTTGCACCCCAGAGCCTCCCAGAGGTGGGGAGGTGGGGGGTTGGGGGGTGGGGAAGCCACTTGGCCAGAGTCAGCCTGCCGCAGGTGGAGGGGCCAGGATCAGGGATCACTCCAAACCCTGAGGCTCTGAGCCAGAACTGGTCTTCTGGGGGGCTCCTCCCAGGTTCCGTTGTCCATCTTCTCGTTTCTGTCCTCCTTCTTCAGTGTCACTCCTTACCTGCCCACCTTTTCTCCTCCGATTTTCCTATCTTCAAAACCCTGCCCCAGCGCCTAGCTCATCTTTTCTCTCTACTTGACCTCTCTCCTATTACCAATGCCCCCCACTCTTCTTCTGGTCTCTCCTTCCACCTCTCACCCCAGGGAGGGGCCCTAGGATCTGCACCCACCCTGAGGCTCTGAGCTCAGAACTGGTCTTCTGGGGGGCTCCCAGGTTCCGTGTGTCCATCTTCTCGTTTCTGTCTCTCCTCCGCCCATTTTCCTTCTTACCCTGCCCAGCTTTTCTGGCTCTCCCTCTTTCTTTTCTAGTTCGTACCTTCCCTGGGTGGACTCTCAGCGCCTCCCACATCCGCATGCATGGTCCTCGGTCTCTGTGGGGTGACCCCTCTCTCTACCTTCACCTCTCAAGTCTCCCCCTTTCCCACTCTCTTCCTTCGAGGTCTCTCCTTTCCATGGCTTTGTCCCTCCTTGTCGCTCTTTCTTGAATTCCTCTCTCTCCCTCTCCTCTTCGCCGCCCCGCTTTTTATCCCGTCTAGTCTCCATCCCTCTCTCTCTCTCATCTTCCAGTCCCCTCTCGGGGGGGTCTCTCTCTCTCTCTCTCCCTTTCTCTCCCACTTTTCTCCTCCTCTCTCTCTCCTCCCTCCCCTCCCCCCATCCTCCCTCTCTTTCTCCTTCCCTCTCTCCCTTCCCTCCCCCCCTCGCTGCTCAGAGCCAGGTCTGGAGCTGGGGGTGGAGTGGGGGGTGGGTCGAGAAGGGGCCCAGGGCTGGGGTAGCGACCTGCTTAGGAGGGGGAGGAGAGGCGGGAAGGGGGCGGAGAAGTAAAAGGGGAGGCGGGGGGGGGGGAGATCCTGAGATGGGTCTTCAACCTCCCAGACCCTCAGGCGGGGGCGAGAGTCAGGCCAAGGTGGGGAGGAAGGGGAAGGGAGGAGGCCGCCCCCCCCTCCCAACCAACCTGGCCCAGAGCCCAGTCCTGGGTTCCCAGCATGCCCCGGGGCTGCCTGGGGCCTGAGGAGGGGGGGGGGTGAGGAAAGCGGGGAAGCCGGAATCTTTAAGATTCTCCAGATCAGAGCATCTCTTCCACATCCAGCAAGTTTCTCCTCAGAGGGGAAACTGAGGCTCATAAAGGAGGTTCGGGACTGGTTCAAGGTCACTGTCCCAAGGCGTGGGTGTGTCTCCCTTTGGGAGAGGTAGGCTTTCTTTAGGCAAGGGTAGGCACTGGACTTCCCCCTGGGCCTGGGTCCCTTCCCCCTCTTTGCAGACCCTAGGGAGCCCCCAAGGGTCAGAGAGCAGACCCAAACAGTCTGGTACCATAGCAACCAACTGGCCCCGCCCCCTTAACCCCTGGAGGGCTGGACTCCAGCTGGGGCTAAGAAGGGGGGGGCTCCTGGTTCCGGGGAAGGAGCCCCCCTACCTATCCCTCAGTCCTGGCAGCTAAGAAGTAAAAAACCTGGGCCCTAACTCTTGGGTTCTCAAGGAGGAGGGGGTGGGGTGGCAAATGCTTCTGGGCAGGAGGTGGTGGCTGGAGGGTGTACTTTCGGGTCAGAGGCTTCTTGCAGCTGGGTGGCCGGGTCCCGGGCAGACCGCAGCTAGGCCTTGGGATTGTGGAATCCGGGCAAGGGGGTGGACTCTGAGGGAGGAGGAGGCTGAGGCGTGGAATCCCGGGTCCCCAGGGGAACCTGGACGCTAGGCCTCTCTCTCCGCTGCCAGACATCCCCTGCCCCCGGCGCTGACCCGGGCCCGTCTGGCAGCCCAGACAACCTCCCCCTCCTCCTCCCGGCCCCCTCCCACTAACACGGCTCACCCTTGACCCCGCCGAGCCCCGCAGCCCTATCTGCCCCTCCCCCTCCCTTCCAGCCAGACGTTAACCCTTGGGCCGCAGGAGGCACCTCTAAAGCCAGACAGTCTTCTTCCTCCACCTCCCCCTGGGGTCTCCGGAGTCTGGGTCCCCAATCCCTTCCACTCTGGGATCCTGCCTCTTCCCCTCTACAATCTAAGAGACTCTCCCAGCTTCTGTAACCCGGGAACCCCAGAATCTAGACCTCCAGCTCCTTCCCATCAGAGAGATTCAAGTGTCGGGGCTCCCAGCTTGCTACCCACCCATCTCCACCTCCGCCCCCGCCCCACCGCCACAACCGTAGCCGCTGCCACCACTTTTCCGCCAGCCAAGCTAGAACCCAGAAATCCAGGCCCAGGCTGGCTGCCTCCTCCCTTGGGGGGGGGACCCTGGAGTCCGGCCCAGGTCCCATCCCCCCACGGGCTCCGCAGACTCACCGCTCCGCGGCTCCAGCGTCGTGGGGACCCAGTGGCGTCGTCCTCCAGCCCCAGCCCCAGGCTCTCCATCCTCTCCCTCCGCGGCCACCCGCGGCCTCTCCCCTTCCTCCCGCCGGCCCTGCCATCCTCCGCCCCCGGTCGCCCGCTGCCTCCGGCCGGCCGGTGCCTCCTCCCGGCACTGCGAGCCCGGACTCCCCCGCCCTAGACCCCGCGGGCAGCGTGGCCTCGGACCGGCCCCCTCCCCGGGGGGCCCCTGCCCGGCCCCTCCCCACCGCCCAGCCCAGTCCGGCCAGGCTCCCCCACCCCCTGCTTTAACACCCCCCCCCCCCTTGCCCTGGAGCTGGCCCGGGTCCAGGGGAAAAAATTCCATCCAGCCCTAGGGAGGAGGAGCGGGGCGGAGAAGGGAGCGGGAGGGGAGGCCGGGCTAGGGGAGCATGACGCAGGAGAAGGGACAAAAGAGAGGCCGGGAGGCAGTGGCGGCAGGCTCCCTCCCTCCCTCCTCCTCCTCCTCCTCCCAGGCCAGTGCCCGCTCAGTCTCTGCAGCTCTCTATCCCCTCGGTTCCCTCCGTCTCGCCTCCCTTCCCGGCTCTCGGCCTCCTCCTCCCTCTTCTTGCCTCTCCCCCACCTCCCCGACATTCTTTTTTTCTGACCGCCCTTATCTGTATCAGTCCGTCCTTTCTGCCTCTCCATCTTCACCCTTTCTGCTAAGCGACAGGTCTAGCATCTTTTCCTCCTTGTCTGGCTGGCTGGGGTGTGTTCTCCTTTCTCCTCTCCTCTCGTCTCTGCACCTTCCCCAACCAGGGGCTGCATTCCCACCCACCCCCTTCGGCTCTCCCGGTACCCCCTCCCCTTTCTGCGCAACGTTCCTCCCCCCCCCACTCCCCGGCACTGGATACTCAAAGGTGAATCAGACCCCCCGTTTCTGCCTTTGCACACGGAGCTTCACGGTCTGATGGAGGAATCAGACCCAGCCGCACACTGGGTCCTGGGTGATGGGTGTAACGGGGGATCGAGACCAGAGACCCGGGAGAAAGGGGATGATGGGTGGGGCGGCGGATGGAAACCCATCCTGCCACAGTCAGCAGACGACCCACAGGCCGAGAAGGCGTGGTTGCTGGTGCGACCAGAAGTTAGACCTGAATTGTTGAGGGTGCAGCCAGCTAGGGGGGTGGGGTGGGTCCAGACCCAGGGCACAGCTTAGGCAAAAGCCCAAGGCAGGAACCTGGCTGATAGCGGAGGCTAACAAAGCCATCGGGTGTGATAAGAGGCCAGGAACTCCCGAGCGCAGCGGAGGCTAGGGAGAGTGGGCGGGCCTTTCTGAGCGTGTTCAAGGCCAAGCTCAGGACGAAGTTGCCCGAGGGTGACTAGGAAGGAGCTCTCTGAATCAGAGGAGGAGATAAGTCACATCTGATTACTAGACCTTTCTGGGGCCTCGGGTGAGCTGGAAAGAGAGAGACGGTGTACTCTGAGAAGAAGGCCGCCTCTGCCCTGAATAGGGGCTAGCACCAAGGAGGAAAGAGAGGAGAATGTAGGGGGAGCCATGTGCCTGGAGAGTTGGTGGGCCATGGGGGAGAAGATGGGGGTCCGAACCAGGAGAGAGGAAAGGCCGGAGAATGTGAACGAGAATACTGTGGGCTGACTATTAGAACTTAAAGCCTTGAAGGGGATAGATAGGGAATTTTTTATGCCTTTACATATGCGGTGCGCTACCGTTTTTTCTCCCCAGCTGAGACTCCTTTTTCCTTCACCATTTTTAACAGCATACCCCAAAGGTTCCCTCATGCCCATTCAATGTAATGACTGTTTAGCGTGTCATTTATTTCCTCATAGTTTATTCAAATAGTCTGCAGTTCCTTTTTTTTCCAGTACTGGGGATCGAATCCAGGACGTCGTACAGGATAGGCAAAAGTTCTGCTGCCCCCAGGCCCTCGGAATAGTTGCTGGCTTTTTGGTTTTTTGTTTTGTTTTGTTTTGTTTTGTTTTTTTTGTTTTAGATAGGATCTCACTAAGGCCTGAAACACATTTTGACTTAAGATGCATTTGAGTGCAGATACCTGCAGAGACCAGGAGAGGGCGTTGGATCTGGCGTTCCAGGCACCTGTGGATCGCCCAGGGTGGGTGCTGGGATCGGAATTCCAGTACCTTCGAGATCAAGGCATGTTCCTAAGCACTGAGCTGTACCTCCAGCCTCTATTTTTTAATTTTTATTTTTTTTATTTTAAAAGTGTCTCACTAAGCTGTCTTGGCTGGCCTTTAACTCAGCACAATTCTCCTGCTTCAGCTTCCCAGGGTTCTTAGAGCACCTACATCGTAAACTAAACTTTGTCATAAATGTCACAAAGCAATAAGTATATTCTGTACAAGGTTCAGGACTAATCGTTTCACATGAATATGTTGGGACAGATCTCATTTCCCTACCAATAAGAGGGAATACCACTGAAGGCGCTGACGGTGACCACACACAGTCTTTGCTGAAGACAAGAGCGCTTCCGGGGTTTAGTATTCTCTACAGAGTGTATCATTTATGCTCTCTGCACGCGTATACACTGTACACACCTATCTTATCCTCAGCAGTAGGTCTCAGTCTTCACGTAAAGAGGGTGGACTCGGGCTCTGCCATGGAAGGGATGGAAGTCAGGGCCTCGTGTATACCAGGCAAGCACTCTCCTGGTGAGCTAGAACCCCAGCTAGGACTTGTGGTTCTCAAGACAGAGAAGCCCAGACTCATAAAGTAAGCTAGAGACTTGAGCCCACGCCCGTTTGTCATGAAATGCTATGTGCCTTTGGAGGTGTGTGGTGTCTGTGAAAATGTGCTAGTTATGGGGACCGGCGTTGACACACTTTGACATCTGCACACGGATTCACAGGTGATTTAAAGATACACTTTATTACCGGGCAGTAGTGGCGCACCCCTTTAATCCCAGCACTTGGGAGGCAGAGGCAGGTGGATCTCTACGAGTTCGAGGCCAGCCTGGTCTACAGAGTGAGTTCCAGGACAACCAGAGTTACAACAGAGAAACTCTGTCTCGAAAAACTAAAAACAGAAACAAACAAACAAAAACAAACATACACTTTATCAGTCTCTGTACATAGACTAGGTGTCTGGAATTGCTGTCACTCATCCCCAGCCCTGCTGACCTCCTCCTGGCTTGGATTCAGCTGTGCTCTGCTGCTGTCTGGGTCTGAGTGCCCTTTAAAGTCACAGCCTAGATTTGAGTCTCCTCTTAGTCCTCAGTATCACCCAACACAGGCGGGCTCAGAGCAGGGATCAGGAAGATATTTGTTAAATGAGTGGATGGAGGGTTTGGTGGATGTCAAATGGGTGATTTAGAGATTAGCCCGGCACTTGCTTAAGCCTGTGGGGTAAGGGAACACGATTCCTGAGACGTGAGGCCTCCATGCCCTTCAGGAAGTCACAGGGACAGCTGCTTCTGCCCTCTGCTTCGGAGAGTTCCAACTCACAGGGAACCTGAAAGTCCTACCTGAAATTCCTACCAATTCCTGAAACTCAGGACCCATCTTTTGAATCTCTCTTGGAGATAGGAGCTTCCATTTCCAACCCCTGGGGTTCAAGACATCTCATTCCCATCAGCCTCTGGGGCTCACAAGCATGTGTCAGTAAATTAAGGACTGGTGAGGTGGCTCAGTAAAGCTAAGGTACCGAGCATACCCATGCACCGGTTCCACACATAGACACATAATTAAAACACTTCCAGCGTACTTTACATTTTAAGTGAATTTATTAATTGAGGACTGGCAAGAAGATTCAACAGGAAGTATTTGCCACGCAAGATTGAGGATAAGATCAGGCCGCAGAACCTGTTATTTAAATAAAAAGCCCAAGGTGATGTCTCACAAGTATAGCAGCAATCTTCTGGCAACATAGAAAATGGAGAATCGCCCCAACACTTGTGGACACACAAATGCGTCCCCACACCCCAGTAATAGTCAGTGAATACAACTTAAAATAAGGATAATGTTCTTATCTGAGCACCTGTTCCAATTTTATTTTATTTTTTCTATTTACATTGGCCTCACCTGTCTTCTGAGAAGAAATTGATGTGCTAATTACCCATGGAGGTTGCTTCTGGACTCTAATTTCTGTGACGCAAAGGATACAATGTAGCCTTAAGGACGTGGCCTTAGTCCTGTCAACAGGTTGTGCCGCTCCTGTCATCTCAAACCACGCATCTACGCAGTGTTTCCTAACTAGCACGCATCTGTTACACGAAAGGCCAGCTTTCACTGTGGTGTTTTTTTATCTACGTTTGTCTTATAATTTGTTCACAACACCTCCTTGCCCTCTTTAGCTGCCCAGTATCCTTGCTTCCTCCTTATGGTTCCCTTCCTTGAATTTTATCCGTGTCACATTTCCATGCATGTGTTGCGAATGTTTTCACGTGTGTGTTGGGGCCTGCAGAGGCTGGAGGTCCACGTCAGGAACTCCCATCTTTGTCACGGCCGACCAGATTTCCCAGGCAAACCCAGAGCTCACAGAGACAACTAATCTTAACAGCCAGCTTGCCGTGAGGATCGCCTGCCTCTGCCTTCTAAGGTTGGAATTATAGGCAAGCTGCCATGCCTGCTTTGTATTTATGTGGGTTTCTGGGGATTCAAACTATGGTCCGAAGGTTTGCAGGACAAGCACTTAACCACTGAGCTATCTTCCCCGGCCCCTTTTTACTTAAAAAAGAAAGGGGGTGGGGGCGGTTACTTTTTCTTTTAAGATTTAGCGTTGGGGTAATTTGTCTGCATGTATATATATATATATCTGTGCACCACCTGTATGTCTGGTGCCTGCAAAGGCGATAAGGTGCCTGGGCCTGGAGTTACAGAGACCATCGTGGGACACCAGGTGGGTGCTGGGAATTAAACCTAGGTCCTCTGCAGAAGCAGCTGGTCCTCTAAAATGCTGAGCCATTCCCGAAGCCCCTCCTGCCTTTCTACCTTTTCAGTGTACAAAATGGTGGAATTCATCATGGCGCTTGTGTATATGTTTACAATGCACTCTGCTTGTAGCCACCTGAACTTGACCCCTTATTAGCCTTCCTGCCTCTCCCTGGCTCCCTACTTCAATCAGCAAACAGTCCCTTTACTGCCGTGTGTGTGTGTGTGTGTGTGTGTGTGTGTGTGTGTGTGTGTATTCTACATATGTCTCACCCTGCCCTGCCCTCTCTCCTTCCTGGCTCTTTGGTCCTTGTCTTCCTCCGTCTGTGCTCGCTTCACATACTTTTAATATATGTCTGCAAATCAATAGAAAGAGGCCGTATTTGTCTTCCAAATCTGGCAATTTTGCTTAACATCCATCATGACGTTCATGCCCATCTGCTTTCCTGAAAAATGGCATATTTTCCTTCTTTAAAAAGTTTTAATTTACATTTTACGATGTGCTGGCCATTTGAATATGTGCCACAGGGCATGTGTGGAAAGACAGAAGAAAACTTGAACGTCAGTTTTCTCCTACCTTGTGGGGCCTGGGGATCAAACTCAAAGGGGCGTCAGGACAATTCCTTTACCCTCTGAGACATATGGAGGAGTTCGCTTATTTTGAGATAGGTACTGACATAGCCCAGGCTGACCTCGAACTCTCTCTGTGGCTAATGATAAACTTGAACATCTGGTCCTTCTGCCTCGACTTCCCGGATGCTGGGATTCGGATACGGACTACCACACTGCTTTACGCTGTGCTGGGAATCAAACGCTGGTCTCCGTACACGTTAGGCGAGCACTCTACCAACTGAGTTACTGTCTCACTCGCTGCGTATTTCCTTCTTAAAGCTGCCTATGTAGGTACTACATGTTCTAGACCTGTTTTCAAAACTCAGCATTTGAGAGTTTTAAGTTGGAGAGAAAAATCTTGTCTGTGTTTATTAGTTGAAACTGGAGCTCACTGATTTTGAATTCCTGTCTAAAAAAAAAAAACAAAAACCATTATGTAGGTAGGTAGTCAGGGTGGTATAATGTGTCCGTAATCTCAGCACTCAGGAGGCCGAAGCATTGTGAGTTCATGGTCAGTCTGTGATATATAATGAGACGATCTCAATACACACACACACACACACACACACACACACTCACAGTGGAGGCTTGCAGATTCTTTGGTCAGTAAAGTGTTTGCTATGCAGGTGAGAGAACTTAAGTTTGATCATTGGCACACACATTTAAAAAAAAAAACTGGGCTCTGATGCTAGATTGCAATCTCAGTGCTACTGGGAAGATGCAGGCTGTGACCTTGCTTCTCCAACAATGACTGTCTACCACACACACATAAACACAGACACACACACATACATACACACACACACACAAACACGTATATACACCACACACACATGTACACACACATGTACATACACATGTACATGCACATATAAACACATGTACATACACACACATGTACATACACATATACACACATGTACATACACATATACACACACATGTACATACACATGTACACACGTGCATGCACATATAAACACACACATACATACACATGTACATACACAAATACAGCACACACACACATACACACACACATACACATGTACACACACACACACACAAGTCACTGCTCATACATGGAAGTAAGAGGGCAGTTTACACTAGGAAGTTCTCTCTTTTCAACGTATTGGGCCCAGGGACAGAACTCACATCATCAGGCTTGGAATCAAGAGTCTTCACCGCTAGATCATCTCACTGGCCACGATTTTCTGACGGTTTGGAAGATCTTACATTCACCAATGATGGGTATCAGCTGAGGTCCAGCAAGAACCGACCACTTCCACGGTGCTGCAACGCAGTGCACGCTACAGCCACCTTCCAGGGAACCCGAGCCTGCCCACCAGCCCTGGCATGTGCCAGGGTTTTCCGTACCCTGACAAACTTCACTCGTTTACTCTAGCTCCCTTGGCCATGCGGTGATTTAATGTTGGAGTCCTTGGACCAGCCAAACTAAACCCCACAGTCTACAGTCTCCTTCCCTCTCCCCCACCTCCCCTCCCTCACTGCCTCTCCTTTCTCTTCCTCTCCTTCTCTGCCTTAATCCCCTTTTAGGTTTACAATTTGAATTGTCAAATCAAACTCATCGGAAAGAGGGACAAAGTCCGCAGGCTCCCTCTGCTGGACCAGACGGAGTTAGCGTTTGGGGACACATTTCAGCCGTTCATTCCATTAGGGAAGTGTAGATGGGCCAGGCTCAGCCTCCCTGCTTCCTGCAGTCCCTGTATGCAATGCGACCACCCAGAACACCTGAGCTGCAGCCTTCCGGGGTTTTGCCTTTAATGAGAAAATAGGAACATAATTTATTTCAAATATTCAACATATAGGTTTCTTGTTTGACTTGAGAATATTGCCCTACTTCTATACTGCTTACCTAAGCTAGGTTATTTCTAAAGCGATCTACTTTTTATTCTCATGATGTGTTTTTACTAGTACTGTCATTCATGAAACACCTAACCTCATATAAAATGGATCTTCCCCACTGCAAGACAGCAAGAAACAAACGTTTTTAAAATACATTTTTATTGGGTATTGAGAAAAAGGAAATGATTTGAGGTTAAAAACAATCCTTAACATTAACTCTTCAAAAAAGCTAAAATACTAGCAAGACAATGAATGGTTACACAATATGCAATCACGTCACACAGAGGACAATAGCATGTTCCAATACAAACATACAAACAATAATTATGTACCAGTTTTGACTTTGGCTGGTGACGAATAATAATTTCTTGGCATAAATACTTCTGCTTCTAATTAACATTGCTGTAGTGATTTGTATCTTGAATTCTGCTTCATTACAATTAGCAGATATTTTGATAATTATATCTGAAATATTATTGCATGCATAACTTATTTTCCAACAAACAGCATAGTGAATATAAGGTCTATTTCTGCATAAACCAGTTACAAATTCATACCAAGTGTATGGTTACCTGGTGTGACATTTCTGTGATATTATACAAACACTGAACATTGGTCAAAAGTTTTATATACTCTTCATGCTTTGAGAGACCTTTTGTATACATCCAGAGATAGCAAATTAACTTTGATATTTATGAAAGGATGTTGACATGATTTTCACTTGCATGAATTTTCTGATGTCTTCAAAGAATGCAACTTGTAGTGAAGGCTTTTCCATATTCTTTACATTTCCATATTCTTTACATTTGTAAGGTTTGTCTCCTGTGTGGATTCTGTGATGCCTTTTAAGATTTGAGCCATTGCTAAAGGATTTGCCACATTCTTTACATTCATGAGATTTCTCCCCAGTATGGATTCTCAGATGAACTTGAAGATTTGAGCCATGCCTAAAGGATTTGCCACATTGTTTACATTTATAAGGTTTGTCTCCTGTGTGGATTCTGTGATGCCTTCTAAGATTTGAGCCATCAGTAAAGGATTTGCCACATTCTTTACATTTATAAGGTTTGTCTCCTGTGTGGATTCTGTGATGCCGTCTAAGATTTGAGCCATCGCTAAAGGACTTGCCACATTGTTTACATTTATAAGGTTTGTCTCCTGTGTGGATTCTGTGGTGACTTTTAAGAGTTGATACATGGTTAAAGGACTTGCCACATTGTTTACATTTATAAGGTTTGTCTCCTGTGTGGATTCTGTGGTGACTTTTAAGAGTTGATACACGGTTAAAGGACTTGCCACATTGTTTACATTTATAAGGTTTGTCTCCTGTGTGGATTCTGTGATGCCGTCTAAGATTTGAGCCATCGCTAAAGGATTTGCCACATTCTTTACATTTATAAGGTTTGTCTCCTGTGTGGATTCTGTGGTGACTTTTAAGAGTTGATACACGGTTAAAGGACTTGCCACATTCTTTACATTTATAAGGTTTGTCTCCTGTGTGGATTCTGTGGTGCCTTCTAAGATTTGAGCCATCGCTAAAGGATTTGCCACATTCTTTACATTTATAAGGTTTGTCTCCTGTGTGTATTCTGTGGTGACTTTTAAGAGCTGATACATGGTTAAAGGACTTGCCACATTCTTTACATTTATAAGGTTTGTCTCCTGTGTGGATTCTGTGGTGACTTTTAAGAGTTGATACATGGTTAAAGGACTTGCCACATTCTTTACATTCATATGGTTTGTCTCCTGTGTGGATTCTGTGGTGAGCTTGAAGAGTTGAGCTCTGCCTAAAGGCTTTCCCACAGTCTTTACATTTGTATGGTTTCTCTCCAGTATGGATTCTCTGATGAACTTGAAGATCTGAGCCCTTTGTAAAAGCTTTCCCACATTCTTTGCATTTGTAAGGTTTGTATCTAGTATTGATTCTGTGATGAACTTTGTAAGTTGAGGCGTTTCCACATTTTTTAAATTTGTACTGTTTTTCTTTAGTATGGATTCTAGAATGCTCTTTAAGTATTGATAATCGGGAAAAGAACCTGCCGCATTCTGTACATTTGCATGATTTCTCTGTAGTATAAATACTTCTAAGTCTAGTGGGGTGTGAGGATTTACTGGAGCATTCCCTAGATTCCTGACAATTTTGTATTTCTTTTCCAGTCAACAATCTTGGGTAAACAAAAGGATTTGAAGCATACATAAGGTATTTTCTACTTGCTTTGAGTTTTTTGAGTTTCTCTTCAGTATGGCTTGAACCATTTTGAACGATGTTTGAATTTAAATAGAATATCTTATCACAGTTTTTAGTCTGGCAAAGGTTTGTTCCATTATCCTCTATATGGTCCCTTTCTGGGTGTGATGATGCAATTGAGACTTTCCTGTCCTCTTCACATCTTTGTCTATTGGGGTTTTCTATGATCTTAGTTTCACTATGCTGAATACAATTTGAGATCTCATTAAAAACTTGATCATGTGGTTTGTTTGTGTAAAGCTTTTCTTGTTTACGGTCAGGTCGGTGCAAAGAAAAGTGTGAGCTTTGATAAAAACCATTCTGATATTTATAGGTTTTAGAATAATTCTTTTGAAAAAGGGTACTTATCTGAGAATTACTAGGAATTATGTTATGATTAGAGGAATCCTCTGGGTAGTTGCTTTTGTAAGTTATTTCAAGCTGATTATCATTGTAATTATTTAGTGTATAGTTTTTCATAAGGGCATCACTGACTTCATTAAATGTGTGAGGGCTTTCACAACAACCAACATCATGAAACGTTTCAAGCTGCCTTTGGTTCATAAAATCTTCACGGTGTTGATCTAAATTGCAGAAGGCATCGATCGGAATTAACTGTTGAAGAGGTTGCCATGTGTTTTGATCAGAGGATATGTCATACTGATGATATTTAGAATACTTTTCTGTCGCTGTACCTTTCCTCTCTTCAGAGAACTTTGAAATATCATTCAATCCCATATTACATGGAAAAGATGGCCAAGAATCAAATGTATTCCACAGTGTGTTGCTTCGTAAAGTGTCCGCACATCCCTGTAGCATATAGCCTGGCCTCCATCCTTGATGTGAGCCATTTCCCACACTACCGTCTGACTGTGGATGAGTGACTGACACAGGGTGAGCTCTGTATGGAGAGGATGGAGGGTCTGGCTCTTTGTCATCTGGAACGCCAAAGGGAGCCTTTCCAAAGTCATTATTCCCATCGTAACACAATTCACGGTCTTCATTGCCGCCACGGTGTCTCCCAAATTCCATCATGGGTAATGCGTCAAGACTACCACTCTCAAATATCCCTGCCATGTCTTTCAGGAGAGAGTCTTGTGTACCCTTCAGTGGGAACATCACCTGGGTTTGACTGCATGACAGACCTGGAAGAAACGTAGGCAAAAAGAAAAAATCGGCAAACTTTTTGCACGTAGGCGAGCATAATATGAGAAGATACTTGATGAAATGACACCGATCTTGGGACACAATCGAGATAACGCAACAGGAAACTTCACGAGTTTCGCTTTAAGGAGCAAAACGTGCCGGCAGTGAACGGGTGTGAGACGTTGCCCGTATCATATCATCTTCAATTAGGAGAATGGTTGGGCTTATTCATGTCGTATAATAAAAGGCTTTGGGCAAAACTCTTGAAATAAAAGTTTAAACTAGCCCTCCCTTGGCACCTGCCCTGGGGATCCACATCCTCCCTGATGTTTTGTCCCGCTTTCAAGTCCCAACTTGAACTGTTAACTCAGCTACTCTTGTGAGCAATGCCTAACTTTCACTCATCTCTAGCTGGGCGACCTGGAATACTCTTCAACTTTATGATGACTTTCACTAAGATTGAGTGGACCTAGTCCTTTCTCTAATACACACCGGATACTGCTCAGCCGAGTATACCATCCGTTCTACTGACTTCCTCTCACCAGCGAGGGGCACTGATTCCCCGCATCATCTCTTGACACTCTCATTACCTACTTTAGGAACCTGTGCCCACCTGACTCAGTGTGTCACGTCCTGCGTCCCCCTTTACGGTAGTGAGCACAACATTCCCTGAACCACTCTTTCCTCAGCCATGAAGAGAGCCATTCATCATTTGCCTTCCTAGGCATGGAATGTAGACTTCTCTCCAATTCCACTCCATGCAACCCAATCAGCTGTACCATGCCAGTCAGACCTCATAACATTTACAGCTGGACTCTGACTTGTAAATTCACAATACCCTCTATCCCATACTTCCTTTAAATCCCTGTGTCTTTCCTGATCCCACACTCCGTGATCCAGCCTAGTCTGGTCACCCCTCTCCAGAATACCCCTAACCCTCATGGTTAGTCCAGGATACACATCCTCTATACCAAACCAGCTTGCCCTTTATCCACCTGACACCCTCCCTGTCATGCTATATCAAATGCTCAGGCATTTCCCTACCAGTACATACGTGCTCTGTGACAACCTGCTGTGTCCACATCAGGCACAGAAATAACAAAGAAGTTCACATTGCCAAGTCTCAACAGAAACAAAAATATTATGTTGTACGAATGACAATCTCTCCTTGAAGCTCAGATATTTGAAAACTTGATCCTCATGTAGTGATTGATAGAGTTTGGGAAATGGCAGGAACAAGTATATAACTGGGAAAGCCTTTTGAGGTTCCAAAGATGCACGCTATTCCAAGTTCATTCTCTATTTCCTGTTTAAGTTCGAGGTATGAGCTCCTACCTTGCCTGCTGCCACATCCTCTGCCTGTTTCCTTGGTTCCTTGCCAGTCAGATATTGGCTGGTTACTCCAGCTAGCTTTGTACCATTATCGCACTAGAGACTCTTGCAGGCAGGTCATCTACAAGGTATCTTTGTTATGGTTTCCATTACAGCAATAGGAAAGTTACTAATAAAATATCAAATATCAAGACAGTATTTTATCTCTCCCCCCAAGCATCTAATCCTACAGAAATATCTTCCAGCCATAAATATCCAAATGAACCCCATGATGCATAGGTTCAAAGAACAATCATAAACATTATCAAAGAATTCAGAAGTTTATAGAAAACACAAAGGAACATCCTAATGAACATAAAGAGAAGAAACGTAAACACCGAAGTCATTCCCAAGAACACACAGACACAAGGCTGCGTGAAACAACAAAGACAATCTAGGCTTGAAAACCAAACTCAATGAAGTGATGGAAATAGTGATGAGAAGTCAAGCTGAAATGAAAATACGATAGAAAAACTCAATTAGAAAACTCAAGGGAAAGATTTTACAAGTAAGATGGATGGAAGGGAAGATATAAGATTGGGACTTGAAGGCAAAGTACAGGAATTATATGACACAAGCAAAGGTCATGGAAAATCTTTAAAAAGCACTGGATAGGAACATGCAGCAAACGTGGGACACTGCAAAGACATCAAATCTTTGAATTACAGGCATCTCAGCTCAATAGCATGGACCAAATCTTCTACAATGTCTTAAAAGAAACTTTCCCAGCTACGGGAACTCTTACTCTTGCTGATGCAGGAAGTACACAATACCACCTAGACAAGACCAACAAAGAAACTCCCCATATGATGTTCTAGATAACATATATAATAAAATAAGTGTACCTAAAGTTGCAGAACCAAAAATAATTTTCATATGTATAGGAAAATTCATCTGCTTATTTCTCTATCTCTCAATGGAGAATTTGAAAGGCAGGAGAGCCTGAAACAATACATTCCAACACCTCAAGAACATGATTACCATTCTAGACTACTGTAAAAATATCTGACGTAACTGAAGGATAGAAAAATTTCTATGAACTAAATATAGTAAAACAATTCATATTAACCAGGCTAAATCAAACACAAGTCCAGAAGCAATATTTAAGACTGAAGAGAGGAATTAAGTCTAACCAAGAGACTAGGAAGAAAGCAAATGCAACTGTGGTTATTGGCACACGAAGTTTTGGTAACAACACAAACAAAATCAAAATCAAAAGCAGCAAAACAACAAAAATCACCATATTCAACACACACTTTTCAATACTGACTGTGAATATTAATGAACTCAATTCTCCAATCAAATGAAACAGGTGAATGGATTAAGAAACAGAAGTAATCTTTCTATGGTTTATAAAAACTCAGCTTTGAAGATAAGGTGCCATCATAAAGAGAAATGGAATGATTCCTATTTGCAGAAGACATAATATTATACATAAGAGATATTCAATGTTAATCAGAAAACTAAACAATTTTTAAAAAAGTAGCAATGTGGAAAGATACCGAATCAACTGTAAAGAAATCAATAGCTTTTCTATAAACCAGAAATGAACAGATTGAAGAGCTGAGCATGGACATAGTGCTATTTCCAATACTGCAACAAAAATAAAACACATGGGAGACAATATATCCAAGGATGTGAATGAATTCCATGAGTGACTATCAGGAGACGGAGAGAGAGAGAGAGAGAGAGGGAGAGAGAGAGAGAGAGGGAGAGAGGTGGGGGGGAGAGGGAGGAAGAGAGAGAGAGTAAAGAGAGAGAGATAGAAAGAGAGGGGGGCAGGGAGAAAATGGAACAAAGCTAGAGGGTCCATCTGTGATGACTTCAAGTTGTAACGAGAGCAACCAGAGCCACTGACACTGTCAGGAAGACGATCAAATAGACATACAGTGGGACACAGGATAAACCCTCACACGTATCGCCAGAGGTAACTGAGATTTTATATTTCAAATCACTCTATTCGCAAGAAATAAAGCAAAAATCTTCTTAAGTCCACTTTGAGATACATCTTGAGGACAGTACTCCTCGTGGAGTTCTTAGGCATCCCTTCTACTGAAGATCCTGTATCACCCACCGCAGGACAGAATTTTCCTTGCTTTCAACCCCTTGTGTGCATGCCCTCACTTCATCCCAACTCACCAGCTTCTCTGCCTTCTCTCGCCTCTAGCTCCACATTCCAGGGGTGACTATCTTTCTGGAGATGAGTGAAGAGCTCCGGCGTTGACACAGAAACTCCTGTGTAGAAGAAGAGACAAACGACATTGTCTTTGGATGACACGGAATACAGTTAGATTCCTAACACAGGGCTGTAACACGGTCCACAAGACCGGCAGAACCGACAGCCTACAGACGAGTTTCTAATTGCCACTGCCTTGACGGATACTTTAGACTAACAGGGCATGGTTGCACTTCTCATTTTGCCTACCTTAATGATCCTTTCCATTATAACGAAGCAAGAGCACACACGTGAAGTAAAAGGTTAACATGTGGAGCGACATTATATACGACTGAGCGCCTGGGAAACAACGTAAGGTAGAGAGAAGCATAGCGTGATAGAAGCGGGGGGCTGAATATAAACAGAAGACTGAATGACGTGAGTGTTTGCTATATACAGAGGAAAAAGTCTATTTAACAAAGACAGGGGTGTGAGGCTCGCTTAAACCAAACAGGTACACCGACTGATTATAATTGATGACGTCTCTGGAATGAACTAGGAAACATGAAAAGAAACAAAAAACCTCTTACCTGAAGATGCCAGGTTGCTGTCATTCATCAACGTCTCTCCCTCATACAAAGCCCTCTGAGCAGAGTCCAGCCACCCACACTCCTCACAGGGCAAGTCTTCGGTCGCAACCTCGAAAGTCAAAAGATATGACCCAGATAGGAAGACGTTTGCTCTCAAATGAATCTATTTGCTAAATTCTTTACTTGGCCCCAGGAAACGTTAGCTAACTCTAGAACTTGTTCTGTCATCACCGATCCACGTGCATTCATTTTTTTTTCTAATAGAAGGGTTCCGAGAGGGAGGGTGTTATGACGCAGCTAGTACTGGGGACACGACGGGTAGTCAGGTCAGCACGGGGATGGAAATCCGTGTTGAAACGGTTGTGTGATGACGGCTCATGGATTCTCAGGCAAGGACAGGATGAAGCTAAGGGCGTATTCCCTTCGCACGAGTCGTGCTGAAGGGAGACAGGTGGAGACAGGTTGGCTGTAGAATGAAGGTAAAAGCCTCAGAAAGTAAGTGGAAAATAATATGGGGCCACTGCAGGCTTTAGCGCCAGAGATGGATTTGAGATGTCGACTCATTCCAACAATTCTGTGCGCAAACTGCTCCAGTGACATCCGTAATAGCTACCGAGGAAGGGATGACTCTCACGCTCCTCCTCAATCTCCCACCTTCTAACGCAGGAATTCTTAGGTGGAGAGGGATGGGATGCTGAGGCAGGAGGAGGTGCAAGATACACTGTGAGCAGAGAGACACAGGATCATCGCATGGCTCCAGAAGCTGAGGCGTGGCGTGCAAGCCTCGGGCTGGTTTTCTACGGAAACTAGAAGGTTCTTTAGGAGCTAAGGAAGTAAGAGCTGACCCCATACAGTCTTCCAAGAACACGATATACAGGTAATGTATTGTAAACCCCTTAGAGACGGCCGTCTGTTTCTACAAAAATAAAAATGTTTTTAGAGATGGGAACTGTAATTTCAAACTGCATCTCATGCGTCACAAAGCTGCTGCACGCTTCATCACAGAGAAAAGACGCTGAAGCCAGCCTTTTCGGGGAAAATTACTTAGTCTTGGAACAAATGTCTCATGAAGAATGGAGGGTAAGATAGCGTATGAACTAGGGGAGGTATGACAGACACTGAACACATATGGAAAACTGGCCTGTAAAAGTTTCCTGAAAAAAATATACGCATATATTAAAAGGATTCGAATGGAATTCTCCTACAAAGGCTGACATCTCCTGGACACCACAATCACAAACTATCAAATGAAAGGGCCCAGAAAAGGCATAGGTTACCTCTTCCTCGGATGTTGGCCTGTGAATTCCCATAGATCATCAGAACATAGCTGGCTATTGTCAGAGGTTTTAATTACCCTCCAGAAATTAACAGTAAGAATCCATTGCTCAAGAAACTACATCCTTGAGTCATAGACATAAAGAAATCAAATCCACTGGCCTGCTGGGTAGCACTAATAGTGCGACCTACAATATTAATTGGCCTGCAGCGATATGGTCACTGACACAATAATGAATCAAATGTGGAGGAGTCAACAAACATTTCATATTTGGACATAAGACCAACTTCTGAAGATGGCTCTCATGATTGGTACTGTTTACTGCACCACATACCCATGGCTGAATAGGTCAGGGGCCATAGAGAATACAAAATACTTTCATTCTGATAAATGGAATCCATATTAAATTTTCCCCTAAATAGCTATTGATAAAAACACAGATTATTACCAAATTTTACTGCCAAGTGATTTAAAAAAACACAATAAACAAATCTACAAATGGGCTGGAGAGTTAACTCAGTGGACAAGAGTACTGGCTGTTCCTTCAGAGGACCTGAGTTCAATTCCCAGCACCCACATAAGGACCCACAACATGAACTGAATGCAACTGGAGACGATGTTAAACAAATAAAGATACAGAAAGTATAATGACGTGTTTATTTTATGAGAGAGCATAGATATTTTACATATGCATATTATCTCATATTAAATTTTAATATTAAACTATTAAAAGTGAAAAGATTTTTATTGAATGAGAGATTGGTAGGAGTGGAAAGATAAAATGGGAAGGTTTGAGGTAAATCAAGGAATAGCTCCAGCAGAGTATGTACTGGTATGACAATACCATGTGAGATCCATTAATATTCACATGTAACATACATTAAGAAAAGACACGGTCTCATTTAATACCCTGAGGGGGAATTCCCTAAATCTGCACAGAAGAAGACATCTTTGAATCAATGGTCCAGCAATGCTTCAACACAGACAAGCCAAAGACGAAACTTTCAAAATCAGAATCAGCTCGCGCCAGATATGGTCCACGCATTAGCTGTACAGTCACGACGAGTTCAAATTGTACTTGCTAACTTTCAATAATTCCAATTGTATTATATTCTTCTCGCTACCATGGGCCAACTCCGAACAAACATGACCCCGCGGGTGGACTTCTTTGAGACACCTCTCACAAACTCTCCCATGGTGCCGGGACCCCTTGTCTAAGTGGCGTGCTCTTCGTAGCAGAGGTAGGAAGGAGGAGGGAAGAATCAGGAAGCGGCTTAAATTAAACGAGCCTCATGAGAGACTCGGGGCCCTCGACAGTAAGCAGAGAGGAACCACAGTGCACGATTCCCAGCAACCACAGACCCACTGTGCCAGACTCGTAAACAGCTGACGGAAACCGGATGGATCCCACGGTTATAGGATCTCAGCTCTACACAAAGGACTGTAGGCACAAAGAACCAGAGTCACAAAGTAGAATGTGTATTAGCAAATAAAACGGAAACATTCAGTTGTGTTGGAATGCCATTTATAATTTTGCAATAATTGTTTTGGTGATAAAAAACCATGATTGGATGATTCTAAGGACAATATGAAGTATTTTTCCTGAATTTCCTACTTTTGGGTCTTGTGAAAAATTTCCTACAGTGGAGAACATTAGTGGGGTAGCTTTTTGTACATTTCTCTGTAAATTTCCTCGACACTGTGGCTACTGTTGAAGAGAACAATGGTGGTTCTCTTTAACGTCTCTCTAAAGGTAAACTAAGAGCCGCGTAGCCAAGCAGGGAAATCAGCATTAGGCCTCACCGGAGATATTGCTGGCAGGTGTCGGCACAATCAAGAAATGCGTCCTCTCTGTGAAGTGAGCTAACAAAAAGATACAATGTAACGGACTCTCATATCTAGCCACATGCACTCAGTAAAACAACAAGAATAACAAAATTCTGATAGAAAAAGTGCTCATCCCAAATCCCGCTACGACCGACATAGTCCACTTGCAAGTTGTAACACATCTAAATATTTCAGCTTAGCATCGAGGGAGCAATTCCCCCCCGCCCCCCGTTCTTTCTTTTCTTCCTTCCTTTCATTTTTTTTGTTTTTGCTTTTTCAAGACAGAGTTTCTGTGTTGTAACTGTGACTGTCCTGGAACACCAGGCTGTCCTGGAACTCACAGAGATCAGCCTGCCTCTGTCTCCTTAGCGCTGGGATTAAAGGCCTGCGCCACCACCGCCTGGCAAAGGAGCAATTCTTTGATAGCAATTACTATCGATAAACATTCCAATCCTCTTCCATTGTGCCTCTTTCTTAGACTCGTCTGCAAAGAACTCCCAGATAAAATTGTGATGCACCATGGGCCCTTCCTCACCGATACACGACGACCAATTCCATTCTCAGTAGGAACTGAAGGTCTGTGTTCATCTATATATTACAACGTATACGCACCTTCTATGTTATGCATTCGTGGAGGAAATTTATCTAAAAACATAACATGATGAGCACGCGCTGAAAAGCAGACTGAAGAACACAGGTAAAGTGCTTTTACAAGAGTTGACATTCACGGTCTTTTGGGAAAAGAAAAGAGAGAGCCTCGTTAAAAAAAAAAAAAGAGTGAAAAAGCAAAGGTTTGGGAATCCTTCAAACGAAGCACTCATGGGAAAAAACAACCAAACTGCCCCACCCTCACGCACGCATTTACCTGAGGATAAACCATCGCTCTTCACCGGTCTGTGAGGATCCTCGCAGGGAAGTTTACCTTCATCTGGATTTAGAGGCAACGCCAACCCAGAGAGTGAAACACCAACCACTTCCACATCGAGAGAGTCCAAATTAGGAAGCGAAAGTGGCTCCTCTCCCTGTCCTGTCCCACAGCAGAAATGCACAACACCGCGAACGGAGGCAGACCCAGGTTCTTGTCCCCTGGATTTAGGTGACCTGTTCAGGCAGTAGTGGGAAGTGCTTCGGAGTAGAGCAGGGAACATGGCGGAGCTGACCCGCTCTTCCTAGCACAGGAAGGTTGGCATTAGAAATGGAGGCTGAACACAGCTGTTGCTGGTAAGAAGCCCTGGGAACCCTTGATTCGCTTTCCTTTTCCCTGGGAGAGTTGATTAAGAGAACCTGACGCTTGTGCTGAAAACAGGGCAGAGGCGCTGTGGGGTGGCCCCAGCTGGAAGTGTTTCTCAAACTGGACGGAATATCTAGTTACTCCGGGTTGAGAAACGCCAAGATAAAACGCATGCGTCACCAGTGTCTCCGCTGAGTATTCACTTTGGTCTCCGTGTCCCATGCTAACGGTACGAAGCTGCAGCTTTGCTCTGAGACCCCCGATTCGATGGGTTCACGTGTCTCGTTTCCCGGGGACGTTTCTTCGCCACGGTGACTGTGAAAGGCACCAAGGTAGACACATTAGGAGCTCAGAGTGAAATTCATACCAACGCGTGAGATCTCAGCCCCTCTCTCATGCCTTTTGTTGTTTAGTTTTGACTGAACACAATCTCACTCCACTCTCCAGCATCATCATCTCAGGCACAAAAGCCTGAGAATTGCTCGTATTCTTACGTCTGCTCGGCAACACAGGACTTCATCAATTCCCCTACACAAAGAGTGCACCACACAAACCCGGGAACTGGTGTTGCGCTCAGACGACTGACACATACTAATTTTGATTTTTTTTTTTACAGGAATTGCAATTTTGGATACGAATTATTGGATAGGGATTACTCAAACTCCTCTGAAATGTTTAGAAGTGATGCTTCAGCGTTTCTTGTTTCCTTGCGTTTCTTTTGCACTGAAGTAAGGTTTTTCATACAGTGATTGCTATACGCCTTGCAGGACAGTGTGCAGACATGCAGGGTGCACCTACAGCCTCTGGGGAGGTTTTGGATGCCATGGCTCATTCTAAATTACCACAGCCTGTGCACACTCATCAGGCAGACTGCGATGTAAATCCAGAGACGTACATCTGCTGCACATAGTCATCAAGTAAGGGCAAGTACCCACATGGAACTTTAAAATATCCATTTTTAATAATTATTGCCTCTAAAGCACCTTTTACATCCAATTGGATGCATAAAAAGGCCGTATTTTGGATTCTACCTACCCTGAAGTTCCATATAAACGCCTGTGAACTTCGACTTGAGGTCAAACTTTCCCAACCCCTGTCTTGATGAGATTCTGCGTTGTTCGTCTTATGGAAGGCGTTCCAATTTCCATACCATCGAACAGTCTGCCTTTCCTTGTGGGTCTTTGGTGGCACGAATAGTCCTTTTCCTTGTTTGACTTCACCGTTGCTTATCGATGTGTCACGCTGTATTTCCTTCTCCCTAGTCCCAAAGGAAGCTGGCACTCCACATTCCTCAGATGAATCAGTCCCTCTTCCTAGTGCATGTAGTTTGGCAGGTAGGATGGTGGGAAGGGTACTGGAGGAACTGAAGAAGGGAAAGGGATCCAAGCAAAGGTGAGCTTGATTAGAGTGAAATCGAATGAATACTTTTCGATGGAAAACATTTCAAGGAAAAGGTTATAGGGAATGAAGGCGGAGTAAGATGGACTCCAAACACTTTCTGATATGGCACACTCCATCACAATCCAAACAGAGGCTTTGTAGGGAGCGCCATGAAAGAGGAGGCAGAAAGAGCACAAGAACCAGAAGAGATGAGGGGAACAGGGCCCCGTCAATCAGCTGAGCAAAGGTCAAATAGACTCGTGGAGACTGAAGCAGCAAGCTTGAGGCCAATCCGGGTCTACACCAGGATATACACACACACACACACACACACACACACGTGTGTGTGTATATATATATATATGTATATGTATGGTGTTGCACTCAGACGCACGCCTGACACATACTAATCTTGTTTGATTTTTTTTTCTGTTGTCTGTTTCTGTTTCTGTTTTCTGAAGTCTGTTGACTTCCCTTGCCCAACTTCGGTGTCATGGCTTTTGCTTTAGCTTATTATATTTTATTTTGTTAAAAAAATTTTTTTTTGTTATAAAAAAATTGTTAAAAAAAAAACTAACTCCCAACCCATTGTTCTTGCTGTCACATATTTGCTTCTGTTTTTAAAAAGTTTAAAATGATACTAACCACTAGCTTATCTTGTAGACCAGTGTGCAACGAATTGGTACAATATTGTCTCCCTACAAAATTCCATTGAGTTTAAAAAATTGTTTTCCCCCAGCGCAAACACATAAACCAAGTTAAAAGCATGTTAAGTTAATGAAACGTGTATTTATCTTTTTATAAATTTACTAATCAAAAATGTGTCTTGCGGCTTTCCATAAACCTTGTGCAATTGTTACCGTCTCTGTCATTTGTTTCCAGAATCCCCAGTCTGTGTGCTCTAAGAGCATTTTTGATTATTAAAAGTTAAAGCACAAATTTTCATACCTGTACATTTGACAGGATGTATCCTTCACGGGCCCGCGTGATTAAACCTTGTTCAGAAGATATACAAGGATTGGAATTTGGAACTTTTATGAGATAGAGTCAGGAATGAGGAAGTAGATCATTTGGAGGAATATTCTAGAAGGGCGTTGGAATGCCAGATAGACCATGTGTCTGTACTCACTGGATCCTGAGCTAAGAAGATTTCACTTCATCTGTGATTGTCCATCTGAAGTGTCAACTTGACAGGATATAGAGCAATCATGGAAACCATGGCTTGGACATTTGCGTGAAGCATTTCATAAGTAAACTTATCTGCGGTGGAAGGGGTCACTGTAAAGCTATCACCATTCCGTTGCCTGTTGTCTCCGCTACATTCATTGCCCTCTGATTCCAAACTGTAGATGTGATGACATCATCTACCGCAGGCTCCTACAGCCGTAGCTTTCCTACCCAATGGACGATACCTACAAGCTGCCTGACAAAAGAAACGCTTCCTTCAGTTGCCTTACCTGTACATTATTGGATCATTGCCTAGTCCCATGAACACCTTCAGGGAAACGCCTCCTGGGGTGCTGAGACCGTAAAGACAACACGCACATGCAGACCTATGAGCAGAAAAACTGGTGTCACATGGAACCCTAGAAAACTCAGGCCTTTTACTCTATACAGGTGAGCAGGGAGGAGGGATTATTACATGTTGAACAAGGAGGACGGGTTTGCTACATAGAAGAGGACAAGGAGGAAGGCTTAACACGCAGAGTAGAACAAGGAGACAGGTTTATCTAGTCAATGTAGGGGCACCATCTTCCGTCCATAAAAACTCCACGGGAAAGTGTATAGTGGATATTTCCTGCACACACCTACCAACGTTCACACTTGTGGCATGAGTGAAGAAGGCTTGCCCAGTGTCATGGCACTGGTGGGTCCTTGACATGGTCGTTTCCATGTCAACAACACCCATTCACTCAAAAGTCCACACACGTGGGAATGCCTCTGCTCCCCACTGGGTGGAGAGAAACGCGACTAAAACATGCACACCTGTGTGTCATTCTGTTCCGCTCTCCCCGAGACCTAAGAGCAAAGTGTAACTTATCATGAACTAGATTCGTAAGCGGGGAATCAAAACGAAGCCCCTTTTAAAGTGTTTTAGGACAGTAATGAAAAACTCATCCTTTGATAGAAAATACCCCCACCAAATCTCAGGGATTTGAATGCGTTGTTTTCAGTTGGTGATGCCCTTTGGGGAAGAGTGTAGACGTTTTAGAATAGGACACTTTGCTGGAGGAAATACGACACTCGGAAGGGGCTTTGAAAGTTTATACATCTCAGTCCATTTCTTTTTACTTCCCGTTTTCGGATGCAGATGCGATCTCTCAGCTTCCTGGTCCTGCTGGCTGCCGTCGCATCTGGCCGTGACGGAGTCTTATCTCTCTGACTCTCTAAACTAAGATGCAGTAAGCCACTTCTGGCCTTGGTGTTTTATCATAGCAACGGACAGTCACTACTACACTGCTTTGTGATATGACTCCTAAGCGAGGCATGACCTCTGTCAGAATGTATATAGTGGCACTTTGGGAGTTAAAATCAATTCTCTCCAGCTGTTGATAGTTTTTGGGAAACTGGCAAAACTAACCAGAACACGAATGAGTATTTGTAAGCGTTTTGAAAAAGAAACATTTCAATTGATCAGATTCAAATAAGTAGAAAAATTTCCGACATTATAATGGGTCTGTGGTATTCTCAATTGGTAGTTTCCTAGTGATAGGTTTTGGTAAGCAACCAAGAGTCTTAATATATCAAAACATATTTTGGTTACTAAGGTAAGCCCAGAGCACTGAGATAAAACCCACCTTGTAAAGCAATCACGTAGGTACAATGAGACAAACAAATCCCACCTTTGTAAACCTTGTGGGCCATTGTATCATCTGCTCAGATAGAGACAACTGTTGATCCTGGGGAGCATTTGGAGAAAAGGTTCCTGCTTTCACCTTTAATCCATGACCCTTTGGGAAATTCCAGAAGTTGAGAATGTCATGCTTTGCAAGGAGCTCATTTTTCCAATCTAATCCCACATGGCTTCTCACATGAATGTTCCTTGGGAAAGGGCGCAGCTGAAAGAGAGAACAGGTCTCTGCTAAGGAATAACTACCATTTTTTTGTTATTGTTTTGTTTTTTTATCTCTGGCGTTGAATGAAACATGCAGGTATCAGTGAGTATGAGCAAGATAAAGTTGAGTGAAAGGGATAGAGTTCTCACTTTGAAAGGTCAGTTAGATTCAAGAGAAAACATGTGTCAAGCTCAGGTAGGCCAAACTCATTCATTTTTAGGGTCCTCTCATAGCTGCAATGTTTAGCACCAGAGCAGAGGTGTCTAAAACTATTCTAAAAGTTATCTTTAGGTACATAAACATTGTTCTGTTCACGGCACCGTGATGCTTAAGGATCAACTTCTTTCTATTTCGGTTGGGAGGAACATATGGAAATGAACTTAACTTCTCCTGTTGGAACTATTAGAGAGAGACAGTTATGGAGGTCTCTGTGACACGACCTTGTTTGTGAATTAGAACTTTGCCTCTTTGCGACACTCCTCTTTCATCTCGGTCACCAACACATGGGCTTGCACTGACCTTTCAGTAGGGAAACAAGTACAATCCGTCCAGCGATTCGTTTGTTTGTTTTACAAGATACATTGTAGTCCCCCAAACCTAGTTCCAGTGACTTGGCAAACCTTCAAAAGTCCACAGGGTTCTTGTTACAACATAATAAAAGAGGTACTACCTGCCAGGGAAATAACACCATTTTCCCCCCGTTTGTGTATGGTTGCACGTGTACTCGCTGAAGACTCATCTTGTGAGACTGTGGGCCACCGCGTTCACAGCATTGTAGATGTCGTAGCTCTCCTCACTCATCGCCACGTCAAGAATGTGTCTAGGTAACAATTCCAAGGAAGCGTTAGGTTGACAGTTCTGCAGAAGTTTACAATCGGACTTAGAAAATGAGCAGTTGAAGAACACATGCCACAGCCTAGGAAGACAAGGGTCTTCTGGGTATTTGTAAGGATTAACAGTTCTGATAAAATTGGTAAACTCAAGACTTTCCTCAACGTGGTGTGAGAAAATGAGAGTCCCATGGAAGGAGTCCAACGGGAAATAATCAGCATGTTTTGTGATATCCCATTGTGAGTTCATGACCCAGACTTTCCATGTTATTAACTGCTGCCTTAGATTGCGCATTAAACCTTGGAGAGAGTCAAGGTCCCCATAAATGATAAAAACATTGGCTAAGGATTCCTGGATCTTCTCCAGATTTCTCGAGAATTTGTCGGAAAATGAAGTCCATGTGACTGGGATCATTTCCACAACAGCTATGCATATACTCTTTCTCTCCATCTGTTCTCTCAAGTCTGACAGCATCTGAGTCCCTCTGTGGTCATCTAGGAGAAGCAGACCAACCCAGGACCACTTGAAATGGAGCAGCAAAGAGACAATGCCATGTGACAGAGAAGTGTCATTGGGGGCCATCTGGTAGAGAGAAGAAAACTGACCTCGGTCACTCAAGATAGGATCGTAAGGCCCAAAAGTGAGCTGAAGGGAAAAGAGAATTGGAAATAAGAGGTAGAACATTAGCACGATGCACAGTCTCTGTCTTGAAGCAAAAGATGGAAACAGTGGGGTGATGATAAGTTCATATTCATTTTTAATGCTAATCACTCTGACTGAGTTTTCCAGAAAAACATACTGAGAGGTCCTTAATTCCAACAACCCTCCTTGTCTGGTCCACACGCACTTTTCTGTCTATTATGAATTATAGAAATGTGGGTCTATCGCCACACACCAGGATAGTTTCCTTTCATGCTTGAGAATAATTCAAGTGACCCTCTTCTCCTTTGTAGATAACGGAAATATCCTAAAGGTTGTTTTAAATGCCCGTTCCCCATCCAACAGCCTTCCTCACCTGTGGGAGATTATAGAGTGGCAGCAGCATCGCAAGCTGGGCAGATGTTACCCATGATGTTCCTGTGAGTGCAGCAGCTGACTTCCTCTCCCTTTCGCAGTTGTAATTAGATGTGCAGATGCTCAGGCCTGTGAGCCAAATAAGGGCAGACAAAAGAACGTTCCTTTCAGTGTATGGGACATTATAGAGATCAAATCCCAGGGATGTGTTGGGTAGAAGATGGGGGCTCCTGTTGATCTCCTCAAGGGCAAAGAACAGGGCCAGAACAAACTGGCAGTTCTTATACTTATACCTGTATAAATGGCGTAAGGAACACACGGAAGGAAGATATAGAACACATTCATCCACAGATTTGGTTCCATGGCTATCACAGTTCAGACGCTAGTGTTCTCTAAAATCCAGACTTTAATATCCTCTCACAAATGCACAGAATTAGAGTGGGCATGCTCTTTTCAGTTTGGCTTGTTTAAAACCACGTAGGAGTGATACTTGTTATTAGAGTCCCAAGAGACTTATCTCTGTCTGTTTTCCATGTGTGACTATTCTAAAAATTATGCCTACTTACAAATCAAGAAAGAGGTCTCAACAAATGTATCAGATTTTCCTGGTTCCTGGATCATGGCCTTTTAACCTATAAAATTATACAAAGCCAACATTTCTCAATTAAGCTACCCAATTTTCCAAGACAAAATCTCAAAGAATGGCACGAGGTCAACTCAACCTATGTATGGCAACGGGTGTCCTCTTACTATTTTTATCTCTGTGTCTATTTATATTTAAATGTATCACGTGCGTACACGAATGTGTTTGTGCTCTCACACGCATGTGTGTGCATGAGTTCATGCAATTGGATACATGTTCACAAGTGTAATCAGAGGACAGTGTGCGGGGTCACTTCCACCTTACAGACAGGGTAACTTCAACTTGTAAACTTCTTGAGTTTTTTTTTTTTTTTTTTTTTTTTTTTACGAAGAATCTTGATTATATCCACCTTCTCCTCCAGTTCCGCAGTGCTAACACCCTGCCTTCCAGAGCACCCGAATTTGTCTTTTCTTTCACTTCTCAAGTCCAGTTTACGCTATGCCTATATCTATGGGTGTCTGCCCTTCCACTGGATTGGACGTGACCTGTGACAACACACCTATAAAACAAAACAAGACAGAAACGGAAACAAAACCAAACCTCATTCGCCAAGCAGCTATCAGTTGACAACAGCTCCCTGACTAGGGTTGTCATGTCACGCTCATCCCCCTCTCCGTGATGGGATCTGCTCTGGCCTGAGGTTACACAGGGCTCATACGTGATGACATACGCAATGCGAACCCATACGTGCATTTGCCTGGTTGTGACCGCAGGACAGACACTCGTTTCTTATACTAGTCCAGCAGTCCCGTCTCACACAATATTGCCGGCCTCCTTTTGGCAATGATCGCTGATCTTTGAAAGGAAGGGATGCAGTATAGATGTTCCGTTTAGATCTGAGCATTCAACAGTCTGTTATTCACCGCACCTCGACCAGTTAATTGCTTTGGTGTTAATCACCATCTACTTCAAACAGATGTTTCTCTCATGTGGGTTGATAGATAAATTAATCTATGGGTATAATAATAAATTATAATGACACGATTTAATACCATCTCCATTTAGCAGAATAATAGCAGTAAGTTCCCTCCCATGAAAAACGACCTCTTTATCTACAGTTTTGTTTTTTTTTTTCTCATCAATGGTTCCAGATATATGTTCCATGCTGTAGAGTGAGCTTTAAATCTAATCATGAAATGGTTGGTTTCACCCCTGATGTTCAATCCACTCGTGAACCAACGGGCTTGTCTTGCCAGGTTAGTCAGTATCGCATCTCTTATGGTTCACAGTTGGTTAAGATCAGTTGCTGTTCTCCTCATCGACAATGCATAGGCGCTTTCTTGCCCGCCAGTAGAGATGTCTTTCCAGGTCAGTACTAGCTTAATATCTCCACTTTCTCTGAATCAAGTACATGGCGTCTTTGGAAATAACATCTTACTGTCAAGTTCTAGGGAGTAATCAATACGGTTTCCATTAGCTAGTGATCTTTGAGGGTCTACGGATTCTACTGCCCAAACATTTAAAAAGAGAAAACTCATTCCGGAAACTACGTGCTATTTTATAGCCCATGGTGTCTGCTAAGGGTGTTGTTCTTACAGGGTAACTTGGACAGTCAGACAGACAGACAGACAAACATATATAGAGACAGATAGATAGATATATAGTTAAATAGATGGCATAGATATAGATGATATACATATATACACATATATGTAGATATAATAGTATATACATTTATATAGCATATGTATGTATATATATATATATACACATATACAATAGTGGATACATCTTAATTATGTATTAATTGTTAATTAAGGTTGTATTCTGCAAATTGTCCTCTGATTTTGACAGCAAAGTACTTTATATTAAGGCATTTTAAAGGTTTAGTGGAAAACCTCTTCTATTTTATTTATTTATTTATTTTGTATTTATTTTCTATTTTACTCCATATCAATGCTATTTTCTTCATGTTGGAGAAATCCATAGGGAAAATATTTATCTTTAAATATATGTGAAAATAAGAGCCAGGGAATGCTTGGGGAAAGAATTTTGCAGCAGAATATTGGTCATTTACTCAAATGGGGTTTTTTTGTCCTAACAGCAGCTTTGACTTCTGATATGCTTTATTTTCTAACTCTATCTGTAAATCCACCTTACCTGCAAGCGTGGCTGCATCTCTGTCATGTTTCTGACTCCCATGCTAGCTCAGGGAGCATGAGTTTTGCTTGGCTCTTCCATTCTCCTCCTTGGGCAGCTGCTGGGATGCATAGCTTGCCTGCCATGAGGTGTAACTTTTTTAAACCCTAAGAACTTAGCCTAACAACAGGAAACACAACCAAACTACTCTGTGTCTACAATCTTTGGAATCCAAGAACTAAGCCCCATACAGTGTCAACCAGGATAGAATCATCGAACCCAGAACATTTTGGAAAGGCATGAGAGAGTATAAGGACTAAAATAAAAATGCAAGAGATTTGCAATGAAAAGAAGCTGTATAAAAGCATTCATCATTCGCTCCATTTCAAAAACATCAAAATACAGCTCTGAAGTTAGCTCAATAAGTAAAGTTCTTAGCATATTCATTCAATTCCTAGCACCCGGTTAAAACCCAGACATGAAGGCTGTGACAGCAAATCTTGGTTGTCTACCTGATGACATCTGGAATCAACTAAAAGCTAACCCACTGTGAAATCTCACAAGTGGCTTTCTTGATTGCAACATCTGACATGGGAGACCCAACCCAAATCTGAGCAACACCTTCTGGTTGAAGCCAGCATGAAAGAATATATAGAAGAAAGCTCTATTGATTTACATCAGTCATCAAGTACACAAGTATTTCTTGAGTTCCCTATATAAAAAGCACTAACGATTTATCTACTATGATAGCCCCAAACAAAATCCAATTACAAATCTGGACTACACAGAAGAAATGCAGAGGAACATGTTGCGCCTGCACATGACCATTTGCAAGAGTGATAAACTTATGCATATAGAAACTGAGGAAAAACACTGAAGAGACACGTATGGGGAGACAGAACATCTACATCTTTTTAAAAAATACATACACATATTCATACACCTAAATAAAGGATTTCATCCGAAGCATGGCAAAAGGGGGCTTTTTAGCTTTGAGGCACATACATCATGTTCATCATCTTCTAAGATAAAATATACTGAGAAGTGGCTGTGTGTGGCATAGTAAAATATAGTAAAAATATAGTATTTTTATAGTAAAAATAATATTTTCCTATCAGGAATCTAGTTTTTTTCCCCCATGTTATAACAAGTCAAAAGATTATAATAGACCTCTTTCCTTTTAGACATAATTGTCAAGCCAGGAACACAAAGCTCATGGAACTGAAAGTATGTTCCCTTTAGATACAGGCTTACTGCTCCACACGATGGAGAGAAATCCATACGGCATAGAGTCCTGAGCTGATGAGATTAGAGGCCGGAGGAAAACAGGAGCCATGGGGATCGTTACCAACTACAAAGTAGGAGAGTGTCCATCAGCATCAAATGGATGCTGTTCGTCTGCTAGATAGCATGAAGCAGTTCTGTAAACTTATTCTAGATAAAATAAGATCCTTGTGGAAAATCTGCACAAACTATTCTGTCTAGGGACCACCAACTTTGGCATTTCTGTGGCCATCTTTGCTATGTAAATTGCAAATGAATTCTGTTCAGATATTTTTAATATTCAATGACTTTTCACATCTGGACTTTTCTCCTCCACTTTTTATGATCTGATGTCATTGCACCCCACCGAATCGTCACCAAAACCACAATAATGTCACATTGACCACACACACAATTCACCTTCACAGCTATGATTCCCTTTGTAAATTTCTATCCATGGAATTCCAGCAAGGCGTTGGTTGTGTTCCTATTTTCTTATATGTTTACAGATAAGTACAAGCCTATGCTTCTCTACTTCAGATGCTTATATTTCAATCCCTAGTGCTATGGGAATGACTGCCTTGAATAAAACACACTATGTTTTCTTTAGAAGGAAACACATATGGTTATTTCTTTCTACCAGAACTAATAAAACTCAACCAGACTTATCTGACCTATCCCTTAATCTCGCAGATTTCAAGAAGGCTAGAAAGCAGCCCTGAGTATCAACAATGTCAGTCAATGTACCTTGTCAAAGTATTCATATTCAAAAAGAAAAAAAAAACATTAGAAATGTATGAACCAAATAGGTAAAATATGAGAGTTTTCTGAGAATGAAAGTGATTATCAGGAAAACACTTAAGTACAACTATCTAAGATGGGTGAAGCCATTTTTCTAGAAGGGAAGCATTCTCAACTTCTGACAGTCTGGCAGTATGTAGTATGTAGTATGGGCAAGACTTATTACATTAGCATTAAATCAAACATTCAGCAAACACTGCTTTCAGTGGTATCACCTTTGCTTACACACCCACAGCTCAACTTTCAGAACTCCCTGAAAAACTGGATCAATCTTTGATTGAATTCTCCTTCCTCTGAAGTCCTAATGTTGAAAGTATACAAGCCGTGGTACACTACAGGCAGGCTAGTGAAGATAGAGAGCTTTCGATTGTAAAAGGTGGAAAGTAAAATTAACAAAAACAATATGCTCAATTTTCCTTTGTGGGAACAAAATCAACACGTAAACATAACTCAAGAAGATACTGAGAAGAGAAGAAAGGCGAACCACAAAGGAACATATAGGGAATATAAATGTTTGAATCCATATATACCTTACTAATAAGAATTCTTAATTCTAATAATTGATACATATAAAGATACTTACTGTACATAAAAGTCATTGTAAAAGTTCACCAGACTTTCATGACTAGTTTTGTTTACGGTGTAGTAAGTATGAAGAGGAAAGAAGGCACCAGTCACCACATCTCCTTCACGGTGAAAATTATCTTTGAATCTGAAATAGCTCTCAGAGTATTGAAAGGCACACACAAGAGTGGGAATCTGCAAGAACAATAGGATAAAAATCTGAGAAAACATCCTATTAGCAGAAGCGTTTGCCCAGCCTGAGATCTGACGGACGCACCGTCCAGCAAGGATGTATACAGCTATCGTGTTCGGGAGCTTGTGTGCTTCTAACTCTGCTGATGAGCGAAACTGTCACAATAATCATCCCAAGTTTTGTTTTTTGTTTTTCTTAACTGATGCCTCCTCTACTGCCATTGCGAATTCTGGAACTCTCTCTTCCCTTAGGCTCTGCATCTGAGGTCCTGGATTCAAGTCAAAAATATTATGGAGAATGTGTTTGTGGATCTTCTAGTCTAGCCAGAGGCACCAGGAATTTTAACCAGGACAACACACATCAAGAGCTTGGGGAATGAAGTCCTCTCGCGCTGAGTTGGCCGGAAGTGCAAACCAAAAAACTTCCCACGTGAAAACAGCTAAAACCGATGCAAACATGTTCCATCAGAAATCGTCAACTACATGAAAGGTTACGGGACCAAAAACGGGGGCCTGTGGTGTGTAACCAGTCAAAATGAGTGAGCGTCATACTCTTCAAGTCCAAACGCTAGCATCGTGAGTCCTACTTCTGCGGCGTCTGTGGGAAATTCAGAACTTTCCTTCTGTGATATATGAACATCTGCATATCAGTGCTCGTTACATACCTCAATGTAATCAGATTTTCTCACTTTCAGAAAAAAAAAAGGCTCTACTGGATTCATTATTTGAAATGACCTCTTAATTTCAGTGCAGAAATCAAGTTTCCTGTTTACGATCTGGAACTTTGCCAATTCCACTACTGATGTCCTCTTGATCTTCCTAAATCATTGAATTGATATATTATTATGATCCATCCCTACATCTAAAACACAGGAAAAGCCCACTGTTTACCCTTTTCTGAGCACACTGAGAGACGTAAGAAATCAGTGTCTTCTCTCCATAAAACACAACAATGGTAAGGCACCTCAATGTGCCCTATCACACAATTTAATGAATTATGGTCAGGACTCTATTTACTAGGCCATCCGAGAAGGTTAGCGTAGTGAAAATACTCTGTACCGTGTTCTGTGGTAACGAATGGATGCCCCAATAAATAAACCCCCTTGGGAAGCATGGAAGAGTAGAGTGAAAGAAATCACATATGCAGCGATGTTAAGTAAAACTAAACCAGAAATATAAACAGGTCAAATTGATGATGGTTCAGTTGATGATATGACTGAATATATGTCCAACAAGCAGAATGTCAAAAAGTCTGTGCCTTGTAAAAACCAGCTACTACGATGTCAGAGCCAACGAATGAGCTATTCAGGGCCTTTCTGGGTCATGTAACAAGCCTCCGCATCAATCAGTGTGAAGTTGCCTTAGGCCTACACACACGATGCAAAATATGATTACATTTTACAAGATAGTCAAGTCAATGAGAGCAATTCTTCTAATGAGAACGGTAAATACATGTATCTGGAAACAGCACAGAATGTGTATTAAAATTTTTGTCATTGTGTTTTTCTGATTCATAGTTTCAGTGTATAAAATGAGAGTCAATATAAAAACAAAACCTGGGGCTTGTAGATACAGACAAAATAGTACAACAAGAAAAGAAAATATTAAAACCAAGACTCATTAGGGAATGAAGGATAAAAGTAGAAGACAAGAAGTTAACAGGGTAAAAAAGATGAGATTCAGAGTAACATGTGATTGGTTCTTGCATTTGAAAACTTCTCCAATGGCTTTTGGTCTTGCTATTTCACTGCAGCAACAGAAAATTAACTTATTCCTAATTGACCACAGACACGTGAGTGTTGCTGTGAAGTACCAGGCAATGTTATTTTGGAGGAATGAGGAAGATGTTGAAATGTTGGACTAAAAACAGTTCCATGTTGTAAGGAGGGCTTCCAGGACAACCTGAGCAGAAACCTTGAAGACAGCGATTTGGTAGCAACATCAACTACTTATTTGTGGTGAACCAAACTGTTGAACCAAACTTGCTTCCAGTGGGTTGTCACTCTGCAGGCCTTGGTGCTGGCAGAGACCCCCACCTGCAACTGGCACCCTCAGTGTGCGTCTCGACCCTCAGAGACGGTGAGAAAATTAGAAAATTTTTTCCTTAAGTAGAAGTGGAGGCTGGGAGTTTGTTCTCTCACGGAAGGAGTTGCAATGGCAAGTGAGAGAGAAAGAGCATAGTTTCTTCTCAGTCTTAGGGGCAAAGCATTGCATGCAATTGTTGAGATGTTAAAAGCAAAAGGAGCAAACTATTTAGAGCAACGGCTCTGTAACTTTATACAGTCTGAACAAGGAAGCACTGATGTTAAAAACTGAAAGTGTGTAAGAGCTACTAATATAAGAAGAACAGTTATGAAAGGGGGGGGTGAAAGCTATTAATTATTTTGCAATGTGGACTACCCTAATGTATGCTTGGACCCTTTCGGAAGATTCATAAAAAAATAAAATAAAAATAAAAAATAAAATAAAATAAAGGTGCACACCTTTAATCCCAGTACTCAGGGGCAGAGTGCTGGTGGATATCTGTGAGTTTGGGCCAACCTGGTCTACAGAGTGGTGAGTTCCAGGATAGCCAGAATTATAACAGAGAAACCCTGTCTCGAAAAAGCAAAACAAAACAAACAACAACAACAAAATAGCACTGCTTAACTTTTGTGGTAAATAAACTAAAAGAGCAAACTTTGAACACAGTTCTGAATTAAATGCAAAGGCAATCAATTTAAGTTTATTTTGGATATATTATTATTCACCAACAAATTCACCGTTATTGTCTCCACCTAAAACCTCCCAAACGATGTGCCCTCAGTCACTTAAAAACCTTCTGGGGCATGTCGATTGGGTATGTCCTTATCTGCCTCTCACTACAAGGACTTGCCTTTTCTCTTTAAGTTGGTTTCTGGAAACTCTCAATTAAACTCTATAAGAAACACAACACCAGAAACAAAGGAGCTATTAGTTTAATAATGTTGTTGCTAACACGGTAGCCCATAGACTGAATCCTTTATTTCCTCTGGAATCACTTATACTCCCTCTTCTTCAGAAACTGGGATTGTATACCACCAGGGTAATGGTCTTATAAATGATTATGCATGATACAATTCTCCACAACGATGTGAACAGGAAATCATAGATTTGACCGTGGTGGGAAAGACACATCTTAAACAGCTTTCTGGTAAAGAGCTTGCAGAAAACATTGTGTCACCAAACAAATGCAGGTTGATTGTTTCCCGCTGAGAATAACCGGCAGGTAGCGTTAACAGGTTGCTCAGGATCTATAGATATCATTATCATAAAGATTCCCCTTTAAGAGTTTTTTTTTGATACTCCATGGACCTTACCTAAAATTTGATTTTAAGATTCTGTAGAGATTGCGTTTAAAGGCTTTACAGATGGCTCTTCAAAAGGACAAGGAGCTTGTATTTCACATTCAAATTCCACATGCTCCACGAAAAGGACTGTACCCACTCCCGACCGCACAGCTCAACAGTCTGACCACGCTGTAAAACATCAGCTTTTATTAGATGCTTCTCAGCCACGGAATATTTTAACTGTGCTCAAACAGTTCCTCTTTTAGAAACTGCAAGACTTAAATCCAACTGCAGTGTTCATGTTATTTCATAATTATTTCTCACCCATCAGACAATGGTCTCAGCATTTTTTTTCTAAGTCATATTCATGCTCATTCTAATTTCCAGGTCCGTTAACACCCTCTGATGCTCTAGTCAATGTGCTGGCCTAATACTTCTTGCCGCTTATACTTTTTTCAAGTCTCAAAAAACAAAAACAAAAACAAAAACAAAAACAAAACAAACAAACAAACAAAAAAAAAACCCTATGTAACCGGTTTCTTTCACACCACTGCCCTCTACTGGCGGAATTAGTTCTCGAGCATTAAAATCTAACACCATTTGGCAAACAAATATTAACCGTATCTCAGAATCTGGACACTTAAATTGTGTTCATGTAACAGTCGATACTTTTCTAATGCAACTGTTGCTTTTCCTCACAGAAGTGGAGCCGCCTCGGATGCCGGTAAACGTTCATCGTGCATTCCTGTACCCCCATTATTACTAGAAACTAAGCGCTTTAAAGAATTTTCAGTTTATGAGATATTAGTCACGTTACTAGAATCTCATCTTCGCCATGGAACTGAAATATCAGTATCGCCACAAATCACCTTTCCAAGCACAGGAAGAAAACACCGAAAGAAATAAGGAAATACAATTTATAGTCATTTTAGGATTCATTCTTTTTTAAGTTATTTTGTCCTTCTCTTGTTTAATACACCCCAAACCAAACCCTCCCCTCCCTCCATTCCTCTCAGCTCCCCCGCCCCAGATTCCACCCCCCTCACCTTCCACTCAGAAAAGAGCTGACCTCCGAGAGCTGGGCTTGAGCCCCAACATCAAGGCTGGACAAGGCAACCCAGCAGGAGGAAAAGGGTCCCAAGGGAAGGCACAAGGGTCAGAGACACCCCTCCCCCATTTGCTCCAACTGGTAGCAGCTCTACAAGAACACCAAGTCGGACAACCATATGGTACATGTAGGGGCCATGCAGGCTCCGTGTCTGCTGCTCCCGTCTCTGTGAGCCCCTAAGAATGCGGGCCAGTTGACTTCATGGTGCTTGTTCTTCCGGTGTCCCCGAACCGGAAGTCCCTCCTCCCTCTCTTCCACTGGAAGCTCTGCATGATGTTTGGCCCTGGGCCTCTCCTCCAATCTTCTGCGAGAGGAAGCCTCTCTGATGATGATAGGGCTAGTCACCCATCTCTGAGCATAGCAGAATATTACTAACAGTCATCTATCTATCTATCTATCTATCTATCTATCTATCTATCTATCTATCTATCTATCTATCTATCTATAAGAATCATTGGGAAACACTGAAACGGAGAGACGGCTTTCACGGTGAAAATCAGCATCCACTAGACTCATACGGATCAGTTATAAGTGGATAAGTAGACACAGGTTGAAGTTATTAAAACTGAATATTGAATTTTCATCAAAACCATGGTGTATATCTGCTTCCTGCATATCTGCATGCTGAGATCTCACCGATTGGTAAGAATATCACCTTGTTCTCCCCGTGTCTCTAGGTTTGTAAATTAACAGGGATGCTAGGAAAAGCAGTGCCACTATGAAAAGGAATGTGTGCAAACGTTTAATCTCGGGTCCCACAGCAAAGCTGCAGGATTTCAATATTGTAAGCCTAGTGTTGAACACCAGTGAGAAGAGTCCATGAAGACACCACTGCGCCATGGAATGCGCTCCTGATTCGTTGCATGAAACAACTAGATCTTTCAGCCTGTGGAAGAAGTACTTTTATCTGTGCCTGCCCTACAGATGGTGTCTGTTGTTCTCAATAGAAGCATCAGGGTAGTTTCAATCGACCATACCAGAGAAAGTGAACCTGAAGGTCCTTAAGGGTTTAAGGCTTCTCACTGACACCTGTGCTCAGCCTCCACTTCAAATGCCAGCCTGACTCAATGGGGAATAGCAGGCCAGGCCAAGCACATACCCGGTCTAGACTCAAGTCCTTCTTCTCGCTGGTTGACCAACCTGCCTGAAGGCCCAACAGGAGATCCTTAGGTCTGCTCTGCCTCAGGGAGCAGATGGTGTTGTGTGTTTTGCTCTGGGAGAGAACAGAGAGTTAGGTTTCTCATCCTTACCTTCCAATGTCTGGGTGCGGTAGCAAGTATAGGAGCACTGTGGTTGCTTTGAGGTCTGAAAGTGCATCAGGAAGGTATGATATTTAAGGAACCGTTTCCTGACCGGATGCATACAGGGGAGTAAAGAGATATGGCTTATTCTCAGGTAAGTATACACATGGGGGATGGGATGTGTCAACTGTGGTGACTGAAATACCTCTCAGAACTGACTACTTAGAATAATGTCTAGAAACTACTGACATTACAGCTGTTCTACGGTTAACTAATTCTCCCCCTTGCCAAATAAAGAATTTGATAAATGGATGCAAGTTTTATCCTACTTTCCTCATGTGCCCGTTGACTTTCAAGGATGTGGCCAAGGAGTTCGCCGAGGAGGACTGGAGATGCCTGGCCTCTGTTCTCTGGCTCCTCGATAGATATGATATTTTGGAAAACTACAGCAGCTTGGTCTGCAATGGTGAGAATAGATTTTGTTCTTGTTACTTGTTCATTACTTGTTCATCTTTTTCATTTCCTTCAAGTGTAATCAATAGACATAATTTGTGTGAATGAGTCTCACACCCTCATTTTTGCTGAAAAATGTTGAATATCGGTATCTAACAAACACAATGTCACTGATTTTTGGTCTTTATCTTCACCCTCCTGCTCAGTGATCTGCTTCCTTCCATCCTGTATGGTACTTTGCAGGCACTCCTTCACACAGCATGCATGGATTCTGTTTCAACATGAAGTTGCATGCTCCTGTGTTTGCTTTGTAGTACATCCCATGGCACCAAGTGTACTGAAAATGGAACTAAAAATGTTCTTAATATTCTTAAGTATCTGTCAGACAGTAGCATTGAGGTATTGAAATACGGATATTCCCTTATTTTCTTCAAATCCACTGAGTTTAGTCGTGTGTTAGGAATCAAACTGCTTCCAAAATCATGTCAAGACAGTGTCACATATCTTTTATACTGAACAGAAGTTTCTGGACCAACAGCAGAGGCATCCAATCACCGAGACCAAGGCAGAGACCCCTCAGCAGAGGAGCTACAGGAGACAGAATGCACAGCTCCTGGTAAGTTGGGATAAAGTAATGGCACCGGCCTGGGATCCAAAAAGAGGCAAACTGAGTCCTTGAGTGGACTGAGGGAAGCTATTCAGTAGAAAGGATAACTGAAATTTTCCAAAAATTCAGATTGTCAAAAGGTATGCCGGGGTCGATGGATGACCTGCACTTTGTGTCATCTGAGTAGCGTTGACTTGAAATCTAGAATCTCAATCTGACTCTGAAAGTGTATGTGAGGGCCCGTTCCATGTCCCTCTGCAAATCAACATTTGCATGGAATTATTCAGTTATCTTGTATCTGCCCTGCCATGCTTCTTGTCTGAGCATGTGTTTAGTTTTTGACAAAAATCCATGAGTCACAGAGTAGAAGGTTTATTATTTTTCTATTTGGGCAGAATGTGCTGTAAAACCTGTTACACCCATTTATCTATTTCATCTGTTATCTGCAGCGTTTCTCTGTTTACCTTTTTGTCTGGATTCTCTGTCTACGGGTGAGGGTGAGGGATTGACTTTATTGACTTTATTAATTGACTTTCAGGGAACCTTCTTATTCTTCTGACCACACATGAGGCCTATGTTCCTGTGATCAAACTTGGTCATGTTTGCTTAGCGTTATTCTGTGTCTGGTATGGTCTCAGCAGATTTGAACGGACCACAGAGAATGCAGGGAAGGTTGTGCCTGGAGGCTGAATAGAGCATCTGTGGGTGGGGTCTGGGAGGCACATGTGGCATGCATGGATTTCATTTCAACATGAAGTTGCATGCTCCTGTGTTTGCTTTATAGTATATCAAATTGAACCAAGTGTAGAGAAAATGGAGCTGAAAATGTTCTTAATATTCTTAAGTATCACCAGACAGTAGCATTGAGGTATTGAAATACGGATATTCTCTTATTTTCTTCAAATCCACTGAGTTTAGTCGTGTGTTAGGAATCAAACTGCTTCCAAAATCAAGTGAAGACACTGCCACATGTCTTTTATACTGCACAGGCCTTTCTGGACCAACAGCAGAGGCATCCAATCACCGAGACCAAGGCAGAGACCCCTCAGAAGAGGAGCTACAGGAGACAGAATGCACAGCTCCTGGTGAGTTGGGATAAAGTAATGGCACAGGCCAGGGATCCAAAAAGAGGCAAATTGAGTCCTGCAGTGGACTGAGGGAAGCTATTCAGTAGAAAGGACGCTAGAAAATTTCAAAAAAGTTCAGATTGTCAAAATGTATGCCGGGGTCGATGGATGACCTGCACTTTGTGTCATCTGAGTAACATTGAATTGAAATCTAGAATCTCAATCTGACTCTGAAAGTGTACGTGAGGGCCCATTCCATGTCCCTCTGCAAATCAACGTTTGCATGGAATTATTTCAGTTATCTTGTATCTGTTCTGACATGCTCTTATCTAAGCATGTGTTTAGTTTTTGACAAACGTCCCTGAGATACAGAGTAGAAGGTTTATTTATTTTTCTATTTGGGCGGAATGTTCTGTAAACAACTATTATGTCCATTTATCTATTTCATCTGTTATCCCCAGCATTTCTCTGTTTACCTTTTAGTCGGGATTCTCTGTCTACTGGTGAGGGTGAGGGATTGACTTTATTGACTTTATTGACATTCAGGGAACCTTCATATACTCTGTCCACACATGAGGTCTGTGTTCTTGTGATCCAATTTGGTCATGTTTGTTTAGTGTTATTCTGTGTCTGGTGTGGGCTCTGCAGTCTTGAACAGACCACAGAGAATGCAGGGAAGGTTGTGCCTGGAGGCTGAATAGAGCATCTGTGGGTGGGCTATGGTAGGCACATGTGGCTGCTCAGACTAACCACCTATGCATGCCAGTCTCTTCTTGTACAGAGCACCATATTGATCAAGGCAGAAGACTAAACTGGGAACAGAGTGGGATAAAAAGATGCCTAGAATGAGCAGGGTTTGTGGATGGGAGGATATTGTCAATTCATAGAAGGAAGTATAAGATGTATGTTGTCAGAGTAGGATCAACAGTGCTGATTGCTTTGCATGGAGTGGAACTGGAGAGTGGCCTGTGCTCCTCACTAGGGAGAGAAGAAAGCAAGGGCCTTCCATAGGGTGGAAAGAATTAGCAGGTCATGTTGTGCTCTCTACCTTGACTGTGTGTGTGCAGGAAGTGGCCCACACAGGCAGGTACACCAAAGTTACTAATGCAGCCACTGTGGATGAGAGGAGATGTTACCCAGGGCTAGAGGTTTTCTCTGATGAGTGACAGATCTAAGTAGAACAGACAATACTCAAAGTTGAGCTTTCTAAAAATGGATGACTGGCATTAAGATTTAGTGGGAGGGAAGGTCTTTAGACACATTCCACATTACTCTTTTATGGAAGAAGGCTAAAAAGATCAAGTCACAACCAGGTATGGAGCCAACAACAAAAGCTGGGCTGTCTTAGTTTATAGGTGTCTGTGTACAGACAGCACTAAAGTAGAGCACAAACTACATGTTTCTAGGGCAGGTGAAAGCGTTGTCTGGTTTCAATTTTAGTTCTTAATTTTTTGTATGAAGTTGTGTGTGGTAGTATTTAATGATATGAAACATTCCAGCAGTTACACTCCTTTAGAGTAAGCGCATGCGTTTCCTTACAGCAAAAGCTCTTCAGCTTTGTGTGCTAGCATCTCCAGATCCTTAGGCTGGTGCCATTTACGCATTATGTTCTCGTATTGTTTTCACATTGCTTTTTTAGGAAGTAGCTATTTGTTTTTGTTTCTTCCAGCTCTGTCGTATTTTCACCCAGAGGATGTGCTCCAACAGAACTATATTCAAGAGTTTTTCCAAACAGACATATCAGGAGCATTTGAAACCCGTGGCTTTGACATGTTACACGTAAGAAATTCATGTGCATTTAATGGTGTTAATAAGGATCTTACTAATATTTCCACGTTCAAGCCTCATCAGAATGATCATGGAATAACTTATAAAGGCAATGACTCATCCTGGGCTAACTCTACTCCTGAAATGACTCTGAATAATGCTCGGATAAACACTGACCTGGCAGTTACTCATTCTGACACTCATAAATACCAGAATGGTCTTGAGCAGTGCTCAAGCTCTTCTTTGCTCCAGCCTGAACACAGTGAAGAGAATCTTTGCACTACCAATCGTCCTGACTACATTTCTCACGAAGTGTCAAATTGTATTCAGTGTGACGGAGCCAGTACTACAGAAATCTACAACAGACACAGATGTGATTTATCCAAGCAGGTCGCAGGGAAGTCTTCAAACTCAGAGATGAATGATATTAAGGATGTAGAAACCACAGAGTTCCAGGATAAAGACTGTGATCAATTTTTGGATTTAAACTCAAGTGTCAGTCACAGTGATTCAAACTACACTGCAGACAAACCCACAAACAGCAACTCTAGTAGTAATTATTATACACAGTCCTCAAATCCTGTTATGCAGTCAAGATTTCTGGCCCAAGAAAACCGGGACAAACATCAGGAATCTGGAAAATTCTTCAGTCAATACTCGTATGTCACTACACACAAGAGAATGCACACTGGAGAAAAATCACGTGAGACTCCACAATGTGGCAGTTTCTCCTCCCAATCCTCAGTGCTGACAGAGCATGGCAAAAGCCATACTGTAGAGAAACCCTCCATTCATAAGGAATGGGTCAAATCTCCTTGCAATGGATCAAGTCTTAAGGATAGTCACAGAATCCATTCAGGAGGAGGACCGTATAAACATAAAGAACGTGGCCAGTCCTTTACACAGGACTCTCAACTTCGAGCCCATCAGAGAATCCATACTGGAGAGAAACCTTACAAATGTCAAGATTGTGGCAATTCTTTCTCCCATGCTTCAAGTCTTAAAACCCATCACAGAATCCATTCTGGAGAGAAACGTAACAAATGTCAAGAACGTGCAAAGTCATTTCCCCAGATGTCACATCTTATAGCCCATCACAGAATCCACACAGGAGAGAAACCTTACAAATGCCAAGAATGTGGCAAGTGCTTTAGGATTCTTTCAGCTCTTCAGCGTCATCAAAGAATCCATACTGGAGAGAAACCTTACAAAAGTCAAGAATGTGGAAAGTCTTTTCACAAGACCTCTCAACTGAAAGTCCATCACAAAGTCCGTTCACGAGAGAAGCCATTCAAATGTCAAGAATGTGGAACGTCCTTTAGACAGGACTCACATTTTCAAGCCCATCAGAGAATCCATACAGGAGACAAACCTTACAGATGTGAAGAATGTGGCAAGTGCTTTAGGACTGTTTCAACTCTTCGTCGTCATCACAGAATCCATTCTGGAGAGAAACATAACAAATGTCAAGAACGTGCAAAGTCATTTCCCCAGACGTCACAACTTACAGCCCATCACGGAATCCACACTGGAGAGAAACCTTACAAATGCCAGGAATGTGGCAAGTCTTTCGCCCATGCTTCAAGTCTTAAAACCCATCACACAATCCACACTGGAGAGAAACCTTGCAGATGTCAAGAATGTGGCAGGTGCTTTAGGACTGTTTCAACACTTCATATTCATCAAAGAATCCATACTGGAGAGAAACCTTGCAGATGTCAAGAATGTGGAAAGTCCTTTTCCCAGATCTCATGTCTTAAAGCCCATCAGAGAATCCATACTGGAGAGAAACCTTACAAGTGTCAAGAATGTGGAAAGACTTTTTCCCAAACCTCACATCTTATAGCCCATCACAGAACGCATACTGGAGAGAAACCTTACAAGTGTCAAGAATGTGGAAAGGCTTTTTCTCAGAGCTCAGGTCTTAAAGCCCATCACAGAATGCATACTGGAGAGAAACCTTACATATGTCAAGAATGTGGAAAGACTTTTTCCCAAACCTCACATCTTATAGCCCATCACAGAATGCATACTGGAGAGAAACCTTACAAGTGTCAAGAATGTGGAAAGGCTTTTTCTGGGACCTCAGGTCTTAAAGCCCATCACAAAATCCATTAAAGAGACAAACCTCATATCCATGAAAAATATGGCAAATCGTTTGTTCAGTCCTATCATTGTTAGCATTATCCGAGAAGGTATACTGGAATTAAACCAAGGAAATATAAAGCATGTGGGTAGTCTTTCGGAAATGGACATCTTTTACGTTCATCACAGTATCCATCATGACCTTAAACCATGTAAATATAAACATTTGGTACTTCCTTTGCCCATCGTTCATCTGTTAATGTTCCTCACCCGAGAGCAGCTCTACAGAAGTAAAGACCATGGAACATATTTCACGTGACCTCTCACTTTAGAACTCATCAGAAAATTCACACAAGAAAGTAACTTGAAGATATCCTGTCGTAAATGTCAACGTGAAATCAGTATCCTCTATGCAGACACAATGCCATTCGTGGTGTGAGGAATATAGAAAATCTGTAACCAATATTCACTCCCATAGAACGTCAAACACCTCAAGTTAAGAAGTCCCCAACTTGGTCTGCATTTGGGAATATTTTATACGGAATGAACCCTTGTATTCACTCTACGGTTTATTGAAAAACTGAGCCATATAGGCAGGACTGTTTCAGGTAGAACTATTAAAATATCCTTGCCAACTAATAGTATAAAATCTATGTTCAAAATCCCTATAACAGCAGTCATTGCAGACATGAGGGTTTATGCCAACAGGTATCACTACCAAAGAGTGTTGAAAGGCTAGACCATTAGTGTGTAAATTTTTGTAGAAAAGGTGATCGGCATTTGGATGCTATGCTTTTATTATATGTAACAATTATGTTGTCAGCATTTTACCTTTCTGAAGAGTGCATATTAAAGATTATTTTAAAACTTGAATTGACCCCTGTTCTCTCAATCCCCAATAAATTTATTAAAGCTTTTGTTAGTTTCTCTTTGCATTTTGTGTGTGTGTTGTGTGGGTGGGTTTGCATCTTCATGTAAACAGAGTATGGAATCCTGTTGTTCAGCTTCTCCAAGAATGACACTGCCAGAAAGTACTGTTAACGTTACAACCGAGTTGCGGTAAAAATAATCAAGGCAGTCCGTAGATGTATAAAGAAATACTCTCAAGGAAAAGAGAAGGGACACAAGGATGGGCAAAAGCGTCAGAGAACCACCACACACATTCTCGCCTGTCAGTTCTCTGCAATAATCCCAAGGCTGACGATCACATGACACACCTAAGAGCCCATGAGGCTCTCTGTGTGCCGGCTCAGGCTCTGAGGGACCCAAGAGTGCTGCTCCATTTACCCTGTGGGGCTTATTCTCCTGATGTCCCTGTCACCTCTGGTCCCTGAAACAGTCCCTCCGCCTCTTCTGCAAGTTATCAGGAGTTCTGCACAGTGTTTGCCTGTGGGCCTGGCATCTGTTCCCCTCAGCTGCTGGCAGAAGCCTCACTCATAGAGACTGGGCTAGTTACCAAACTCTCAGTAGAACAGGATAGCATTAGAATTCATCTCCAGGCTATCAGTTCTCTAGTTCCTGGCCTCCCCTGCAGATCAGGGAGAGGTTCTCTCCTGTGCCTTGGGTTTCTGCCCTTCCATTTGCCAAAGGGGTCCTGTAGGGAGGATGGGTTATAGGTGGAGGTTTGCAGTTGGTGCCCATGTCTGTCCACGGGGAGCCTAGCTGGTTATGTGAGCTGGGCTTTTCAGGTTCCCCAGTCCTCATTGCCTGAGGTCCTTACCAGCAAAGATCTCAATAGTGGACTCCAATGTCTTTCCATTGCCCTCACCCTCCTGACCCCCTTCATGTTGTCAAGTATCAGTTGTCTTGTTATAATTTATTTCCCTCCATCGCTCTCCCCACAACAGATCCCTTCTCTTCCCATTGCTAGCATCAGGCAACCCGTCTGTACCATCTGTTCCATTTCCCCTTTACCAGGGAGACCCCAGTGTGCCAATGAGCCCCTCCTTGGTGCTTCGTCTTGACTCTGAATTGCAGGGATTTCTTTATTATATTGGGCAGAGTAAGGGAAATGATGAGATTGGTTCATGTCCCAGATTTCTTTCTGATGTTGTGTTCAAACATTGCTCAACACTGGTCTGGGGTCAGTTGAGGTTTATATAGTGTAGACCTCCCACTTATAGTCCGTCACTGATGGAAACCAGCAGGAACGCAGAGCAGGAACTTTGAGTTGTGAACTGAGCAGGTAACACAAAGGTGATTCTTGCTGGCTTGCTCTCTGTGCTTTTTCCTCTTGCTTCCGTACGGAACCCACGACTACCTGCTCTCAGTGTTGACGCTGCCCACAGGAAGCTGGGCTCCCCACAGGAATCACTGCCCAAGAAAATATCCTATGCGATTGCCAAAGGCATGTATCTGTGTTTAATCACCTGCCTACACATTTATGCATAGACACAGAGAGTATATTGGGATATTTTTTCGAAATTTTCAAGGAAAGTGCATTATATTCTGTGTTTCCAATGTTCTCCAAAACAGACCTGACCAGTTTTCTTACTGCAACTACAGTGGTTATCTTCCGATTCTCCAATAAAGGGAAACTGAAATCAAGAGGAAGACTGAACGATATTGGGCTCAGTAGACTATTGCCTTCTCTGAAGTGCCTTCCACTGGCAGCCCGATCCAAGTGCAGGTCCCAGCTCACTGCGTGCATTAGGATGAAAATCGGCAGCACGGAGCTGAAGCCGAGAGCAACCCACATTGATAGCTTACACATTGCCAACCTACCTCATGCCCAAGAACAAAAAGGAGTTAGTTTCAGGAAAATACACCTGAGTCAGAGTGTTAGACATGTTTTCCTTGATCTAAAATGAGAAGTCTTTGGTATTGAACTCCATGGTGAAGGCATGGGAAAAGACGCTGTGTGGCCACTGTCCAAGCGGGCGTGTCCCGTATCCACGGTGAGGGCCATGTGCTTGCTGCAGGTGTCGTGCTGACACCGCAAGTCAGAGAGTAGACAATAAATAAGCATGCAGTGATGATGCAATTCCGACCTCAGATCTCTTGCTAGTCAGCCGAGAGTTTGTATTCAGTTACCCCAATGAATTACTGCGACCATGTATGCGAATTCACACGAGTATCTGCACCCTGCCTGTCTGCATGCTGACACGCATGCCTTACAGCCCCGCTGCTCTGAAAGCCATGACTCAGTGCAAGAGATCAGAGTCCTGTTGGCCAGCTTCTGTACCGCACCATGGAATGCGCTCCTGATTCGTTGCATGAAACTAGATCTTTCAGCCTGTGGAAGAACTTTCATCTGTGCCTGCCCTACAGATGGTGTCTGTTGTTCTCAATAGAAGCATCAGGGTACTTTCAATCGACCATACCAGAGAAAGTGAACCTGAAGGTCCTTAAGGGTTTAAGGCGTCTCACTGACACGTGTGCTCAGCCTCCACTTCAAATGCCAGCCTGACTCAACGGGGAATAGCAGGCCAGGCCAAGCACATACCCGGGTCTAGACTCAAGTCCTTCTTCTCGCTGGCTGATCAACCAGCCTGAAGGCCCAACAGGAGATCCTCAGGTCTGCTCTGCCTCAGGGAGCAGATGGTGTTGTGTGTTTTGCTCTGGGAGAGAACAGAGAGTTAGGTTTCTCATCCTTGCCTTCCAATGTCTGGGTGCGGTAGCAAGTATAGGAGCACTGTGGTTGCTTTGAGGTCTGAAAGAGCATCAGGAAGGTATGATATTTAAGGAACCGTTTCCTGACCGGATGCATACAGGGGAGTAAAGAGATATGGCTAATTCTCGGGTAAGTATACACATGGGGGATGGGATGTGTCAACTGTGGTGACTGAAATACCTCTCAGAACTGACTACTTAGAATAATGTCTAGAAACTACTGACATTACAGCTGTTCTACGGTTAACTAATTCTCCCCCTTGCCAAGTAAACAATTTGATAAATGGATACAAGTTTTATCCTACTTTCCTCATGTGCCCATTGACTTTCAAGGATGTGGCCAAGGAGTTCGCCGAGGAGGACTGGAGATGCCTGGCCTCTGTTCTCTGGCTCCTCGATAGATATGATATTTTGGAAAACAACAGCAGCTTGGTCTGCAATGGTGAGAATAGATTTTGTTCTTGTTACTTGTTCATTACTTGTTCATCTTTTTGATTTCCTTCAAGTGTAATCAATAGACATAATTTGTGTGAATGAGTCTCACACCCTCATTTTTGCTGAAAAATGTTGAATATCGGTATCTAACAAACACAATGTCACTGATTTTTGGTCTTTATCTTCACCCTCCTGCTCAGTGATCTGCTTCCTTCCATCCTGTATGGTACTTTGCAGGCACTCCTTCACACAGCATGCATGGATTCTGTTTCAACATGAAGTTGCATGCTCCTGTGTTTGCTTTGTAGTACATCCAATGGACCAAGTGTACTGAAAATGGAACTGAAAATTTCCTTAATATTCTTAAGTATCTGTCAGACAGTAGCATTGAGGTATTGAAATACGGATATTCTCTTATTTTCCTCAAATCCATTGAGTTTAGTCCTGTGTTAGGAATCAAAGTATTTCCAAAATCATGTCAAGACACTGCCACATGTCTTTTATACTGCACAGACCTTTCTGGACCAACAGCAGAGGTATCCAATCACGGAGACCAAGGCAGAGACCCCTCAGCAGAGGAGCTACAGGAGACAGAATGCACAGCACCTGGTGAGTTGGGATAAAGTAATGGCACCGGCCTGGGATCCAAAAAGAGGCAAATTGAGTCCTGCAGTGGACTGAGGGAAGCTATTCAGTAGAAAGGACGCTAGAAAATTTCAAAAAAGTTCAGATTGTCAAAATGTATGCCGGGGTCGATGGATGACCTGCACTTTGTGTCATCTGAGTAGCGCTGAATTGAAATCTAGAATCTCAATCTGACTCTGAAAGTGTACGTGAGGGCCCATTCCATGTCCCTCTGCAAATCAACGTTTGCATGGAATTATTTCAGTTATCTTGTATCTGTTCTGACATGCTCTTATCTAAGCATGTGTTTAGTTTTTGACAAACGTCCCTGAGATACAGAGTAGAAGGTTTATTTATTTTTCTATTTGGGCGGAATGTTCTGTAAACAACTATTATGTCCATTTATCTATTTCATCTGTTATCCCCAGCATTTCTCTGTTTACCTTTTAGTCGGGATTCTCTGTCTACTGGTGAGGGTGAGGGATTGACTTTATTGACTTTATTAGTTGACATTCAGGGAACCTTCATATACTCTGTCCACACATGAGGTCTGTGTTCTTGTGATCCAATTTGGTCATGTTTGTTTTGTGTTATTCTGTGTCTGGTGTGGGCTCTGCAGTCTTGAACAGACCACAGAGAATGCAGGGAAGGTTGTGCCTGGAGTCTGAATAGAGCATCTGTGGGTGGAGTCTGGGAGGCACATGTGGCATGCATGGATTTCATTTCAACATGAAGTTGCTGGCTCATATGTTTGCTTTGTCGTATATCAAATTGAACCAAGTGTAAGGAAAATGGAGCTGAAAATTTCCTTAATATTCTTAAGTATCTGTCAGACAGTAGCATTGAGGTATTGAAATACGGATATTCTCTTATTTTCCTCAAATCCATTGAGTTTAGTCCTGTGTTAGGAATCAAAGTACTTCCAAAATCATGTCAAGACACTGCCACATGTCTTTTATACTGCACAGACCTTTCTGGACCTACAGCAGAGGTATCCAATCACCGAGACCAAGGCAGAGACCCCTCAGCAGAGGAGCTACAGGAGACAGAATGCACAGCACCTGGTGAGTTGGGATAAAGTAAGGGAATAGGCCAGAGATCCAAAAAGAGGCAAATTGAGTCCTGCAGTGGACTGAGGGAAGCTATTGAGTAGAAAGGAAGCTAGAAAATTTCGAAAAGTTCAGATTGTCAAAATGTATGCCGGGGTCGATGGATGACCTGCCCTTTGTGTCATCTGAGTAGCGTTGAATTGAAATCTAGAATCTCAATCTGACTCTGAAAGTGTACGTGAGGGCCCATTCCATGTTCCTCTGCAAATCAACGTTTGCATGGAATTATTTCAGTTATCTTGTATCTGTTCTGACATGCTCTTATCTAAGCATGTGTTTAGTTTTTGACAAACGTCCCTGAGATACAGAGTAGAAGGTTTATTTATTTTTCTATTTGGGCGGAATGTTCTGTAAACAACTATTATGTCCATTTATCTATTTCATCTGTTATCCCCAGCATTTCTCTGTTTACCTTTTAGTCGGGATTCTCTGTCTACTGGTGAGGGTGAGGGATTGACTTTATTGACTTTATTAGTTGACATTCAGGGAACCTTCATATACTCTGTCCACACATGAGGTCTGTGTTCTTGTGATCCAATTTGGTCATGTTTGTTTTGTGTTATTCTGTGTCTGGTGTGGGCTCTGCAGTCTTGAACAGACCACAGAGAATGCAGGGAAGGTTGTGCCTGGAGTCTGAATAGAGCATCTGTGGGTGGAGTCTGGGAGGCACATGTGGCATGCATGGATTTCATTTCAACATGAAGTTGCTGGCTCATATGTTTGCTTTGTCGTATATCAAATTGAACCAAGTGTAAGGAAAATGGAGCTGAAAATTTCCTTAATATTCTTAAGTATCTGTCAGACAGTAGCATTGAGGTATTGAAATACGGATATTCTCTTATTTTCCTCAAATCCATTGAGTTTAGTCCTGTGTTAGGAATCAAAGTACTTCCAAAATCATGTCAAGACACTGCCACATGTCTTTTATACTGCACAGACCTTTCTGGACCAACAGCAGAGGTATCCAATCACCGAGACCAAGGCAGAGACCCCTCAGCAGAGGAGCTACAGGAGACAGAATGCACAGCACCTGGTGAGTTGGGATAAAGTAAGGGAATAGGCCAGAGATCCAAAAAGAGGCAAATTGAGTTCTGCAGTGGACTGAGGGAAGCTATTCAGTAGAAAGGATGCTAGAAAATTTCAAAAAAGTTCAGATTGTCAAAATGTATGCCGGGGTCGATGGATGACCTGCACTTTGTGTCATCTGAGTAGCGTTGAATTGAAATCTAGAATCTCAATCTGACTCTGAAAGTGTACGTGAGGGCCCATTCCATGTCCCTCTGCAAATCAACGTTTGCATGGAATTATTTCAGTTATCTTGTATCTGTTCTGACATGCTCTTATCTAAGCATGTGTTTAGTTTTTGACAAACGTCCCTGAGATACAGAGTAGAAGGTTTATTTATTTTTCTATTTGGGCGGAAAGTGCTGTAAACACCTGTTACACCCATTTATCTATTTCATCTGTTATCCCCAGCATTTCTCTCTTTACTTTTTGTCTGGATTCTCTGTCTACTGGTGAGGGTGAGGGATTGACTTTATTGACTTTATTAGTTGACATTCAGGGAACCTTCATATACTCTGTCCACACATGATGTCTATGTTCTTGTGATCCAATTTGGTCATGTTTGCTTAGCGTTATTCTGTGTCTGGTGTGGGCTCTGCAGTCTTGAACAGACCACAGAGAATGCAGGGAAGGTTGTGCCTGGAGTCTGAATAGAGCATCTGTGGGTGGAGTGTGGGAGGCACATGTGGCATGCATGGATTTCATTTCAACATGAAGTTGCTGGCTCATATGTTTGCTTTGTCGTATATCAAATTGAACCAAGTGTAAGGAAAATGGAGCTGAAAATTTCCTTAATATTCTTAAGTATCTGTCAGACAGTAGCATTGAGGTATTGAAATACGGATATTCTCTTATTTTCCTCAAATCCATTGAGTTTAGTCCTGTGTTAGGAATCAAAGTACTTCCAAAATCATGTCAAGACACTGCCACATGTCTTTTATACTGCACAGACCTTTCTGGACCAACAGCAGAGGTATCCAATCACGGAGACCAAGGCAGAGACCCCTCAGCAGAGGAGCTACAGGAGACAGAATGCACAGCACCTGGTGAGTTGGGATAAAGTAATGGCACCGGCCTGGGATCCAAAAAGAGGCAAATTGAGTCCTGCAGTGGACTGAGGGAAGCTATTCAGTAGAAAGGACGCTAGAAAATTTCAAAAAAGTTCAGATTGTCAAAATGTATGCCGGGGTCGATGGATGACCTGCACTTTGTGTCATCTGAGTAGCGCTGAATTGAAATCTAGAATCTCAATCTGACTCTGAAAGTGTACGTGAGGGCCCATTCCATGTCCCTCTGCAAATCAACGTTTGCATGGAATTATTTCAGTTATCTTGTATCTGTTCTGACATGCTCTTATCTAAGCATGTGTTTAGTTTTTGACAAACGTCCCTGAGATACAGAGTAGAAGGTTTATTTATTTTTCTATTTGGGCGGAATGTTCTGTAAACAACTATTATGTCCATTTATCTATTTCATCTGTTATCCCCAGCATTTCTCTGTTTACCTTTTAGTCGGGATTCTCTGTCTACTGGTGAGGGTGAGGGATTGACTTTATTGACTTTATTAGTTGACATTCAGGGAACCTTCATATACTCTGTCCACACATGAGGTCTGTGTTCTTGTGATCCAATTTGGTCATGTTTGTTTTGTGTTATTCTGTGTCTGGTGTGGGCTCTGCAGTCTTGAACAGACCACAGAGAATGCAGGGAAGGTTGTGCCTGGAGTCTGAATAGAGCATCTGTGGGTGGAGTCTGGGAGGCACATGTGGCATGCATGGATTTCATTTCAACATGAAGTTGCTGGCTCATATGTTTGCTTTGTCGTATATCAAATTGAACCAAGTGTAAGGAAAATGGAGCTGAAAATTTCCTTAATATTCTTAAGTATCTGTCAGACAGTAGCATTGAGGTATTGAAATACGGATATTCTCTTATTTTCCTCAAATCCATTGAGTTTAGTCCTGTGTTAGGAATCAAAGTACTTCCAAAATCATGTCAAGACACTGCCACATGTCTTTTATAATGCACAGACCTTTCTGGACCTACAGCAGAGGTATCCAATCACCGAGACCAAGGCAGAGACCCCTCAGCAGAGGAGCTACAGGAGACAGAATGCACAGCACCTGGTGAGTTGGGATAAAGTAAGGGAATAGGCCAGAGATCCAAAAAGAGGCAAATTGAGTCCTGCAGTGGACTGAGGGAAGCTATTCAGTAGAAAGGACGCTAGAAAATTTCAAAAAAGTTCAGATTGTCAAAATGTATGCCGGGGTCGATGGATGACCTGCACTTTGTGTCATCTGAGTAGCGCTGAATTGAAATCTAGAATCTCAATCTGACTCTGAAAGTGTACGTGAGGGCCCATTCCATGTCCCTCTGCAAATCAACGTTTGCATGGAATTATTTCAGTTATCTTGTATCTGTTCTGACATGCTCTTATCTAAGCATGTGTTTAGTTTTTGACAAACGTCCCTGAGATACAGAGTAGAAGGTTTATTTATTTTTCTATTTGGGCGGAATGTTCTGTAAACAACTATTATGTCCATTTATCTATTTCATCTGTTATCCCCAGCATTTCTCTGTTTACCTTTTAGTCGGGATTCTCTGTCTACTGGTGAGGGTGAGGGATTGACTTTATTGACTTTATTAGTTGACATTCAGGGAACCTTCATATACTCTGTCCACACATGAGGTCTGTGTTCTTGTGATCCAATTTGGTCATGTTTGTTTTGTGTTATTCTGTGTCTGGTGTGGGCTCTGCAGTCTTGAACAGACCACAGAGAATGCAGGGAAGGTTGTGCCTGGAGTCTGAATAGAGCATCTGTGGGTGGAGTCTGGGAGGCACATGTGGCATGCATGGATTTCATTTCAACATGAAGTTGCTGGCTCATATGTTTGCTTTGTCGTATATCAAATTGAACCAAGTGTAAGGAAAATGGAGCTGAAAATTTCCTTAATATTCTTAAGTATCTGTCAGACAGTAGCATTGAGGTATTGAAATACGGATATTCTCTTATTTTCCTCAAATCCATTGAGTTTAGTCCTGTGTTAGGAATCAAAGTACTTCCAAAATCATGTCAAGACACTGCCACATGTCTTTTATACTGCACAGACCTTTCTGGACCAACAGCAGAGGTATCCAATCACCGAGACCAAGGCAGAGACCCCTCAGCAGAGGAGCTACAGGAGACAGAATGCACAGCACCTGGTGAGTTGGGATAAAGTAAGGGAATAGGCCAGAGATCCAAAAAGAGGCAAATTGAGTTCTGCAGTGGACTGAGGGAAGCTATTCAGTAGAAAGGATGCTAGAAAATTTCAAAAAAGTTCAGATTGTCAAAATGTATGCCGGGGTCGATGGATGACCTGCACTTTGTGTCATCTGAGTAGCGTTGAATTGAAATCTAGAATCTCAATCTGACTCTGAAAGTGTACGTGAGGGCCCATTCCATGTCCCTCTGCAAATCAACGTTTGCATGGAATTATTTCAGTTATCTTGTATCTGTTCTGACATGCTCTTATCTAAGCATGTGTTTAGTTTTTGACAAACGTCCCTGAGATACAGAGTAGAAGGTTTATTTATTTTTCTATTTGGGCGGAAAGTGCTGTAAACACCTGTTACACCCATTTATCTATTTCATCTGTTATCCCCAGCATTTCTCTCTTTACTTTTTGTCTGGATTCTCTGTCTACTGGTGAGGGTGAGGGATTGACTTTATTGACTTTATTAGTTGACATTCAGGGAACCTTCATATACTCTGTCCACACATGATGTCTATGTTCTTGTGATCCAATTTGGTCATGTTTGCTTAGCGTTATTCTGTGTCTGGTGTGGGCTCTGCAGTCTTGAACAGACCACAGAGAATGCAGGGAAGGTTGTGCCTGGAGTCTGAATAGAGCATCTGTGGGTGGAGTGTGGGAGGCACATGTGGCATGCATGGATTTCATTTCAACATGAAGTTGCTGGCTCATATGTTTGCTTTGTCGTATATCAAATTGAACCAAGTGTAAGGAAAATGGAGCTGAAAATTTCCTTAATATTCTTAAGTATCTGTCAGACAGTAGCATTGAGGTATTGAAATACGGATATTCTCTTATTTTCCTCAAATCCATTGAGTTTAGTCCTGTGTTAGGAATCAAAGTACTTCCAAAATCATGTCAAGACACTGCCACATGTCTTTTATACTGCACAGACCTTTCTGGACCTACAGCAGAGGTATCCAATCACCGAGACCAAGGCAGAGACCCCTCAGCAGAGGAGCTACAGGAGACAGAATGCACAGCACCTGGTGAGTTGGGATAAAGTAAGGGAATAGGCCAGAGATCCAAAAAGAGGCAAATTGAGTCCTGCAGTGGACTGAGGGAAGCTATTCAGTAGAAAGGACGCTAGAAAATTTCAAAAAAGTTCAGATTGTCAAAATGTATGCCGGGGTCGATGGATGACCTGCACTTTGTGTCATCTGAGTAGCGTTGAATTGAAATCTAGAATCTCAATCTGACTCTGAAAGTGTACGTGAGGGCCCATTCCATGTCCCTCTGCAAATCAACGTTTGCATGGAATTATTTCAGTTATCTTGTATCTGTTCTGACATGCTCTTATCTAAGCATGTGTTTAGTTTTTGACAAACGTCCCTGAGATACAGAGTAGAAGGTTTATTTATTTTTCTATTTGGGCGGAATGTTCTGTAAACAACTATTATGTCCATTTATCTATTTCATCTGTTATCCCCAGCATTTCTCTGTTTACCTTTTAGTCGGGATTCTCTGTCTACTGGTGAGGGTGAGGGATTGACTTTATTGACTTTATTAGTTGACATTCAGGGAACCTTCATATACTCTGTCCACACATGAGGTCTGTGTTCTTGTGATCCAATTTGGTCATGTTTGTTTTGTGTTATTCTGTGTCTGGTGTGGGCTCTGCAGTCTTGAACAGACCACAGAGAATGCAGGGAAGGTTGTGCCTGGAGTCTGAATAGAGCATCTGTGGGTGGAGTCTGGGAGGCACATGTGGCATGCATGGATTTCATTTCAACATGAAGTTGCTGGCTCATATGTTTGCTTTGTCGTATATCAAATTGAACCAAGTGTAAGGAAAATGGAGCTGAAAATTTCCTTAATATTCTTAAGTATCTGTCAGACAGTAGCATTGAGGTATTGAAATACGGATATTCTCTTATTTTCCTCAAATCCATTGAGTTTAGTCCTGTGTTAGGAATCAAAGTACTTCCAAAATCATGTCAAGACACTGCCACATGTCTTTTATAATGCACAGACCTTTCTGGACCTACAGCAGAGGTATCCAATCACCGAGACCAAGGCAGAGACCCCTCAGCAGAGGAGCTACAGGAGACAGAATGCACAGCACCTGGTGAGTTGGGATAAAGTAAGGGAATAGGCCAGAGATCCAAAAAGAGGCAAATTGAGTCCTGCAGTGGACTGAGGGAAGCTATTCAGTAGAAAGGACGCTAGAAAATTTCAAAAAAGTTCAGATTGTCAAAATGTATGCCGGGGTCGATGGATGACCTGCCCTTTGTGTCATCTGAGTAGCGCTGAATTGAAATCTAGAATCTCAATCTGACTCTGAAAGTGTACGTGAGGGCCCATTCCATGTCCCTCTGCAAATCAACGTTTGCATGGAATTATTTCAGTTATCTTGTATCTGTTCTGACATGCTCTTATCTAAGCATGTGTTTAGTTTTTGACAAACGTCCCTGAGATACAGAGTAGAAGGTTTATTTATTTTTCTATTTGGGCGGAATGTTCTGTAAACAACTATTATGTCCATTTATCTATTTCATCTGTTATCCCCAGCATTTCTCTGTTTACCTTTTAGTCGGGATTCTCTGTCTACTGGTGAGGGTGAGGGATTGACTTTATTGACTTTATTAGTTGACATTCAGGGAACCTTCATATACTCTGTCCACACATGAGGTCTGTGTTCTTGTGATCCAATTTGGTCATGTTTGTTTTGTGTTATTCTGTGTCTGGTGTGGGCTCTGCAGTCTTGAACAGACCACAGAGAATGCAGGGAAGGTTGTGCCTGGAGTCTGAATAGAGCATCTGTGGGTGGAGTCTGGGAGGCACATGTGGCATGCATGGATTTCATTTCAACATGAAGTTGCTGGCTCATATGTTTGCTTTGTCGTATATCAAATTGAACCAAGTGTAAGGAAAATGGAGCTGAAAATTTCCTTAATATTCTTAAGTATCTGTCAGACAGTAGCATTGAGGTATTGAAATACGGATATTCTCTTATTTTCCTCAAATCCATTGAGTTTAGTCCTGTGTTAGGAATCAAAGTACTTCCAAAATCATGTCAAGACACTGCCACATGTCTTTTATAATGCACAGACCTTTCTGGACCAACAGCAGAGGTATCCAATCACCGAGACCAAGGCAGAGACCCCTCAGCAGAGGAGCTACAGGAGACAGAATGCACAGCACCTGGTGAGTTGGGATAAAGTAAGGGAATAGGCCAGAGATCCAAAAAGAGGCAAATTGAGTCCTGCAGTGGACTGAGGGAAGCTATTCAGTAGAAAGGACGCTAGAAAATTTCAAAAAAGTTCAGATTGTCAAAATGTATGCCGGGGTCGATGGATGACCTGCACTTTGTGTCATCTGAGTAGCGCTGAATTGAAATCTAGAATCTCAATCTGACTCTGAAAGTGTACGTGAGGGCCCATTCCATGTCCCTCTGCAAATCAACGTTTGCATGGAATTATTTCAGTTATCTTGTATCTGTTCTGACATGCTCTTATCTAAGCATGTGTTTAGTTTTTGACAAACGTCCCTGAGATACAGAGTAGAAGGTTTATTTATTTTTCTATTTGGGCGGAATGTGCTGTAAACACCTGTTACACCCATTTATCTATTTCATCTGTTATCCCCAGCATTTCTCTCTTTACTTTTTGTCTGGATTCTCTGTCTACTGGTGAGGGTGAGGGATTGACTTTATTGACTTTATTAGTTGACATTCAGGGAACCTTCATATACTCTGTCCACACATGATGTCTATGTTCTTGTGATCCAATTTGGTCATGTTTGCTTAGCGTTATTCTGTGTCTGGTGTGGGCTCTGCAGTCTTGAACAGACCACAGAGAATGCAGGGAAGGTTGTGCCTGGAGTCTGAATAGAGCATCTGTGGGTGGAGTCTGGGAGGCACATGTGGCATGCATGGATTTCATTTCAACATGAAGTTGCTGGCTCATATGTTTGCTTTGTCGTATATCAAATTGAACCAAGTGTAAGGAAAATGGAGCTGAAAATTTCCTTAATATTCTTAAGTATCTGTCAGACAGTAGCATTGAGGTATTGAAATACGGATATTCTCTTATTTTCCTCAAATCCATTGAGTTTAGTCCTGTGTTAGGAATCAAAGTACTTCCAAAATCATGTCAAGACACTGCCACATGTCTTTTATACTGCACAGACCTTTCTGGACCTACAGCAGAGGTATCCAATCACCGAGACCAAGGCAGAGACCCCTCAGCAGAGGAGCTACAGGAGACAGAATGCACAGCACCTGGTGAGTTGGGATAAAGTAAGGGAATAGGCCAGAGATCCAAAAAGAGGCAAATTGAGTCCTGCAGTGGACTGAGGGAAGCTATTCAGTAGAAAGGACGCTAGAAAATTTCAAAAAAGTTCAGATTGTCAAAATGTATGCCGGGGTCGATGGATGACCTGCACTTTGTGTCATCTGAGTAGCGTTGAATTGAAATCTAGAATCTCAATCTGACTCTGAAAGTGTACGTGAGGGCCCATTCCATGTCCCTCTGCAAATCAACGTTTGCATGGAATTATTTCAGTTATCTTGTATCTGTTCTGACATGCTCTTATCTAAGCATGTGTTTAGTTTTTGACAAACGTCCCTGAGATACAGAGTAGAAGGTTTATTTATTTTTCTATTTGGGCGGAATGTTCTGTAAACAACTATTATGTCCATTTATCTATTTCATCTGTTATCCCCAGCATTTCTCTGTTTACCTTTTAGTCGGGATTCTCTGTCTACTGGTGAGGGTGAGGGATTGACTTTATTGACTTTATTAGTTGACATTCAGGGAACCTTCATATACTCTGTCCACACATGAGGTCTGTGTTCTTGTGATCCAATTTGGTCATGTTTGTTTTGTGTTATTCTGTGTCTGGTGTGGGCTCTGCAGTCTTGAACAGACCACAGAGAATGCAGGGAAGGTTGTGCCTGGAGTCTGAATAGAGCATCTGTGGGTGGGCTCTGGTAGGCACATGTGGCTGCTCAGATTAACCACCTATGCATACCAGTCTCTTCTTGTACAGAGAACCATATTGATCAAGGCTGAAGACTAAACTGGGGACAGAGTGGGATAAAAAGAAGACTAGAATGAGCAGGGTTTGTGGATGGGAGGATATTGTGAATTCATTGAAGGAAGTATAAGATGTATGTTGTCAGAGTAGGATCAACAGTGCTGATTGCTGTGCATGGAGTGGAACTGGAGAGTGGCCTGTGCTCCTCACTAGGGAAAGAAGAAAGCAAGGGCCTTCCATAGGGTGGAAAGAATTAGCAGGTCATGTTGTGCTCTCTACCTTGACTGTGTGTGTGCAGGAAGTGGCCCACACAGGCAGGTAAACCACAGTTACTGATGCAGCCACTGTGGATGAGAGGAGATGTTACATAGGGCTGGAGGTTTTCTCTGATGAGTGACAGATCTAAGTAGAACAGACAATACTGAAAGTTGAGCTTTCCCTGGTGTGTGTCTAAAAATGGATGACTGGCGTTCAGTTTTGGTGGGAGGGAAGGTCTTTAGACACATTCCACATTACTCTTTTATGGAAGAAGGCTAAAAAAATCAAGTCACAACCAGGTATGGAGCCAACAACAAAAGCTGGGCTGTCTTAGTTTATAGGTGTCTGTGTACAGACAGCACTAAAGTAGAGCACAAACTACATGTTTCTAGGGCAGGTGAAAGCGTTGTCTGGTTTCAATTTTAGTTCTTAATTTTTTGTATGAAGTTGTGTGTGGTAGTATTTAATGATATGAAACATTCCAGCAGTTACACTCCTTTAGAGTAAGCGCATGCGTTTCCTTACAGCAAAAGCTCTTCAGCTTTGTGTGCTAGCATCTCCAGATCCTTAGGCTGGTGCCATTTACGCATTATGTTCTCGTATTGTTTGCACATTGCTTTTTGAAGGAAGTAGCTGTTTGTTTCTGTTTCTCCCAGCTCTGTCGTATTTTCACCCCGAGGATGTGCTCCCACAGAGCTATAGTCAAGAGTTTTTCCAAACAGACATATCAGGAGCATTTGAAACCCGTGGCTTTGACATGTTACACGTAAGAAATTCATGTGCATTTAATGGTGTTAACAAGGATCTTACTAATATTTCCACGCTCCAGCCTCATCAGAATGATCAGGGAATACCTTACAAAGGCAATGACTCACCCTGGGCCAACTCTACTCCTGAAATGACTCCGAATACTGCTCGGATAAACACTGGCCTGCCAGTTACTCATTCTGACACTCATAAACACCAGAATGGTCCTGAGCAGTGCTCAAGCTCTTCTTTGCTCCAGCCTGAACACAGTGAAGAGAATCTTTGCATAACCAATCGTCAGGACCACGTTTCTCACGAAGTGTCAAATTGTATTCAGTGTGACGGAGCCAGTACTACAGAAATCTACAACAGACACAGATGTGATTCATCCAAGCAGGTCGCAGGGAAGTCTTCAAACTCAGAGATGAATGATATTAAGGATGTAGAAACCACAGAGTTCCAGGATAAAGACTGTGATCAATTTTTGGATTTAAACTCAAGTGTCAGTCACAGTGATTCAAACTACACTGCAGAGAAACCCACAAACAGCCACTCTAGTAGTAATTATTATACACAGTCCTCAAATCCTGTTATGCAGTCAAGATGTCTGGCCCAAGAAAACCGGGACAAACATCAGGAATCTGGAAAATTCTTCAGTCAATACTCGTTTGTCACTACACACAAGAGAATGCACACTGGAGAAAAATCACGTGAGACTCCACAATGTGGCAGTTTCTCCTCCCAATCCTCAGTGCTGACAGAGCATGGCAAAAGCCATATTGTAGAGAAACCCTCCATTCATAAGGAATGGGTCAAATCTCCTTGCAATGGATCAAGTCTTAAGGATAGTCACAGAATCCATTCAGGAGGAGGACCGTATAAACATAAAGAACGTGGCCAGTCCTTTACACAGGACTCTCAACTTCGAGCCCATCAGAGAATCCATACTGGAGAGAAACCTTACATCTGTACTGAATGTGGAAAATCTTTTTCCCGTGCCTCAACTCTTCAAGTTCATCATAGAATCCATACTGGAGAGAAACCATACAAAAGTCAAGAATGTGGAAAGTCTTTTTACAAGACCTCTCAACTGAAAGTCCATCACAAAGTCCGTTCACGAGAGAAGCCATTCAAATGTCAAGAATGTGGAACATCCTTTAGACAGGACTCACATTTTCAAGCCCATCAGAGAATCCATACAGGAGACAAACCTTACAGATGTGAAGAATGTGGCAAGTGCTTTAGGACTGTTTCAACTCTTCGTCGTCATCACAGAATCCATTCTGGAGAGAAACATAACAAATGTCAAGAACGTGCAAAGTCATTTCCTCAGACATCACAACTTACAGCCCATCAGGGAATCCACACTGGAGAGAAACCTTACAAATGCCAGGAATGTGGCAAGTCTTTCGCCCATGCTTCACGTCTTAAAACCCATCACACAATCCACACTGGAGAGAAACCTTACAGATGTGAAGAATGTGGCAGGTGCTTTAGGATTGTTTCAACTCTTCGTCGTCATCATGGAAGCCATACAGGAGAGAAACCTTACAAATGTCAAGAATGTGGAGAGGTTTTTTCTCGGACCTCAGGTCTTAAAGCCCATCAGAGAATCCACACTGGAGAGAAACCTTACAAGTGTCAAGAATGTGGAAAGACTTTTTCCCAAACCTCACATCTTATAGCCCATCACAGAACGCATACTGGAGAGAAACCTTACAAGTGTCAAGAATGTGGAAAGGCTTTTTCTCAGAGCTCAGGTCTTAAAGCCCATCACAGAATGCATACTGGAGAGAAACCTTACAAGTGTCAAGAATGTGGAAAGACTTTTTCCCAAACCTCACATCTTATAGCCCATCACAGAACGCATACTGGAGAGAAACCTTACAAGTGTCAAGAATGTGGAAAGGCTTTTTCTCGGACCTCAGGTCTTAAAGCCCATCACAGAATCCATTAAAGAGACAAACCTCATATCCATGAAAAATATGGCAAATCGTTTGTTCAGTCCTATCATTGTTAGCATTATCTGAGAAAAGGTATACTGGAATTAAACCAAGGAAATATAAAGCATGTGGGTAGTCTTTCAGAAATGGTCATCTTTTATGTTCAACACAGTATCCATCATGACCTTAAACCATGTAAATATAAACATATGGTACTTCCTTTGCCCATCGTTCATCTGTTAATGTTCCTCACCCGAGAGCAGCTCTACAGATGTAAAGACCATGGAACATATTTCACGTGACCTGTCACTTTAGAACTCATCAGAACATTCACACAAGAAAGTAACTTGAAGATATCCTGTCGTAAATGTCAACGTGAAATCAGTATCCTCTATGCAGACACAATGCCATTCGTGGTGTGAGGAATATAGAAAATCTGTAACCAATATTCACTCCCATAGAACGTCAAACACCTCAAGTTAAGAAGTCCCCAACTTGGTCTGCATTTGGGAATATTTTATACGGAATGAAACCTTGTATTCACTCTACGGTTTATTGAAAAAACTGAGCCATATAGGCAGGACTGTTTCAGGTAGAACTATTAAAATATCCTTGCCAACTTATAGTATAAAATCTATGTTCAAAATCCCTATAACAGCAGTCATTGCAGACATGAGGGTTTATGCCAACAGGTATCACTACCAAAGAGTGTTGAAAGGCTAGACCATTAGTGTGTAAATTTTTGTAGAAAAGGTGATCGGCATTTGGATGCTATGCTTTTATTATATGTAACAATTATGTTGTCAGCATTTTACCTTTCTGAAGAGTGCATATTAAAGATTATTTTAAACTTGAATTGACCCCTGTTCTCTCAATCCCCAATAAATTTATTAAAGCTTTTGTTAGTTTCTCTTTGCATTTTGTGTGTGTGTTGTGTGGGTGGGTTTGCATCTTCATGTAAACAGAGTATGGAATCCTGTTGTTCAGCTTCTCCAAGAATGACACTGCCAGAAAGTACTGTTAACGTTACAACCGAGTTGCGGTAAAAATAATCAAGGCAGTCCGTAGATGTATAAAGAAATACTCTCAAGGGAAAGAGAAGGGACACAAGGATGGGCAAAAGCGTCAGAGAACCACCACACACATTCTCGCCTGTCAGTTCTCTGCAATAATCCCAAGGCTGACGATCACATGACACACCTAAGAGCCCATGAGGCTCTCTGTGTGCCGGCTCAGGCTCTGAGGGACCCAAGAGTGCTGCTCCATTTACCCTGTGGGGCTTATTCTCCTGATGTCCCTGTCACCTCTGGTCCCTGAAACAGTCCCTCCGCCTCTTCTGCAAGTTATCAGGAGTTCTGCACAGTGTTTGCCTATGGGCCTGGCATCTGTTCCCCTCAGCTGCTGGCAGAAGCCTCACTCATAGAGACTGGGCTAGTTACCAAACTCTCAGTAGAACAGGATAGCATTAGAATTCATCTCCAGGCTATCAGTTCTCTAGTTCCTGGCCTCCCCTGCAGATCAGGGAGAGGTTCTCTCCTGTGCATTAGGTTTCTGCCCTTCCATTTGCCAAAGGGGTCCTGTAGGGAGGATGGGTTATACGTGGAGGTTTGCAGTTGGTGCCCATGTCTGTCCACGGGGAGCCTAGCTGGTTATGTGAGCTGGGCTTTTCAGGTTCCCCAGTCCTCATTGCCTGAGGTCCTTACCAGCAAAGATCTCAATAGTGGACTCCAATGTCTTTCCATTGCCCTCACCCTCCTGACCCCCTTCATGTTGTCAAGAATCAGTTGTCTTGTTATAATTTATTTCCCTCCATCGCTCTCCCCACAACAGATCCCTTCTCTTCCCATTGCTAGCACCAGGCAACCCGTCTGTACCATCTATTCCATTTCCCCTTTACCAGGGAGACCCCAGTGTGCCAATGAGCCCCTCCTTGGTGCTTCGTCTTGACTCTGAATTGCAGGGATTTCTTTATTATATTGGGCAGAGTAAGGGAAATGATGAGATTGGTCCGTGTCCCAGATTTCTTTCTGATGTTGTGTTCAAACATTGCTCAACACTGGTCTGGGGTCAGTTGAGTTTTATATAGTGTAGACCTCCCACTTATAGTCCGTCACTGATAGAAACCAGCAGGAACGCAGAGCAGGAACTTTGAGTTGTGAACTGAGCAGGTAACACAAAGGTGATTCTTGCTGGCTTGCTCTCTGTGCTTTTTCCTCTTGCTTCCGTACGGAACCCACGACTACCTGCTCTCAGTGTTGACGCTGCCCACAGGAAGCTAGCCCCCCCCCCCAGGAATCACTGCCCAAGAAAATATCCTATGCGATTGCCAAAGGCATGTATCCGTGTTTAATCACCTGCCTACACATTTATGCATAGACACAGAGAGTATATTGGGATATTTTTTCGAAATTTTCAAGGAAAGTGCATTATATTCTGTGTTTCCAATGTTCTCCAAAACAGACCTGACCAGTTTTCTTACTGCAACTACAGTGGTTATCTTCCGATTCTCCAATAAAGGGAAACTGAAATCAAGAGGAAGACTGAACGATATTGGGCTCAGTAGACTATTGCCTTCTCTGAAGTGCCTTCCACTGGCAGCCCGATCCAAGTGCAGGTCCCAGCTCACTGCGTGCATTAGGATGAAAATCGGCAGCACGGAGCTGAAGCCGAGAGCAACCCACATTGATAGCTTACACATTGCCAACCTACCTCATGCCCAAGAACAAAAAGGAGTTAGTTTCAGGAAAATACACCTGAGTCAGAGTGTTAGACATGTTTTCCTTGATCTAAAATGAGAAGTCTTTGGTATTGAACTCCATGGTGAAGGCATGGGAAAAGACGCTGTGTGGCCACTGTCCAAGCGGGCGTGTCCCGTATCCACGGTGAGGGCCATGTGCTTGCTGCAGGTGTCGTGCTGACACCGCAAGTCAGAGAGTAGACAATAAATAAGCATGCAGTGATGATGCAATTCCGACCTCAGATCTCTTGCTAGTCAGCCGAGAGTTTGTATTCAGTTACCCCAATGAATTACTGCGACCATGTATGCGAATTCACACGAGTATCTGCACCCTGCCTGTCTGCATGCTGACACGCATGCCTTACAGCCCCGCTGCTCTGAAAGCCATGACTCAGTGCAAGAGATCAGAGTCCTGTTGGCCAGCTTCTGTACCGCACCATGGAATGCGCTCCTGATTCGTTGCATGAAACTAGATCTTTCAGCCTGTGGAAGAACTTTCATCTGTGCCTGCCCTACAGATGGTGTCTGTTGTTCTCAATAGAAGCATCAGGGTAGTTTCAATCGACCATACCAGAGAAAGTGAACCTGAAGGTCCTTAAGGGTTTAAGGCGTCTCACTGACACGTGTGCTCAGCCTCCACTTCAAATGCCAGCCTGACTCAACGGGGAATAGCAGGCCAGGCCAAGCACATACCCGGGTCTAGACTCAAGTCCTTCTTCTCGCTGGCTGATCAACCAGCCTGAAGGCCCAACAGGAGATCCTCAGGTCTGCTCTGCCTCAGGGAGCAGATGGTGTTGTGTGTTTTGCTCTGGGAGAGAACAGAGAGTTAGGTTTCTCATCCTTGCCTTCCAATGTCTGGGTGCGGTAGCAAGTATAGGAGCACTGTGGTTGCTTTGAGGTCTGAAAGAGCATCAGGAAGGTATGATATTTAAGGAACCGTTTCCTGACCGGATGCATACAGGGGAGTAAAGAGATATGGCTAATTCTCGGGTAAGTATACACATGGGGGATGGGATGTGTCAACTGTGGTGACTGAAATACCTCTCAGAACTGACTACTTAGAATAATGTCTAGAAACTACTGACATTACAGCTGTTCTACGGTTAACTAATTCTCCCCCTTGCCAAGTAAACAATTTGATAAATGGATACAAGTTTTATCCTACTTTCCTCATGTGCCCATTGACTTTCAAGGATGTGGCCAAGGAGTTCGCCGAGGAGGACTGGAGATGCCTGGCCTCTGTTCTCTGGCTCCTCGATAGATATGATATTTTGGAAAACAACAGCAGCTTGGTCTGCAATGGTGAGAATAGATTTTGTTCTTGTTACTTGTTCATTACTTGTTCATCTTTTTGATTTCCTTCAAGTGTAATCAATAGACATAATTTGTGTGAATGAGTCTCACACCCTCATTTTTGCTGAAAAATGTTGAATATCGGTATCTAACAAACACAATGTCACTGATTTTTGGTCTTTATCTTCACCCTCCTGCTCAGTGATCTGCTTCCTTCCATCCTGTATGGTACTTTGCAGGCACTCCTTCACACAGCATGCATGGATTCTGTTTCAACATGAAGTTGCATGCTCCTGTGTTTGCTTTGTAGTACATCCAATGGGACCAAGTGTACTGAAAATGGAACTGAAAATTTCCTTAATATTCTTAAGTATCTGTCAGACAGTAGCATTGAGGTATTGAAATACGGATATTCTCTTATTTTCCTCAAATCCATTGAGTTTAGTCCTGTGTTAGGAATCAAAGTATTTCCAAAATCATGTCAAGACACTGCCACATGTCTTTTATACTGCACAGACCTTTCTGGACCAACAGCAGAGGTATCCAATCACGGAGACCAAGGCAGAGACCCCTCAGCAGAGGAGCTACAGGAGACAGAATGCACAGCACCTGGTGAGTTGGGATAAAGTAATGGCACCGGCCTGGGATCCAAAAAGAGGCAAATTGAGTCCTGCAGTGGACTGAGGGAAGCTATTCAGTAGAAAGGACGCTAGAAAATTTCAAAAAAGTTCAGATTGTCAAAATGTATGCCGGGGTCGATGGATGACCTGCACTTTGTGTCATCTGAGTAGCGCTGAATTGAAATCTAGAATCTCAATCTGACTCTGAAAGTGTACGTGAGGGCCCATTCCATGTCCCTCTGCAAATCAACGTTTGCATGGAATTATTTCAGTTATCTTGTATCTGTTCTGACATGCTCTTATCTAAGCATGTGTTTAGTTTTTGACAAACGTCCCTGAGATACAGAGTAGAAGGTTTATTTATTTTTCTATTTGGGCGGAATGTTCTGTAAACAACTATTATGTCCATTTATCTATTTCATCTGTTATCCCCAGCATTTCTCTGTTTACCTTTTAGTCGGGATTCTCTGTCTACTGGTGAGGGTGAGGGATTGACTTTATTGACTTTATTAGTTGACATTCAGGGAACCTTCATATACTCTGTCCACACATGAGGTCTGTGTTCTTGTGATCCAATTTGGTCATGTTTGTTTTGTGTTATTCTGTGTCTGGTGTGGGCTCTGCAGTCTTGAACAGACCACAGAGAATGCAGGGAAGGTTGTGCCTGGAGTCTGAATAGAGCATCTGTGGGTGGAGTCTGGGAGGCACATGTGGCATGCATGGATTTCATTTCAACATGAAGTTGCTGGCTCATATGTTTGCTTTGTCGTATATCAAATTGAACCAAGTGTAAGGAAAATGGAGCTGAAAATTTCCTTAATATTCTTAAGTATCTGTCAGACAGTAGCATTGAGGTATTGAAATACGGATATTCTCTTATTTTCCTCAAATCCATTGAGTTTAGTCCTGTGTTAGGAATCAAAGTACTTCCAAAATCATGTCAAGACACTGCCACATGTCTTTTATACTGCACAGACCTTTCTGGACCAACAGCAGAGGTATCCAATCACCGAGACCAAGGCAGAGACCCCTCAGCAGAGGAGCTACAGGAGACAGAATGCACAGCACCTGGTGAGTTGGGATAAAGTAAGGGAATAGGCCAGAGATCCAAAAAGAGGCAAATTGAGTCCTGCAGTGGACTGAGGGAAGCTATTGAGTAGAAAGGAAGCTAGAAAATTTCGAAAAGTTCAGATTGTCAAAATGTATGCCGGGGTCGATGGATGACCTGCCCTTTGTGTCATCTGAGTAGCGTTGAATTGAAATCTAGAATCTCAATCTGACTCTGAAAGTGTACGTGAGGGCCCATTCCATGTTCCTCTGCAAATCAACGTTTGCATGGAATTATTTCAGTTATCTTGTATCTGTTCTGACATGCTCTTATCTAAGCATGTGTTTAGTTTTTGACAAACGTCCCTGAGATACAGAGTAGAAGGTTTATTTATTTTTCTATTTGGGCGGAATGTTCTGTAAACAACTATTATGTCCATTTATCTATTTCATCTGTTATCCCCAGCATTTCTCTGTTTACCTTTTAGTCGGGATTCTCTGTCTACTGGTGAGGGTGAGGGATTGACTTTATTGACTTTATTAGTTGACATTCAGGGAACCTTCATATACTCTGTCCACACATGAGGTCTGTGTTCTTGTGATCCAATTTGGTCATGTTTGTTTTGTGTTATTCTGTGTCTGGTGTGGGCTCTGCAGTCTTGAACAGACCACAGAGAATGCAGGGAAGGTTGTGCCTGGAGTCTGAATAGAGCATCTGTGGGTGGAGTCTGGGAGGCACATGTGGCATGCATGGATTTCATTTCAACATGAAGTTGCTGGCTCATATGTTTGCTTTGTCGTATATCAAATTGAACCAAGTGTAAGGAAAATGGAGCTGAAAATTTCCTTAATATTCTTAAGTATCTGTCAGACAGTAGCATTGAGGTATTGAAATACGGATATTCTCTTATTTTCCTCAAATCCATTGAGTTTAGTCCTGTGTTAGGAATCAAAGTACTTCCAAAATCATGTCAAGACACTGCCACATGTCTTTTATACTGCACAGACCTTTCTGGACCAACAGCAGAGGTATCCAATCACCGAGACCAAGGCAGAGACCCCTCAGCAGAGGAGCTACAGGAGACAGAATGCACAGCACCTGGTGAGTTGGGATAAAGTAAGGGAATAGGCCAGAGATCCAAAAAGAGGCAAATTGAGTTCTGCAGTGGACTGAGGGAAGCTATTCAGTAGAAAGGATGCTAGAAAATTTCAAAAAAGTTCAGATTGTCAAAATGTATGCCGGGGTCGATGGATGACCTGCACTTTGTGTCATCTGAGTAGCGTTGAATTGAAATCTAGAATCTCAATCTGACTCTGAAAGTGTACGTGAGGGCCCATTCCATGTCCCTCTGCAAATCAACGTTTGCATGGAATTATTTCAGTTATCTTGTATCTGTTCTGACATGCTCTTATCTAAGCATGTGTTTAGTTTTTGACAAACGTCCCTGAGATACAGAGTAGAAGGTTTATTTATTTTTCTATTTGGGCGGAAAGTGCTGTAAACACCTGTTACACCCATTTATCTATTTCATCTGTTATCCCCAGCATTTCTCTCTTTACTTTTTGTCTGGATTCTCTGTCTACTGGTGAGGGTGAGGGATTGACTTTATTGACTTTATTAGTTGACATTCAGGGAACCTTCATATACTCTGTCCACACATGATGTCTATGTTCTTGTGATCCAATTTGGTCATGTTTGCTTAGCGTTATTCTGTGTCTGGTGTGGGCTCTGCAGTCTTGAACAGACCACAGAGAATGCAGGGAAGGTTGTGCCTGGAGTCTGAATAGAGCATCTGTGGGTGGAGTCTGGGAGGTACATGTGGCATGCATGGATTTCATTTCAACATGAAGTTGCTGGCTCATATGTTTGCTTTGTCGTATATCAAATTGAACCAAGTGTAAGGAAAATGGAGCTGAAAATTTCCTTAATATTCTTAAGTATCTGTCAGACAGTAGCATTGAGGTATTGAAATACGGACATTCTCTTATTTTCCTCAAATCCATTGAGTTTAGTCCTGTGTTAGGAATCAAAGTACTTCCAAAATCATGTCAAGACACTGCCACATGTCTTTTATACTGCACAGACCTTTCTGGACCAACAGCAGAGGTATCCAATCACCGAGACCAAGGCAGAGACCCCTCAGCAGAGGAGCTACAGGAGACAGAATGCACAGCACCTGGTGAGTTGGGATAAAGTAAGGGAATAGGCCAGAGATCCAAAAAGAGGCAAATTGAGTCCTGCAGTGGACTGAGGGAAGCTATTCAGTAGAAAGGACGCTAGAAAATTTCAAAAAAGTTCAGATTGTCAAAATGTATGCCGGGGTCGATGGATGACCTGCACTTTGTGTCATCTGAGTAGCGTTGAATTGAAATCTAGAATCTCAATCTGACTCTGAAAGTGTACGTGAGGGCCCATTCCATGTCCCTCTGCAAATCAACGTTTGCATGGAATTATTTCAGTTATCTTGTATCTGTTCTGACATGCTCTTATCTAAGCATGTGTTTAGTTTTTGACAAACGTCCCTGAGATACAGAGTAGAAGGTTTATTTATTTTTCTATTTGGGCGGAATGTTCTGTAAACAACTATTATGTCCATTTATCTATTTCATCTGTTATCCCCAGCATTTCTCTGTTTACCTTTTAGTCGGGATTCTCTGTCTACTGGTGAGGGTGAGGGATTGACTTTATTGACTTTATTAGTTGACATTCAGGGAACCTTCATATACTCTGTCCACACATGAGGTCTGTGTTCTTGTGATCCAATTTGGTCATGTTTGTTTTGTGTTATTCTGTGTCTGGTGTGGGCTCTGCAGTCTTGAACAGACCACAGAGAATGCAGGGAAGGTTGTGCCTGGAGTCTGAATAGAGCATCTGTGGGTGGAGTCTGGGAGGCACATGTGGCATGCATGGATTTCATTTCAACATGAAGTTGCTGGCTCATATGTTTGCTTTGTCGTATATCAAATTGAACCAAGTGTAAGGAAAATGGAGCTGAAAATTTCCTTAATATTCTTAAGTATCTGTCAGACAGTAGCATTGAGGTATTGAAATACGGACATTCTCTTATTTTCCTCAAATCCATTGAGTTTAGTCCTGTGTTAGGAATCAAAGTACTTCCAAAATCATGTCAAGACACTGCCACATGTCTTTTATACTGCACAGACCTTTCTGGACCAACAGCAGAGGTATCCAATCACCGAGACCAAGGCAGAGACCCCTCAGCAGAGGAGCTACAGGAGACAGAATGCACAGCACCTGGTGAGTTGGGATAAAGTAAGGGAATAGGCCAGAGATCCAAAAAGAGGCAAATTGAGTCCTGCAGTGGACTGAGGGAAGCTATTCAGTAGAAAGGACGCTAGAAAATTTCAAAAAAGTTCAGATTGTCAAAATGTATGCCGGGGTCGATGGATGACCTGCACTTTGTGTCATCTGAGTAGCGCTGAATTGAAATCTAGAATCTCAATCTGACTCTGAAAGTGTACGTGAGGGCCCATTCCATGTCCCTCTGCAAATCAACGTTTGCATGGAATTATTTCAGTTATCTTGTATCTGTTCTGACATGCTCTTATCTAAGCATGTGTTTAGTTTTTGACAAACGTCCCTGAGATACAGAGTAGAAGGTTTATTTATTTTTCTATTTGGGCGGAATGTGCTGTAAACAACTATTATGTCCATTTATCTATTTCATCTGTTATCCCCAGCATTTCTCTGTTTACCTTTTAGTCGGGATTCTCTGTCTACTGGTGAGGGTGAGGGATTGACTTTATTGACTTTATTAGTTGACATTCAGGGAACCTTCATATACTCTGTCCACACATGAGGTCTGTGTTCTTGTGATCCAATTTGGTCATGTTTGTTTAGCGTTATTCTGTGTCTGGTGTGGGCTCTGCAGTCTTGAACAGACCACAGAGAATGCAGGGAAGGTTGTGCCTGGAGTCTGAATAGAGCATCTGTGGGTGGAGTCTGGGAGGCACATGTGGCATGCATGGATTTCATTTCAACATGAAGTTGCAGGCTCATATGTTTGCTTTGTCGTATATCAAATTGAACCAAGTGTAAGGAAAATGGAGCTGAAAATTTCCTTAATATTCTTAAGTATCTGTCAGACAGTAGCATTGAGGTATTGAAATACGGACATTCTCTTATTTTCCTCAAATCCATTGAGTTTAGTCCTGTGTTAGGAATCAAAGTACTTCCAAAATCATGTCAAGACACTGCCACATGTCTTTTATACTGCACAGACCTTTCTGGACCAACAGCAGAGGTATCCAATCACCGAGACCAAGGCAGAGACCCCTCAGCAGAGGAGCTACAGGAGACAGAATGCACAGCACCTGGTGAGTTGGGATAAAGTAAGGGAATAGGCCAGAGATCCAAAAAGAGGCAAATTGAGTCCTGCAGTGGACTGAGGGAAGCTATTCAGTAGAAAGGACGCTAGAAAATTTCAAAAAAGTTCAGATTGTCAAAATGTATGCCGGGGTCGATGGATGACCTGCACTTTGTGTCATCTGAGTAGCGTTGAATTGAAATCTAGAATCTCAATCTGACTCTGAAAGTGTACGTGAGGGCCCATTCCATGTCCCTCTGCAAATCAACGTTTGCATGGAATTATTTCAGTTATCTTGTATCTGTTCTGACATGCTCTTATCTAAGCATGTGTTTAGTTTTTGACAAACGTCCCTGAGATACAGAGTAGAAGGTTTATTTATTTTTCTATTTGGGCGGAATGTGCTGTAAACAACTATTATGTCCATTTATCTATTTCATCTGTTATCCCCAGCATTTCTCTCTTTACTTTTAGTCGGGATTCTCTGTCTACTGGTGAGGGTGAGGGATTGACTTTATTGACTTTATTAGTTGACATTCAGGGAACCTTCATATACTCTGTCCACACATGATGTCTATGTTCTTGTGATCCAATTTGGTCATGTTTGCTTAGCGTTATTCTGTGTCTGGTGTGGGCTCTGCAGTCTTGAACAGACCACAGAGAATGCAGGGAAGGTTGTGCCTGGAGTCTGAATAGAGCATCTGTGGGTGGAGTCTGGGAGGCACATGTGGCATGCATGGATTTCATTTCAACATGAAGTTGCTGGCTCATATGTTTGCTTTGTCGTATATCAAATTGAACCAAGTGTAAGGAAAATGGAGCTGAAAATTTCCTTAATATTCTTAAGTATCTGTCAGACAGTAGCATTGAGGTATTGAAATACGGATATTCTCTTATTTTCCTCAAATCCATTGAGTTTAGTCCTGTGTTAGGAATCAAAGTACTTCCAAAATCATGTCAAGACACTGCCACATGTCTTTTATAATGCACAGACCTTTCTGGACCAACAGCAGAGGTATCCAATCACCGAGACCAAGGCAGAGACCCCTCAGCAGAGGAGCTACAGGAGACAGAATGCACAGCACCTGGTGAGTTGGGATAAAGTAAGGGAATAGGCCAGAGATCCAAAAAGAGGCAAATTGAGTTCTGCAGTGGACTGAGGGAAGCTATTCAGTAGAAAGGATGCTAGAAAATTTCAAAAAAGTTCAGATTGTCAAAATGTATGCCGGGGTCGATGGATGACCTGCACTTTGTGTCATCTGAGTAGCGTTGAATTGAAATCTAGAATCTCAATCTGACTCTGAAAGTGTACGTGAGGGCCCATTCCATGTCCCTCTGCAAATCAACGTTTGCATGGAATTATTTCAGTTATCTTGTATCTGTTCTGACATGCTCTTATCTAAGCATGTGTTTAGTTTTTGACAAACGTCCCTGAGATACAGAGTAGAAGGTTTATTTATTTTTCTATTTGGGCGGAATGTTCTGTAAACACCTGTTACACCCATTTATCTATTTCATCTGTTATCCCCAGCATTTCTTTCTTTACTTTTAGTCGGGATTCTCTGTCTACTGGTGAGGGTGAGGGATTGACTTTATTGACTTTATTAGTTGACATTCAGGGAACCTTCATATACTCTGTCCACACATGAGGTCTGTGTTCTTGTGATCCAATTTGGTCATGTTTGCTTAGCGTTATTCTGTGTCTGGTGTGGGCTCTGCAGTCTTGAACAGACCACAGAGAATGCAGGGAAGGTTGTGCCTGGAGTCTGAATAGAGCATCTGTGGGTGGAGTCTGGGAGGCACATGTGGCATGCATGGATTTCATTTCAACATGAAGTTGCTGGCTCATATGTTTGCTTTGTCGTATATCAAATTGAACCAAGTGTAAGGAAAATGGAGCTGAAAATTTCCTTAATATTCTTAAGTATCTGTCAGACAGTAGCATTGAGGTATTGAAATACGGATATTCTCTTATTTTCCTCAAATCCATTGAGTTTAGTCCTGTGTTAGGAATCAAAGTACTTCCAAAATCATGTCAAGACACTGCCACATGTCTTTTATACTGCACAGACCTTTCTGGATCAACAGCAGAGGTATCCAATCACCGAGACCAAGGCAGAGACCCCTCAGCAGAGGAGCTACAGGAGACAGAATGCACAGCACCTGGTGAGTTGGGATAAAGTAAGGGAATAGGCCAGAGATCCAAAAAGAGGCAAATTGAGTTCTGCAGTGGACTGAGGGAAGCTATTCAGTAGAAAGGATGCTAGAAAATTTCAAAAAAGTTCAGATTGTCAAAATGTATGCCGGGGTCGATGGATGACCTGCACTTTGTGTCATCTGAGTAGCGTTGAATTGAAATCTAGAATCTCAATCTGACTCTGAAAGTGTACGTGAGGGCCCATTCCATGTCCCTCTGCAAATCAACGTTTGCATGGAATTATTTCAGTTATCTTGTATCTGTTCTGACATGCTCTTATCTAAGCATGTGTTTAGTTTTTGACAAACGTCCCTGAGATACAGAGTAGAAGGTTTATTTATTTTTCTATTTGGGCGGAATGTGCTGTAAACAACTATTATGTCCATTTATCTATTTCATCTGTTATCCCCAGCATTTCTCTCTTTACTTTTAGTCGGGATTCTCTGTCTACTGGTGAGGGTGAGGGATTGACTTTATTGACTTTATTAGTTGACATTCAGGGAACCTTCATATACTCTGTCCACACATGAGGTCTGTGTTCTTGTGATCCAATTTGGTCATGTTTGCTTAGCGTTATTCTGTGTCTGGTGTGGGCTCTGCAGTCTTGAACAGACCACAGAGAATGCAGGGAAGGTTGTGCCTGGAGTCTGAATAGAGCATCTGTGGGTGGAGTCTGGGAGGTACATGTGGCATGCATGGATTTCATTTCAACATGAAGTTGCTGGCTCATATGTTTGCTTTGTCGTATATCAAATTGAACCAAGTGTAAGGAAAATGGAGCTGAAAATTTCCTTAATATTCTTAAGTATCTGTCAGACAGTAGCATTGAGGTATTGAAATACGGACATTCTCTTATTTTCCTCAAATCCATTGAGTTTAGTCCTGTGTTAGGAATCAAAGTACTTCCAAAATCATGTCAAGACACTGCCACATGTCTTTTATACTGCACAGACCTTTCTGGACCAACAGCAGAGGTATCCAATCACCGAGACCAAGGCAGAGACCCCTCAGCAGAGGAGCTACAGGAGACAGAATGCACAGCACCTGGTGAGTTGGGATAAAGTAAGGGAATAGGCCAGAGATCCAAAAAGAGGCAAATTGAGTTCTGCAGTGGACTGAGGGAAGCTATTCAGTAGAAAGGACGCTAGAAAATTTCAAAAAAGTTCAGATTGTCAAAATGTATGCCGGGGTCGATGGATGACCTGCACTTTGTGTCATCTGAGTAGCGCTGAATTGAAATCTAGAATCTCAATCTGACTCTGAAAGTGTACGTGAGGGCCCATTCCATGTCCCTCTGCAAATCAACGTTTGCATGGAATTATTTCAGTTATCTTGTATCTGTTCTGACATGCTCTTATCTAAGCATGTGTTTAGTTTTTGACAAACGTCCCTGAGATACAGAGTAGAAGGTTTATTTATTTTTCTATTTGGGCGGAATGTGCTGTAAACAACTATTACGTCCATTTATCTATTTCATCTGTTATCCCCAGCGTTTCTCTGTTTACCTTTTAGTCGGGATTCTCTGTCTACCGGTGAGGGTGAGGGATTGACTTTATTGACTTTATTAGTTGACATTCAGGGAACCTTCATATACTCTGTCCACACATGAGGTCTGTGTTCTTGTGATCCAATTTGGTCATGTTTGTTTAGCGTTATTCTGTGTCTGGTGTGGGCTCTGCAGTCTTGAACAGACCACAGAGAATGCAGGGAAGGTTGTGCCTGGAGTCTGAATAGAGCATCTGTGGGTGGAGTCTGGGAGGCACATGTGGCATGCATGGATTTCATTTCGACATGAATTTGCAGGCTCATATGTTTGCTTTGTCGTATATCAAATTGAACCAAGTGTAAGGAAAATGGAGCTGAAAATTTCCTTAATATTCTTAAGTATCTGTCAGACAGTAGCATTGAGGTATTGAAATACGGACATTCCCTTATTTTCCTCAAATCCATTGAGTTTAGTCCTGTGTTAGGAATCAAAGTACTTCCAAAATCATGTCAAGACACTGCCACATGTCTTTTATACTGCACAGACCTTTCTGGACCAACAGCAGAGGTATCCAATCACGGAGACCAAGGCAGAGACCCCTCAGCAGAGGAGCTACAGGAGACAGAATGCACAGCACCTGGTGAGTTGGGATAAAGTAAGGGAATAGGCCAGAGATCCAAAAAGAGGCAAATTGAGTCCTGCAGTGGACTGAGGGAAGCTATTCAGTAGAAAGGACGCTAGAAAATTTCAAAAAAGTTCAGATTGTCAAAATGTATGCCGGGGTCGATGGATGACCTGCACTTTGTGTCATCTGAGTAGCGCTGAATTGAAATCTAGAATCTCAATCTGACTCTGAAAGTGTACGTGAGGGCCCATTCCATGTCCCTCTGCAAATCAACGTTTGCATGGAATTATTTCAGTTATCTTGTATCTGTTCTGACATGCTCTTATCTAAGCATGTGTTTAGTTTTTGACAAACGTCCCTGAGATACAGAGTAGAAGGTTTATTTATTTTTCTATTTGGGCGGAATGTGCTGTAAACAACTATTATGTCCATTTATCTATTTCATCTGTTATCCCCAGCATTTCTCTCTTTACTTTTAGTCGGGATTCTCTGTCTACTGGTGAGGGTGAGGGATTGACTTTATTGACTTTATTAGTTGACATTCAGGGAACCTTCATATACTCTGTCCACACATGATGTCTATGTTCTTGTGATCCAATATGGTCATGTTTGCTTAGCGTTATTCTGTGTCTGGTGTGGGCTCTGCAGTCTTGAACAGACCACAGAGAATGCAGGGAAGGTTGTGCCTGGAGTCTGAATAGAGCATCTGTGGGTGGAGTCTGGGAGGCACATATGGCATGCATGGATTTCATTTCAACATGAAGTTGCTGGCTCATATGTTTGCTTTGTCGTATATCAAATTGAACCAAGTGTAAGGAAAATGGAGCTGAAAATTTCCTTAATATTCTTAAGTATCTGTCAGACAGTAGCATTGAGGTATTGAAATACGGACATTCTCTTATTTTCCTCAAATCCATTGAGTTTAGTCCTGTGTTAGGAATCAAAGTACTTCCAAAATCATGTCAAGACACTGCCACATGTCTTTTATAATGCACAGACCTTTCTGGACCAACAGCAGAGGTATCCAATCACCGAGACCAAGGCAGAGACCCCTCAGCAGAGGAGCTACAGGAGACAGAATGCACAGCACCTGGTGAGTTGGGATAAAGTAAGGGAATAGGCCAGAGATCCAAAAAGAGGCAAATTGAGTTCTGCAGTGGACTGAGGGAAGCTATTCAGTAGAAAGGATGCTAGAAAATTTCAAAAAAGTTCAGATTGTCAAAATGTATGCCGGGGTCGATGGATGACCTGCACTTTGTGTCATCTGAGTAGCGTTGAATTGAAATCTAGAATCTCAATCTGACTCTGAAAGTGTACGTGAGGGCCCATTCCATGTCCCTCTGCAAATCAACGTTTGCATGGAATTATTTCAGTTATCTTGTATCTGTTCTGACATGCTCTTATCTAAGCATGTGTTTAGTTTTTGACAAACGTCCCTGAGATACAGAGTAGAAGGTTTATTTATTTTTCTATTTGGGCGGAATGTTCTGTAAACACCTGTTACACCCATTTATCTATTTCATCTGTTATCCCCAGCATTTCTTTCTTTACTTTTAGTCGGGATTCTCTGTCTACTGGTGAGGGTGAGGGATTGACTTTATTGACTTTATTAGTTGACATTCAGGGAACCTTCATATACTCTGTCCACACATGAGGTCTGTGTTCTTGTGATCCAATTTGGTCATGTTTGCTTAGCGTTATTCTGTGTCTGGTGTGGGCTCTGCAGTCTTGAACAGACCACAGAGAATGCAGGGAAGGTTGTGCCTGGAGTCTGAATAGAGCATCTGTGGGTGGAGTCTGGGAGGCACATGTGGCATGCATGGATTTCATTTCAACATGAAGTTGCTGGCTCATATGTTTGCTTTGTCGTATATCAAATTGAACCAAGTGTAAGGAAAATGGAGCTGAAAATTTCCTTAATATTCTTAAGTATCTGTCAGACAGTAGCATTGAGGTATTGAAATACGGACATTCTCTTATTTTCCTCAAATCCATTGAGTTTAGTCCTGTGTTAGGAATCAAAGTACTTCCAAAATCATGTCAAGACACTGCCACATGTCTTTTATACTGCACAGACCTTTCTGGACCAACAGCAGAGGTATCCAATCACCGAGACCAAGGCAGAGACCCCTCAGCAGAGGAGCTACAGGAGACAGAATGCACAGCACCTGGTGAGTTGGGATAAAGTAAGGGAATAGGCCAGAGATCCAAAAAGAGGCAAATTGAGTTCTGCAGTGGACTGAGGGAAGCTATTCAGTAGAAAGGACGCTAGAAAATTTCAAAAAAGTTCAGATTGTCAAAATGTATGCCGGGGTCGATGGATGACCTGCACTTTGTGTCATCTGAGTAGCGCTGAATTGAAATCTAGAATCTCAATCTGACTCTGAAAGTGTACGTGAGGGCCCATTCCATGTCCCTCTGCAAATCAACGTTTGCATGGAATTATTTCAGTTATCTTGTATCTGTTCTGACATGCTCTTATCTAAGCATGTGTTTAGTTTTTGACAAACGTCCCTGAGATACAGAGTAGAAGGTTTATTTATTTTTCTATTTGGGCGGAATGTGCTGTAAACAACTATTACGTCCATTTATCTATTTCATCTGTTATCCCCAGCGTTTCTCTGTTTACCTTTTAGTCGGGATTCTCTGTCTACCGGTGAGGGTGAGGGATTGACTTTATTGACTTTATTAGTTGACATTCAGGGAACCTTCATATACTCTGTCCACACATGAGGTCTGTGTTCTTGTGATCCAATTTGGTCATGTTTGTTTAGCGTTATTCTGTGTCTGGTGTGGGCTCTGCAGTCTTGAACAGACCACAGAGAATGCAGGGAAGGTTGTGCCTGGAGTCTGAATAGAGCATCTGTGGGTGGAGTCTGGGAGGCACATGTGGCATGCATGGATTTCATTTCGACATGAATTTGCAGGCTCATATGTTTGCTTTGTCGTATATCAAATTGAACCAAGTGTAAGGAAAATGGAGCTGAAAATTTCCTTAATATTCTTAAGTATCTGTCAGACAGTAGCATTGAGGTATTGAAATACGGACATTCCCTTATTTTCCTCAAATCCATTGAGTTTAGTCCTGTGTTAGGAATCAAAGTACTTCCAAAATCATGTCAAGACACTGCCACATGTCTTTTATACTGCACAGACCTTTCTGGACCAACAGCAGAGGTATCCAATCACGGAGACCAAGGCAGAGACCCCTCAGCAGAGGAGCTACAGGAGACAGAATGCACAGCACCTGGTGAGTTGGGATAAAGTAAGGGAATAGGCCAGAGATCCAAAAAGAGGCAAATTGAGTCCTGCAGTGGACTGAGGGAAGCTATTCAGTAGAAAGGACGCTAGAAAATTTCAAAAAAGTTCAGATTGTCAAAATGTATGCCGGGGTCGATGGATGACCTGCACTTTGTGTCATCTGAGTAGCGCTGAATTGAAATCTAGAATCTCAATCTGACTCTGAAAGTGTACGTGAGGGCCCATTCCATGTCCCTCTGCAAATCAACGTTTGCATGGAATTATTTCAGTTATCTTGTATCTGTTCTGACATGCTCTTATCTAAGCATGTGTTTAGTTTTTGACAAACGTCCCTGAGATACAGAGTAGAAGGTTTATTTATTTTTCTATTTGGGCGGAATGTGCTGTAAACAACTATTATGTCCATTTATCTATTTCATCTGTTATCCCCAGCATTTCTCTCTTTACTTTTAGTCGGGATTCTCTGTCTACTGGTGAGGGTGAGGGATTGACTTTATTGACTTTATTAGTTGACATTCAGGGAACCTTCATATACTCTGTCCACACATGATGTCTATGTTCTTGTGATCCAATATGGTCATGTTTGCTTAGCGTTATTCTGTGTCTGGTGTGGGCTCTGCAGTCTTGAACAGACCACAGAGAATGCAGGGAAGGTTGTGCCTGGAGTCTGAATAGAGCATCTGTGGGTGGAGTCTGGGAGGCACATATGGCATGCATGGATTTCATTTCAACATGAAGTTGCTGGCTCATATGTTTGCTTTGTCGTATATCAAATTGAACCAAGTGTAAGGAAAATGGAGCTGAAAATTTCCTTAATATTCTTAAGTATCTGTCAGACAGTAGCATTGAGGTATTGAAATACGGACATTCTCTTATTTTCCTCAAATCCATTGAGTTTAGTCCTGTGTTAGGAATCAAAGTACTTCCAAAATCATGTCAAGACACTGCCACATGTCTTTTATAATGCACAGACCTTTCTGGACCAACAGCAGAGGTATCCAATCACCGAGACCAAGGCAGAGACCCCTCAGCAGAGGAGCTACAGGAGACAGAATGCACAGCACCTGGTGAGTTGGGATAAAGTAAGGGAATAGGCCAGAGATCCAAAAAGAGGCAAATTGAGTTCTGCAGTGGACTGAGGGAAGCTATTCAGTAGAAAGGATGCTAGAAAATTTCAAAAAAGTTCAGATTGTCAAAATGTATGCCGGGGTCGATGGATGACCTGCACTTTGTGTCATCTGAGTAGCGTTGAATTGAAATCTAGAATCTCAATCTGACTCTGAAAGTGTACGTGAGGGCCCATTCCATGTCCCTCTGCAAATCAACGTTTGCATGGAATTATTTCAGTTATCTTGTATCTGTTCTGACATGCTCTTATCTAAGCATGTGTTTAGTTTTTGACAAACGTCCCTGAGATACAGAGTAGAAGGTTTATTTATTTTTCTATTTGGGCGGAATGTTCTGTAAACACCTGTTACACCCATTTATCTATTTCATCTGTTATCCCCAGCATTTCTTTCTTTACTTTTAGTCGGGATTCTCTGTCTACTGGTGAGGGTGAGGGAGGATTGACTTTATTGACTTTATTAGTTGACATTCAGGGAACCTTCATATACTCTGTCCACACATGAGGTCTGTGTTCTTGTGATCCAATTTGGTCATGTTTGCTTAGCGTTATTCTGTGTCTGGTGTGGGCTCTGCAGTCTTGAACAGACCACAGAGAATGCAGGGAAGGTTGTGCCTGGAGTCTGAATAGAGCATCTGTGGGTGGAGTCTGGGAGGCACATGTGGCATGCATGGATTTCATTTCAACATGAAGTTGCTGGCTCATATGTTTGCTTTGTCGTATATCAAATTGAACCAAGTGTAAGGAAAATGGAGCTGAAAATTTCCTTAATATTCTTAAGTATCTGTCAGACAGTAGCATTGAGGTATTGAAATACGGATATTCTCTTATTTTCCTCAAATCCATTGAGTTTAGTCCTGTGTTAGGAATCAAAGTACTTCCAAAATCATGTCAAGACACTGCCACATGTCTTTTATACTGCACAGACCTTTCTGGACCTACAGCAGAGGTATCCAATCACCGAGACCAAGGCAGAGACCCCTCAGCAGAGGAGCTACAGGAGACAGAATGCACAGCACCTGGTGAGTTGGGATAAAGTAAGGGAATAGGCCAGAGATCCAAAAAGAGGCAAATTGAGTCCTGCAGTGGACTGAGGGAAGCTATTCAGTAGAAAGGACGCTAGAAAATTTCAAAAAAGTTCAGATTGTCAAAATGTATGCCGGGGTCGATGGATGACCTGCACTTTGTGTCATCTGAGTAGCGCTGAATTGAAATCTAGAATCTCAATCTGACTCTGAAAGTGTACGTGAGGGCCCATTCCATGTCCCTCTGCAAATCAACGTTTGCATGGAATTATTTCAGTTATCTTGTATCTGTTCTGACATGCTCTTATCTAAGCATGTGTTTAGTTTTTGACAAACGTCCCTGAGATACAGAGTAGAAGGTTTATTTATTTTTCTATTTGGGCGGAATGTGCTGTAAACAACTATTACGTCCATTTATCTATTTCATCTGTTAACCCCCGCGTTTCTCTGTTTACCTTTTAGTCGGGATTCTCTGTCTACCGGTGAGGGTGAGGGATTGACTTTATTGACTTTATTAATTGACATTCAGGGAACCTTCATATACTCTGTCCACACATGAGGTCTGTGTTCTTGTGATCCAATTTGGTCATGTTTGTTTAGCGTTATTCTGTGTCTGGTGTGGGCTCTGCAGTCTTGAACAGACCACAGAGAATGCAGGGAAGGTTGTGCCTGGAGTCTGAATAGAGCATCTGTGGGTGGAGTCTGGGAGGCACATGTGGCATGCATGGATTTCATTTCGACATGAAGTTGCAGGCTCATATGTTTGCTTTGTCGTATATCAAATTGAACCAAGTGTAAGGAAAATGGAGCTGAAAATTTCCTTAATATTCTTAAGTATCTGTCAGACAGTAGCATTGAGGTATTGAAATACGGACATTCCCTTATTTTCCTCAAATCCATTGAGTTTAGTCCTGTGTTAGGAATCAAAGTACTTCCAAAATCATGTCAAGACACTGCCACATGTCTTTTATACTGCACAGACCTTTCTGGACCAACAGCAGAGGTATCCAATCACCGAGACCAAGGCAGAGACCCCTCAGAAGAGGAGCTACAGGAGACAGAATGCACAGCACCTGGTGAGTTGGGATAAAGTAAGGGAATAGGCCAGAGATCCAAAAAGAGGCAAATTGAGTCCTGCAGTGGACTGAGGGAAGCTATTCAGTAGAAAGGACGCTAGAAAATTTCAAAAAAGTTCAGATTGTCAAAATGTATGCCGGGGTCGATGGATGACCTGCACTTTGTGTCATCTGAGTAGCGCTGAATTGAAATCTAGAATCTCAATCTGACTCTGAAAGTGTACGTGAGGGCCCATTCCATGTCCCTCTGCAAATCAACGTTTGCATGGAATTATTTCAGTTATCTTGTATCTGTTCTGACATGCTCTTATCTAAGCATGTGTTTAGTTTTTGACAAACGTCCCTGAGATACAGAGTAGAAGGTTTATTTATTTTTCTATTTGGGCGGAATGTGCTGTAAACAACTATTACGTCCATTTATCTATTTCATCTGTTATCCCCAGCATTTCTCTGTTTACCTTTTAGTCGGGATTCTCTGTCTACCGGTGAGGGTGAGGGATTGACTTTATTGACTTTATTAGTTGACATTCAGGGAACCTTCATATACTCTGTCCACACATGAGGTCTGTGTTCTTGTGATCCAATTTGGTCATGTTTGTTTTGTGTTATTCTGTGTCTGGTGTGGGCTCTGCAGTCTTGAACAGACCACAGAGAATGCAGGGAAGGTTGTGCCTGGAGTCTGAATAGAGCATCTGTGGGTGGGCTATGGTAGGCACATGTGGCTGCTCAGATTAACCACCTATGCATGCCAGTCTCTTCTTTTACAGAGCACCATATTGATCAAGGCAGAAGACTAAACTGGGAACAGAGTGGGATAAAAAGATGCCTAGAATGAGCAGGGTTTGTGGATGGGAGGATATTGTCAATTCATAGAAGGAAGTATAAGATGTATGTTGTCAGGGTAGGATCAACAGTGCTGATTGCTGTGCATGGAGTGGAACTGGAGAGTGGCCTGTGCTCCTCACTAGGGAAAGAAGAAAGCAAGGGCCTTCCATAGGGTGGAAAGAATTTAGCAGGTCATGTTGTGCTCTCTACCTTGACTGTGTGTGTGCAGGAATTGGCCCACACAGGCAGGTAAACCAAAGTTACTGATGCAGGCACTGTGGATGAGAGGAGATGTTACACAGGGCTAGAGGTTTTCTCTGATGAGTGATAGCTCTAAGTAGAACAGACAATACTGAAAGTTGAGCTTTCAGTGGTGTGTGTCTAAAAATGGATGACTGGCATTCAGTTTTGGTGGGAGGGAAGGTCTTTAGACAGATTCCACATTACTGTTTTATGGAAGAAGGCTAAAAAGATCAAGTCACAACCAGGTGTGGAATCAACAACCAAAGTTGGGATCTCTTAGATTATCGGTGTCTGTGTATAGACAGCACTAAAGTAGAGCACAAACTACATGTTTCTAGGGCAGGTGAAAGCGTTGTCTGGTTTCAATTTTAGTTCTTAATTTTTTGTATGAAGTTGTGTGTGGTAGTATTTAATGATATGAAACATTCCAGCAGTTACACTCCTTTAGAGTAAGCGCATGCGTTTCCTTACAGCAAAAGCTCTTCAGCTTTGTGTGCTAGCATCTCCAGATCCTTAGGCTGGTGCCATTTATGCATTATGTTCTCGTATTGTTTTCACATTGCTTTTTTAGGAAGTAGCTATTTGTTTTTGTTTCTTCCAGCTCTGTCGTATTTTCACACCGAGGATGTGCTCCCACAGAACTATATTCAAGAGTTTTTCCAAACAGACATATCAGGAGCATTTGAAACCCGTGGCTTTGACATGTTACACGTAAGAAATTCATGTGCATTTAATGGTGTTAATAAGGATCTTACTAATATTTCCACGTTCAAGCCTCATCAGAATGATCATGGAATAACTTATAAAGGCAATGACTCATCCTGGGCTAACTCTACTCCTGAAATGACTCCAAATAATGCTCGGATAAACACTTACCTGCCAGTTACTCATTCTGACACTCATAAACACCAGAATGGTCTTGAGCAGTGCTCAAGCTCTTCTTTGCTCCAGCCTGACCACAGTGAAGAGAATCTTTGCATAACCAATCGTCAGGACCACGTTTCTCACGAAGTGTCAAATTGTATTCAGTGTGATGGAGCCAGTACTACAGAAATCTACAACAGACACAGATGTGATTCATCCAAGCAGGTCGCAGGGAAGTCTTCAAACTCAGAGATGAATGATATTAAGGATGTAGAAACCACAGAGTTCCAGGATAAAGACTGTGATCAATTTTTGGATTTAAATTCAAGTGTCAGTCACAGTGATTCAAACTACACTCCAGAGAAACCCACAAACAGCCACTCTAGTAGTAATTATTATACACAGTCCTCAAATCCTGTTATGCAGTCAAGATGTCTGGCCCAAGAAAACCTGGAGAAACCTCAGGAATCTGGAAAATTCTTCAGTCAGTATTCGTATGCCACTACACAGAAAAGAATTGATTCTGGAGAAAAATCACGTGAGCCTCCACAATGTGGCAGTTTCTCCTCCCAATCCTCAGTGCTGACAGAGCATGGCAAAAGCCATATTGTAGAGAAACCCTCCATACACAAGGAATGGGTCAAATCTCCTTGCAATGGATCAAGTCTTAAGGATAGTCACAGAATCCATTCAGGAGGAGGACCGTATAAACATAAAGAACGTGGCCATTCCTTTACACAGGACTCTCAACTTCAAGCCCATCAGAGAATCCATACTGGAGAGAAACCTTACAAAAGTCAAGAATGTGGAAAGTCTTTTCACAAGACCTCTCAACTGAAAGTCCATCACAAAGTCCGTTCACGAGAGAAGCCATTGAAATGTCAAGAATGTGGAACATCCTTTAGACAGGACTCACATTTTCAAGCCCATCAGAGAATCCATACAGGAGACAAACCTTACAGATGTGAAGAATGTGGCAAGTGCTTTAGGACTGTTTCAACTCTTCGTCGTCATCACAGAATCCATTCTGGAGAGAAACGTAACAAATGTCAAGAACGTGCAAAGTCATTTCCCCAGACGTCACAACTTACAGCCCATCAGGGAATCCACACTGGAGAGAAACCTTACAAATGCCAGGAATGTGGCAAGTCTTTCGCCCATGCTTCACGTCTTAAAACCCATCACACAATCCACACTGGAGAGAAACTTTACAGATGTGAAGAATGTGGCAGGTGCTTTAGGATTGTTTCAATTCTTCGTCGTCATCATGGAAGCCATACAGGAGAGAAACCTTACAAATGTCAAGAATGTGGAGAGGTTTTTTCTCGGACCTCAGGTCTTAAAGCCCATCAGAGAATCCATACTGGAGAGAAACCTTACAAGTGTCAAGAATGTGGAAAGACTTTTTCCCAAACCTCACATCTTATAGCCCATCACAGAACGCATACTGGAGAGAAACCTTACAAGTGTCAAGAATGTGGAAAGGCTTTTTCTCAGAGCTCAGGTCTTAAAGCCCATCACAGAATGCATACTGGAGAGAAACCTTACAAATGTCAAGAATGTGGAAAGACTTTTTCCCAAACCTCACATCTTATAGCCCATCACAGAATGCATACTGGAGAGAAACCTTACAAGTGTCAAGAATGTGGAAAGGCTTTTTCTCGGACCTCAGGTCTTAAAGCCCATCACAGAATCCATTAAAGAGACAAACCTCATATCCATGAAAAATATGGCAAATCGTTTGTTCAGTCCTATCATTGTTAGCATTATCTGAGAAGTATACTGGAATTAAACCAAGGAAATATAAAGCATGTGGGTAGTCTTTCGGAAATGGACATCTTTTACGTTCATCACAGTATCCATCATGACCTTAAACCATGTAAATATAAACATTTGGTACTTCCTTTGCCCATCGTTCATCTGTTAATGTTCCTCACCCGAGAGCAGCTCTACAGAAGTAAAGACCATGGAACATATTTCACGTGACCTCTCACTTTAGAACTCATCAGAAAATTCACACAAGAAAGTAACTTGAAGATATCCTGTCATAAATGTCAACGTGAAATCAGTATCCTCTATGCAGACACAATGCCATTCGTGGTGTGAGGAATATAGAAAATCTGTAACCAATATTCACTCCCATAGAACGTCAAACACCTCAAGTTAAGAAGTCCCCAACTTGGTCTGCATTTGGGAATATTTTATACGGAATGAAACCTTGTATTCACTCTACGGTTTATTGAAAAACTGAGCCATATAGTCAGGACTGTTTCAGGTAGAACTATTAAAATATCCTTGCCAACTAATAGTATAAAATCTATGTTCAAAATCCCTATAACAGCAGTCATTGCAGACATGAGGGTTTATGCCAACAGGTATCACTACCAAAGAGTGTTGAAAGGCTAGACCATTAGTGTGTAAATTTTTGTAGAAAAGGTGATCGGCATTTGGATGCTATGCTTTTATTATATGTAACAATTATGTTGTCAGCATTTTACCTTTCTGAAGAGTGCACATTAAAGATTATTTTAAACTTGAATTACTCCTGTTCTCTCAATCCCCAATAAATTTATTAAAGCTTTTGTTAGTTTCTCTTTGCATTTTGTGTGTGTGTTGGGTGGGTGGGTTTGCATCTTCATGTAAACAGAGTATGGAATCCTGTTGTTCAGCTTCTCCAAGAATATCACTGCCAGAAAGTACTGTTAACGTTACAACCGAGTTGCGGTAAAAATAATCAAGGCAGTCCGTAGATGTATAAAGAAATACTCTCAAGGAAAAGAGAAGGGACACAAGGATGGGCAAAAGCGTCAGAGAACCACCACACACACTCTAGCCTGTCAGTTCTCTGCAATAATCCCAAGGCAGACGATCACATGACACACCTAGGAGTCCATGAGGTTCTCTGTGTGCCACTTCAGGCTCTGAGGGATCCAGGAGTGCTGCTCCGTTTACCCTGTGGGGCTTATTCTCCTGATGTCCCTGTCATCTCTGGTCCCTGAAATAGCCCCTTTCCCTCTTCTGCAAGTTAGAGTTCAAATCCTGTTATGCAGTCAAGATTTCTGGCCCAAGAAAACGTAGACAAACATCAGGAATCTGGAAAATTTTTCAGTCATTACTCGTATGGCACTACACGGAAGAGAATTCATCCTGGAGAAAAATCATGTGAGACTCCACAATGTGGCAGTTTCTCCTCCCAGTTCTCAGTGCTGACAGAGCATTCCAAAAGCCATACTGTAGAGAAACCCTCCATATATAAGGAATGGGTCAAATCTCCTTGCAATGGATCAAGTCTTAAGGATAGTCACAGAATCCATTCAGGAGAAGGACCGTATAAACATAAAGAACGTGGCCAGTCCTTTACACAGGACTCTCAACTTCGAGCCCATCAGAGAATCCATACTGGAGAGAAAACTTAAAATTGTCAAAAATGTGGGAAGTCTTTTTACAAGTCCTCACATCTTAAAGTCCATCACAAAATTCATTCAGGAGGGAAGCCATTCAAATGTCACAAATGTGTCAGGTCATTTAGGACAGTTTCATCTCTTCGTATTCACCAAAGAATCCATACTGGAGAGAAACCATATAATTGCAGTGAATATTAGAAATCCTTCTGGACCGTCTCCTCTTTTCATACTCATGTTAGGAAGCACACTGGAGAGGAAGTTTACACATGCCAAGAATGTGGCCGTTCTTTTGCCCATGCCTCACACCTTGAAAACCACTACCGAGCCCACACAGGAGAGAAACCTTACAGATGTGAAGAATGTGGCCAGTCCTTCACACAGGACTCACATCTTCAAGTCCACCAGAGAATCCATACTGGAGAGAAACCTTATATCTATAGTGAATGTGGAAAATCTTTTACCCACGCCTCAACTCTTCAAGTTCATCATAGAATCCATACTGGAGAGAAACCATACAAAAGTCAAGAATGTGGAAAGTCCTTTACACAGGACCCACATCTTCGAGTCCATCAGAGAATCCATACAGGAGAGAAACCTTACAAATGTCAAGAATGTGGCAAATATTTTATCCAGAACTCAACACTCAAGAACCATCAAAGAATCCATAGAGGAGAGAAACCTTACAGATGTGAAGAATGTGGCAACTGCTTTGGGACAGTTGCAACTCTTCATCGTCATCAGAGAATCCATACTGGAGAGACTTTACAAATGTGAAGAATGTGGAAAGTCTTTTTTTCCGGATCTCCTGTCTTGAAGCTCGTCACAAAATCCATTCAACTGACAAACCACATAACTTTGAAAAACATGACAAAACCTTTTTCCGTCCTAATACTTTTATGATTATCAGAGAATCCACACTGGAATGAGACCAAGGAAATCTAGTGGACAGGAATAGTCTTTTAGAAAGGGCAATTTTTTTGAATGTTCCTCACAGTATCCATACTGACCTTAAGCCATGTAAGTGTAAAAG